>JAZKJV010005462.1:990000-1588514 GCA_037367405.1 Ottelia alismoides
AATAACAAAAAAAAGAAAAAATCACTTATAATTCATATAATTTTGAAAAAGAAATATAATGTCCTATCTATTTTCAACTTTCTTGTTGAAAGGTTTATAGATTCGTCCCATGTCCCTCTCCAGTAATTTTTCTTTGAATTTTATGTGGTACAGACACGTGTTAGCAGGACAGCCTTCTCTTCCCTCCATTGAAACCCATATCCCCAACATTACAAACACCAGCCATCTCACGATGCTCCATCACTTCCTGTCAACTCCCCTCATCTGCCTATCTCTCGCCAACTGCTCACCACAACCCCTCTCCTATATCATTCCACCATCACCCTGAAGATCATGTTGTCCGATCTTGATCGAAGCAAACCATCTCCGACCACCTATTTTATTGTTGTGACACCAATTGAATTAGCTAAAAAGCCAGAGCCACCATGTGGTAGCTTGATCAAGGAAAGGGCCCAAGGTCCCATGGAACTTAATTCTTAGCTTGGAGTTGTGTGGAGCTCAATCTTGGTCTAGGTTTCAAGCAACGACGTCACCGGAGGTCACCATTTTCGAGCGTCTGCTGAGACCATCCAACCATCATCTTCACAAAAAGATAGTTCTTGTTCTCATTCTTCTTATTTTTATTTCAATTTCATAGTTAATTACTTCCACTGATTTAATTTCAGGTTGTCTCCAACTCTAGGCAATACTTTGATCTTCTATTTTTCTGCTTACTCTCTCCAACAAATCACACGTCTGCCACTCATCTCTATCCCTCATCGACCATCTTCTCAGGTCAAGGGCATTGCCCACTACTGTATGCACGTAATAGAACTACACAGGAGTGGAGATACATCATTGTCTCTGGTAAAGGACCTCCCCCTGGATAGACATGCGCTCCATTACATTTATTGAATGCCTCGATTATTACTTAATGGCTTTGTACTTTTTTTTATTTCTTAACAATCATATCATATATATTACAATCATATATATAATTATATTTACAAATCAAAATACATGAAGTTACGGTGACGGATACAAACATATTATATATATTTGCATATTAAAGTTGGACATACAGGATATCCTTATAAAAAGTATATTAGATATATTTTAATATTTTAGTAAATATGTTTACAAATAAATCTATAGATATTTTTAAAATGAATATTCGTATTCCAATACATATATTAGGTATATGACAGTGATAATCATATTCATTTTAAATTATATCTCAATATAAATGTATATCAATATTGAAGATATTATCGCAAATTTTATATGGATGTATCTATATTCATTGTCGAGTATTGATATAAATGATTTCTAGATAAAACAAAATTATTAATAAATAAATACATGTAAAAGTTATTTGAGTACTCCCCCCCTTTTTTTCATTTTTGTGGAATTTTTCAAAACACCTGGGGTTATTTGATCACTAAATGATAATATTTTTCATTCAAATTTCGACTCAATTAAAGACTCGTAACCCCTCCATCTAGACCATAGAATTTTAACGATTTAGAGTTGCATAAAAAATATGCATGTTTTACATGAAATTTGAATGATACAATATTATCATTAAGCTATCAAAATACCACCAGATGTTTTAAAAAAATTCAAAAAATAGGAAAAATGGAGGGAGTGCCAAGCTCGCTACTCCTAGAGAGCATATACAATTTACCCTAATTATTATGAGTCTTATGACAAATACCTTTGTAGCAATATTTTCTTATTAAATTAGATATACACATGTTGAAACAAATATGTATTGACATCAAAGCGATATATCTCTCCGTATATATTTAAGATGGACAAAGATACAAGTTTGAAAAGATGTGTAAGACACATAAGGAAGGGGATCGGATACAGACTATCCACATACTACATTTGTATATAAAAGTTGGCTTGAGGGATAATTAGATGAAGCACATTATATTAAATTTATTCATTTCTTAACATTGGAGTCAACTAACATATAACTCTATAACTATAATGAGACTTATGAAAATAGATATACAAACAATGGTACATACGTACATACATACTACATACATGCATACTTACATACGTGGTGCACACATACGTATTTTTTAAAATTAAAATGAATAGTGTAGCAGATTGTATACTGATGTATCCACGTCCTCTGCATGTTAAAATTGGTATAAATAATTTTAATATTTAAATTAGAAAATTAATACACACACATCGTTCTAATATTAACCACTGGAGAAAACTTCAATTTCAATCTACAACTAATACCTTGTATCATATATAACTAATATGTAAAAGAAATCAAGTCTGAGAATAACATAGCTATTTCTATAATAAATTAAACACATCGAAGAAAATGTGAATTTGTCTTTGCTTTCTCCTATCAAACACAAGGTCTGTGATGGAAAAACTCAATCCTTTTCTTTCCATTTTCACTTCTATTCCTTTCTTGATTCCATGATCCATCCTATTTTAAATCCTCTCTTAGCAATCAAATATCATAGCCTTGGGGAAGAGAAGTGAGTAAATATTCCCCGTTTTCTTTAGAAAAAAGATAATCCATTTTTGTCATAACATAATGAAATGATTGAGAAAGCACTCATCGCTCTAATGAGAATTCGAGCTGAATATCGGAATACTCTGGCCCGAGGACGAAATGCTGTTTGCACAGTAAATCACGATACAGACAATGATTATAGATTATTAAACACTATGACCGAGTAGATCATCCTTTACTGCCTTTGATCCTACTATCGCTACTTTGCATCTTGTTGCGATGGGCATACACGTACGTAATATGATTCGATGTTAACAGTTTACATTCTCGTAATTCGAACACGACAAACATAAACGTACAGTAATGATTCCTCTAAATCAGATTCTGTCTCGGATCCGTGTAAGCACTCAGAAGCAGAAGGTGTTACAAACTTGTAATCTAAGAGAAAATAGCCTCTCTTTTGTTAGATCGTAGAAATCATACTTTAGTCAACCTGGTTGCTTAAGTAGATGAAACAACTTCTCCCCCCACCCCCATTCACATCTTAGCTACTCACAATATATTATAGACAAATTTATATGCCGATTCGTATAAAAATATAATTCCCAATTACATAGGTTGTCATGTGGGAGCTTTCCCCTCTCTCTCCAGTGGACACGTTGTCAGTATTTTTTCTTTCGAGTTGCTAATGTAATTATCTAACTGTCGTTTGATTTCTAACACTCAAGCTGCTTCAGAGATAGTTTCTTAATTGCAGTTTAGATTACGTGAGCTCCATGTTATGGTGTGCTCCTCTTGAGCTGGCATTCGTCGTTGACGGGAGAATGGAATATAACCGATACCAAGAAACAAAAGTCGAAAACAAAACTCTTATGAAAGCGTTTCCGACGCAACCGATGAGCTCCAAATCTGTATCACTATATTTATCAGTGATCGCGATTTAAATTCGTGTTTTTACAAGTTTACATCCGGATAATTTGAAACGTATGGGAAAAAAGGGTAGACAGAGGGAGATAGTGAAAATTCTTGGCAAAAGAGAAACAAAAGAATTGTGATGAAACAGGTGCGAATCCTTCCCTTTGCTTGCCTCTTCAGTAATGGCAGTCCACCAGAGCCGATGCCGTGAATATAGGCGGAGGCTTGTTTGCGAAACCGAATCCTCCGTCGCTGCCGGACGGAGCATTCACACGATCCCCGTGCTCATCCTCGGATGGCGCGGGGAGATTGAGATCCAAAGACAGCAAGCTTCTTTCCTTCTTGGGCTCCTCAGGTGATCCGACTAGAGGCGGCACGATGGGCCGGTGCCGCCTCATGTGGCCCCCAAGTGCCTGCCCGGAAGAGAATTCCGAGCCGCATATCGAGCACTCGTGCACCCTTGACTTGCTACTAGCCGGTGCGACCGTCGCGAGATTATGCGCCGGTGCAATGCTCATGTGTAGAAGGCTCTCCTCCTCTCTAACCTTGTTTCGTTCCTCTTGCACCGACCCCACTGTCGACATCTTAGGCTTCTTGTGGCTTGTCCGGTGCCCGCCAAGTGCTTGGAACGACAGGAAGCACTTCCCGCAAGTCTTGCACTCGTAAGATCCGACCTTCGCAACCACAGGCCCCTTACGGCATGGAGTCTCGACATGACGCTTGCCGACATCTCCGGCTTCCTGGTGCACACACCCGCTTGCAAGGAGGATGAGGCAATTGGCCATGTCCTCCTCCTCTTCGGTCACGCTTCCCGATACATCCCCCGAGGAATTCGATGCTGCCGGCGGGGGTTGCCCACGGAGACGCTTGCTTCTCTTTCCCTTTACGACAGTCTGCACGTAATCATCGTTATCGCTGTCGCGATCGTCGATACCCGTGCCCAATGACTCCTCTCGAAAGGCCTCCAGTTCCACACCCTCCATGAGAGGGCAATAGGAGAGGCAAAAAATAGAGTTTGAGAGAGGGAGATACCAAGAGGAGACCGAACGGGGAAGAGAGGAGTGGTGTGAAGAGAATTTGGAAAGGAAGTGTTATATATAAATAGGGATGCACAAACCAACAGGAGCCTCTGGTAACAATAGACAGAGGTTAGAGAGAGAGAGAGAGAGAGACAGAGAGATGTGTGAAGTTGAGGTCGAAATTTTTATATAGAGAGTGAGACAGAAACTGCCCAACATGTGTAGTCTATATTATTATTACTACCCCCTCCATTCCCCTCTCCTCAAATCTCTACCGTTTCATACACACTCACTTAATTTTGGTTACACATCTGCGCTAATTAATATGGAGGGGGATCAAATCAAATCCCAAGAGAAACGCAGCAGCAGAGCATTGGCAAGGTACAACCCACATGCATTTAATTACATGTGCAGTGATATGTGTTAGTCAGAGAACCAACGGAAACGCTTTCAACCTGCATAATGATTTCTACCATCGATAGTGTAGTGTACGCAATACGATACGCGTATGTCCAAAGTGGAGCTATACTTGGACAAATCAAGGACTTAATTTAGAAAGAGTCTTCGGTGTTAAGAGTCCATCTCTCTATCCCAAACAGTGTCTAAATTAGCAAAGCTGACATAACGGATGGGGTTCGTTACAGTTGGATGCCTATTTTGGTGGTGTGTTTCCCTTGCTGTGGATTAATGAACAGTGGGGGGATGGGAAATCAGATCACCCCCTCCACACACACAGACGGTGATAGATTGGACACAGAGAGAGGAGGGAGCATCTACTAAAGATAGTGCTGGTATTGGTGTTTTTTTTTTGTGTGTGTATGATCAACCACTGCCAATTCTCACGGTCAATAATTCTATTCTCTCTCCAGCGTTGAAGACGTTGACGTCATTAGTTATTACGCTCACGTCCATCTCTCTCCCTCTATCCTCTGCAATAAATCCAGTGCGTGCCCTGCAGGAAACTAATATTGCACCTGTATACAAGATTCTCACCAAATATTGCACACACATCCTTGTGGCTACACGTAGCGCTTCCGCATCAAGTACATATATTAGCTTGGCAAGAGGAAATTTTTTACGAGGTATGGAGTGCAAAGAAGCATTTCTGGGGCATAGATTAAGATAGAGAAAAGGGATCAGCTTGGATTTTTTAGTAAGTCGTACTTAGTGGGAGGCAGTGTGCTGCCGCTACTGAAACGGATCGAGGTGTTGCCATTGGCGGGTAGCGGATGTCGTCCCGATAAGATCCGAGCCGTCCGATCGGCAGGGGGGTGGCCCACAAGGTGGGACGAGTGTAAGTGAGAAGCATTTGTGTGAGGGGAGTGGGTAGCGGTCGAGGGAGAAAGCTTTGTAAACGAGGAAGAGAGAGAAGGAGAGATTATTCTAAACGTATGGAAATTGTTTAGGCTGTGCTGTTAGGTTGTGTGCTGCACGTAAATGGGGGCAAATCGCCAGCCCATTTGTTTCTATTCAAAGACAAGGGAGTTCGCTTTAGTGTGGGGGTTAGGAGCCATTATTTAAATCTTGATTAGGAAGACGGTTAGGAGTATTGATGATCCTCCAATTCCACCCATCTCAGCACATTTACAAGGACAAGCATATTCAGTAAATTATGAGGCTTAAAATAAAACTTATCTGGCATCGTTTGTATACGTTAAGCGATGGTAAAGAGAAAGAGAGATGGCAATAATAAAATAATGTATACGTTTCTATGTTTACGGTGGATTTCTCTAATGCTTTCAACTTAATAGATAGATCTCTGATGCTTGCGGAAGTTAGGAGGAGATGCCCTTCTATTTCTCCATAGGTGGAATTTGTCTATGCTCAAGCTGCCAGATTATATATTGGAGACAATCATTTGCAGTCATCAACAGGAGTGCAGCAAGGTGACCCTTTAGGCCCCCTTCTTTTTTCTTTGGCATTGCACCCTCTTATTCATGAGATTAGAGACAATTGTAAACTCCTACTTCATGCTTGGTACCTTGATGATGGGACAATTATTGGGGACACTGTAGAAGTGGCCAAGGCACTTAACATTATCCAATGCAGGGGTCCAGAGATGGGGCTTATTGTAAATATAAAAAAAACAGAGCTTTTCTGGCCTTCATGTGATGGTCAGAAGATCCGTGAAGGTTTGTTTCCCATGGATATTGGGAGGCCGCGGCTAGCTGTGAAGTTGCTTGGAGGAGCTGTGAGTAGGGATAAAGACTTTATTGAAGATTTGGTTATGATGAGGGCTACCAAGGCTGTTGACTTAATGCATTTAATTCCTCAGCTGGATGATCCACAAAGTGAGCTACTTCTGTTACGTTCTTGTATGGGTACTTCCAAGCTAATGTTCGGCTTACGAACATGCCAACCCACATACATGAAACGGGTCGCTACATGGTTTGACAAAGGGTTACACGAAGCTATTGAGGATATTGTGGTGTGTGGAGGTCCTTTCTTTGGTGACCTTCAATGGAGAGTGGCGTCGCTACCCATCCGACTCGGCGGTTTAGGTCTTTACTCATCTATTGAGGCTTCTTCATATGCTTTTGTGGCCTCCAGAGCTCAATCCTGGATGCTCCAGGACCACATACTACGAGACAGCGGGATACAAGGTATGGATTCAGATTTTCTTAATGCGTTGGAAGGCCTACGTGTCACACTCCCATCTTTTGATCTTACATATTTTGCTAGTAAGGATACCGTCCCCCCTAAAGCCCAGAATGCTTTGGCGGGTTCTTTTTTTAGCAAAATCGTAAAAGATATGGAAGCTGAGTTTGACATGACTGCTAGGCAAAAAGCAATTTTCCGTTGTTTACAAGCTGAACATGCACAAGATTTTCTGCTTGACATTCCTATTGAGGGGCTTGGAATGCATATGTCACCCATCGAATATCGTAGTATTCTCAAGTACCACCTCATGATTCCTCTTTTCCCACAAGATGAAGCTTGTCCGGTATGCTACAAATCCTGCTTGGATGCTTTTGGGGAGCATGCCGTTCATTGTCGTGAACTTCTAGGTTTTAAATATAGACATGATCTTGTCAGAGATGTTCTATTTGATATACTCAGACATGTAAGTGTTGCTTCAAAAAAAGAAGCACCGGTGAATTTCTTAACTGATCCACAAGAGGGGAGATCAACACTTAGACCAGCAGATGTTTTGATATTTGGTTGGGTTGGAGGAAAGCATGCATGTGTTGATTTGACTGGAGTCTCTCCATTGGTGGGTCCGATAAAGGGTGATTTTGTTGCGGGATGCGCTGCACAAAAAGTTGCCTTAGCTAAAGTGGCTAAGCATGAGAAGGCATGCATTGACAATCAACATGTATTCATCCCCTTTGGTTTTGATACATTTGGGTTCTTGGCAAGTGAAGCAGTGGAGCTCCTTAAGAGGATTCAAAAAATCATGCATAGCAATGTTATGGTTCCTAAGTCTATGAATGTTGTATTTCGAAGGATTGGATTTGCCATTCAAAAGGGATTGGCGGTGCAGCTTGTTGCCCGTCTCCCGTCAATTTCTATGTAACTTCTGTCATGTCATTTGAATGAGAAACTTCTCTGTATAAAATTATCCATCTACTTTGTACTTACTTCTTGACATGGATTCCTTATTCGAAATAATACATATAATCACTTAATTGAACAAATCACCTAAAAATATGACAAAAAAATCAAACCAGATAACAAAAGAACGAGAAGAATACAAAGGATGTACATCATATGTGCATGTAGACTGACCGAGAAAAATAAAGATAAATAGGAAAACATACTTATGAGCCTAACTCGGAGACCAAATCGGACTGACTTGGTCGACAATTAAACAAAGAGATAGAATCGAGAAATCTCAAAAGCATGCTTAATTGTAGATAAAATATCTACAAATATTACATGTAAACTTCAAATATTCGTAATGACCATTTTGAACTCTTTTTGAAATAAGTATTATGGTATCTTGTACGTAAAAACATATATAAAAAACAAGAACTATGTCAAAAATAACACAACTATCAAGAAACCAAAACCCTTATTTGCTACATACTAGCTCACAGTACAATATTTGTTTTCGAACAAACTCACCTTTAAATTTCAATGTCTATAGAACATTAAATTCTAAAAAAATCTCAACAATACAAAGGTGAAAGGATCGAGTTTTGCGTCTTTGGCCCTTTATACATTCATCTTGAGTAAATTGAAAAGTCCAAACATTTCCACATTTTTTATTTCAAGTCTAATTGACCTAATTATTTTTGTAACTTTTCATAATTGATAAGAATCACTCAAGATTAGGTCAATCAAACATATACACCAATAAAACTAAAATCCTAATTGATAAGAATCTACATTCAAAGACCGACATCTTATGCCTGTAAAATTCAATTGGACTATGTTAACCTTTAAACTTGTTCATATAAAATGCCTTAATATCGAAAAAGACCTTGGGATTTAATAGTGTAAATAAGTGAAAATTAAATTTTGAGACCTTTTGTATAACGATTTTTAATTAGTTTCAATTTATGTGAGGTGTAATTTAACTTCTTTTTATTTGTTTTTAATATTCTAGATTTTTTATATTTTAATTTCATACAAAAATATAAAAATAATAAATCGCTTTAAAAATCAAAAGAATCCAACACAATACGCCTTGTACATAAGCATATTTTACTTGTAAATAAGATTATAAAATTTATATCTTGTATAATAAAATATAATATGTATATATTTTTCACAAGAAATAAAAATTACCATGTAAAAATCTAGGTATTTTGTGTTGGACATGTGAGGCCAGGATGAGCCATTATGCAAAAAAAATATTGCAAATCACTCCTTAATATGATATAAAGAATAACTAATTTGAATAATAGATCCTTTAGAACAAATAGAGTTATGTATCTTGGTCATCTTGATATCATACAGTTGTTGATCCAAAGGTTGAATCATAGAGGCTGGTGCATGGATGGATATCTAAAGGGTTAAATTGAGGACTTAATCGCACTATCAAGTGATTATCAAGAAAGGATCTCCAGTCTCAGAAGGAGATGACAATCCGTACATCAAAGGCTAATATCCAACTGATCTCTTGATGTAGGTCATATGCATAGGAATAGAGATTCATAGGTGGACGATGAGTTATGTCAAAGAATTGACATGGCGAGATCAAGATAACTAAAATTTATGTCGTATATTATCATGCATAAGGTATGCATCCGCTAATCGAAGATATATGTGTTATTATATGTCTAAGTATGTACATTTGGAAAATCATTAGGTTGATGATTGATATAGACACTCAAGATATGCCAAGGTCTGATCTTGGAGGGCATGCGGTGTCCAACAAGTTAGATCCAACAATCGATGTGTGGACCGCTCTCTCTACAAACGGCACCCAATCTAAGATTTTCAATAAATAATCAACCCACGAATAGTATATGAAATCATTAAAGTATGAGTCAAAATTTATTTTATTTAACTTTACAAAATGTGTATAGTGGACAAGCAAAAGAGTGTCAAACTTTAGAGAGCAAATTGATAGGTAGGATAATTACTAGAAATTATTGTTAATTAATTATTATTACTGTATTTTTAGCATTTTTCTTTTTATGGGTTTTTATTTATAGTTATTTATATGATTTTTAATTTTTTTATATTTTCAAAAATATCTTTTTAATTTTAAAATTTTATTTCCTTTTTATGTTTGCAATTTTATTTTCTTTTTGATGTTTAAATAAAATATATAATGATATATAATTATAATAATGATAATATATATGATATAAGTAATATATAATGATAGTATATATCGGGTTTTATATTTCGAAATATACCTAATAGAGTTAAAATGCATAAAATAAACTATTTGTGTGCTTCTTATATTTTTCTCTATTTTTGATCCTTTTTTTTAGAAATTTTTGAATTTTTATGTATTTTTAACATATTAAAATATACAAAATAGTGCGCAGATTAATTACCCGAACTAGTTTTAGGTTTAATAAATATAAATAAGTCTAAAATTAACCTTAAAATATGTTTATTATATAGTATATAATATAAATAAAATTCACAAACATTATAGTATTTTTGGATTTTTCAGTATTTTTGCCAATTTTTATAAGGATTTTCGAGTTTCGTAATTTTTAAGTTTTATATTTTATAATTTTTAGGAATTTTTGGGTATGTGGTCAATAATATATAAGTATAGCTAATATATATTTTTTGGATTTTTTAGAAGTGATTTTTAATTTTTTATGGATTTTAATAATTAGGCATATTTTTGTATTTTTATTAAATAGTAAAACTAATTAAAATGCCATGAGAAAAATATATGCTATTAAGCAATATGTCAAGCAATTAATTGAATTTTCCTACAGTTTTTGGAGGAAAAAATTTTTTATAAAGACAAATATACATAAAATTAAAAAGCAAAACTAGTATGGACCTATTTGCAATTAATGAAATCTTTAATCCTAACAAGTCCCAAGGGTTTAAGGGTACATGTGAAATATTTATGAGACTTCATATGCATCTACATGTGGCACATAATGACTATTTTGCAAATATAATAAAGTTCATGTCCTTCATTATAGTTCTAACTAAAATTATTACACATAATTAAATATTTACAAGACTACTTAATAAATACAAAAGGTGTGGAAGGGTTCTTGTAATTTACCTAGGAGCGTGCTATCCAGCGGCAGAGGAGATGCCACGTGCATTCACTTAAGCGGATCGATAACCCTGGAAGGCTTTGGCTCAGAAATTAAATGGAGGGCACATATTAGATCCAAACCTCCTTCTCAATCTGACAACTCTAAAGATGTCACAAAAACGCCCCAGAACACATGTATGGTCCACCTTCGATCATTGATTGCTTCTCGCTACAACCGCCCCCTTCTTCTCTGATCACTCCAACACCTTCTTAGGTAGGTTTCGTGTCTACAGGAGCGCTTCAACACTGTACAGTTCCCAACTACAGGGCGCGGGAGGTCTTCTTCGCAGCAACCAGCTGGACCTTTAAGTCCAACCTTGATTTCTCTCCCAGGTGGTCTTTCAAGCCTAAGCTCCTAATAAAAAGATCAAGGGCTCGAGGAGAACAACATCGACCCATTTTGAAACTACAAGAATGAGGAAATGGAGGTGGGGGAGAGCTCCGATGTTCGATAGAAAAGGATCACTAATCTCCTTGATTTTTTGCGAAATCAAGGGTGGAATATGGTGCGATATGATGGAAAAATGGATGGGCTTCGAGATGAGGGTGGAGGTGAGTAAGAATAAGAGTGATATGCACGAGATAGTGGCCAGAGTTCTAGAACTCCAACGAACTTTAAACTATTGATTTAAGCTAAAGGAATGATGAAATGCACAATAAAGCCATACTACGATTTTAGAATGAAATTTCTACCTAGGAATGCATAAAAACACATCTTGTAACCGGGAGATAAATGGAGTAGAGGGCCTTCGCCTGAGGTGCTCCAACGATGTCTGAATCGCTTCTTCTCTACCTTATCCACGTCGTCAGGGCTGGGAGCCACTCGCTTTCACCAAGGGCTCAATCACAGTAAGTCCCTTTAGGGATAAGGTAGAGGAAAAAGGATCAAAAGGAAAAAAATGGGGATTGGGTTTTATTAATAGAAAAGTGAAGGAGCTCAAAAGATCATGGGATTACAAGCAAATGGAGTATGTGTGCATTAATGATTAGGGCATGGAGTGATGGAGGAACATGTTACAAAGAGTTTCGATGATAAAATCAGAATGTCCTAAGCAATCGATCATTAAAAAATGTAGAAGGGAAGGTGGTAGGTGAGTCACAGGTCTTTGACATGAGGGGTGGTGAAAACCATATAGTTGACCCAAGGTCAATTGTCCATGCACTGTGATTGGTCATGCTAGAACCACTATGCAACAAAACAAAAAGAAAATATGAAAATAGAAAATAAGTAGAAAATATTTTATTTAAATAAAGCTTAAAAAATAACAAATGTTTTAATTTTTCAATTATGTTATGGTTATTTTTATTTATTTTTACAATCTTATTTATTAATTGTTGTTTCATTACAAAAAAGGCAATTTGGCGAGCATGAAAGGGGAGGATTGGGTGAGCACGTGTCCTTGACCACTTATGGGCGAGCATCTTGAGAGCACATGTGCTCTCCAACTACCTCGCCCAATTTAATTTCATACACATCTTTAAGCGAGAACATTGGCGAGCACTTTTGGAGAGCACAATTGCTCACCCACAACCTCATCCAGTTGAATTTCATACATGACTTTATGTAGCAGGGGAAATTTGGTGCCGAGCACAACAGTGAGCACTTGGGAGAGTACATGTGCTCGCCCACACCTGCTAAACAAAACGTTATCATGCTCTCTTTCATTCATTCGTAATGAAATCAATCCTAAAAACTCTCATTCGATCATTTTTGAGCGGTGTCCCTTGCCTCTATCGATCGTCATTTGCATCCTCCATGCTCTCCTTCTTCTTCCATCATGTATTTCAAGTACTTCTCTCTTGCTTATTTTGATTTTAGTTACATAATATGGATATATTCAATGTTTAGGATTTACAATTTTCTAGAATAGAATAACATACATTGTTATTAGAATTTATTACTTGTTGATTGTATATCAACGATTAGATTGTTGTAGAATAGATGTTAAAATTGATTTTTAGGCTATTCTATGTGCAAATCAACATGTAAGTAAGGTGTATAATGAATTGCCTAAACCATTGTCTTTAGAAACTACAATGTTGTTTGAATTCGTCAACTTGTAGATTGACTAATATACAATTAGATTGCCTTATATTAGATGTTAGAACGGATTTTGTTAGTTTATTCTGTATGCAAATCAACGTGTGCAAGGAGTATGACAAAATGCTAATGAGATATTGAGAAATTGCATTGTAATATGTGATGCGATCACTTTTATGTATGGCTAAATTTCTATATTTCCTTTCTTTTTTGAGATTATATAATAAGGTCTTAGCTTCATATGTAATTGTGGAATTTAGTATATGAGTGTTTATGGGTATGTGTCAATATATATGTGTAAGTTTATGTGTTCGTATGCGTAAAGAGTGTATATGTGTGTATTAGAGAATGTAGAGTGTATTAGCTTAGTGCTGTTTGTTTGTAGTGTTCATTTGTGTACTAATTATGCATGTGTGGGTATGAGAGAGATTATTTATGTGAATTGTGTGTGTATGTGTGTATATGTGTTATTTGAGTTGTGTGTGTATGTGTGTTATCTCTTTAACGTGTCTTTAATAAAAAAAAGTCTTGAAAGCATTGGATACAGAAATATGTGTATTCATGTATCTATTCCATCTTCTATAAATGGTCAGATCAACATATATATGAGGAGACTGCCTCGGAAGGTTAGAATCCATGGGAAATGTGTGTGTATTTCAATAATATTCTTCACAAGTTAAAGATGTATTTTTGAAGATATAATGAATCGGGTTTATTTTTCGATATCTATTTACGTATGTTCTTCATGGTTCAATATTATTTTTAAATAGAAAATGGAGTTATAATTTAGAGATGTCGTTCCTTTTATTATTGAAAAGCATGTTCACTACCAATTCTTCGAAATTACGAGGATTCTGGTCCATGTAGATGAACATGGTCGTAAGGATGTAGAAGGAAAACCATTATGTGATTATGCATCCTAAGTCAAAATTTATCATCTTGTTTTGATCCATAATATTCAAATTTCAAACGGTTAATTTAATTATATTCGAATTCTGTTAATTACAAGGTCTAATATATATAAAATATGATACGAAGAAGATAAAGAGGATGCACTTCTCTATGTAGACGAGGTTAGTGCATGTTATGATTTTTGCTATTATATCATCATTCATACTTTGTCTTCATGCATTTACTTTCATGATTTTGAAAGATGATTTATTGAAGATGCACTTCACTATGTAGACGAAATTAATCTATGTGATGAATTTTTCTATTATTATCTTTTATACTTTGTCTTCATGTATTTTCATTCATGATTTTGCAAGATGATTTATTATTTTTTTAAATAATAAATGGGATTATAGTTTATATGTGTTGTTCTTTTTAGGATCTTTATCAGTTGTGCCCCTCTGAGATCTTGCAATTTCAATTATGCCCCTATCTTTTTGGGAATATCAATTATGCCCTCAACTTCTTATCATTCTATCTATTGTGCCCCTCCGTTAGTTTAACCGTCAATGAGTTGACTCAACCATGGTTTATTCAAACTATGGTGCAACTAAGGGAGTTATAATTGTCCATACTTATTCTTCATCTTCTTCCTCCTCCATTTGTTCTTCTTCCTCTCTTTATAATTTCTCTCTCTTAATTACACCTTCATGCATCAATAAAATCATTAAAATTTGGGTATTTTCACATAGATATCACTCATTAAGGATCAAAGGGTGATTCTATTACATTTTTTGATGAACTTCATGAATAAATTAATCAAAAATTTATCTTAAACAAGCAAATGCTGAAGGTTGGAGGTGGAGGAGGGGGCAGGCTGGGGACGGAGAGGTCGTCGGTCTGAGAGGAGGAGGGAGGCTGGGGTGGAGGAGGCCGTCGGCTGGGGGCGGAGGAAGGAAGGAGCGGAGGGCGGGACGCTGCAGGCTGGGGGCAGAGAGGTCGTCAGCCTAGGAGGCGGGAGTATGGCGACAGAGGAGATCGTCGGCTGGGGGCGGAGGAAGGATGGGGTGGAGGAAGGGGGAGGTCGGGCGGAGGGACGACCTGAAGGTGGGGGTTGGCGAGGGGGCAGTAGGGGGTGGGGGGAGCTCGAAGCAGTGGGCAGGGAGAGGTCGGTGCGGAGGGAGGACTTGGAGGTGCGGGTTGGTGTGGGGGTAGCGGGGGGGGGGGGGGGGGCTCAAAGCAGGGGGTGGGGGGAGGTCAGGGCGGAGGGAGGACTAGGAGGTGCGGGTTGGCGTGGGGGCGGCAGGGGGTGGGGGGAGCTCGAAGCAGGGGGTGGAGGGACGTCCTGGAGGTGCGGGTTAGCGCAGAGGTGGCAGGGGGTGGCGTAGGGGCAGCAAAAGGGAGGAGCTCTGGGAAGGTAGAAGGGCGCGGGGGTGGCAGAAGGGAGGAGCTCTAGGAAGGTGGAGGAGGAAGAGAAGGGAGGAAGAAGAAGAAGATGGGAGAGGAGGAAGAGGATGGGGAAGGAGGAAGAAAGATGAGAAAATGAACTTTTCAGCTTTTACTTTTAATTTAATCTCCATTATGTCCCAAAGTTAACGTTCGTTTACATTGGGAATGAACGACAACTAACCGGAGGGGCACAACTGATAGAACGACAAAAAGTTGATGGAACAACTGATATTCCCAAAAAGATATGGGCATAACTAAAATTGCAAGATCTCGGAGGGACACAACTGATTAAAAACCCTTCTTTTTTTTGTTGAAAAGCATGATCACTTCCGATTTCTTTGAAATTGTAGAGATTCAGGTTCCTGCGGATGAATATGATCGTGAGTATGAATGTAATCATGAGGATGCAGAAGGCCAACCCCTATTTCATTAGGTATGATCCGTTAAATTTTATCATCTTTCTTTGGTACATGTAAATTGAAGCTTAAAACTTTTAATTTAATTTGATTGTGGATCGACTGGGAATAATTTGTGATCTATTTAAAATATTATAGGAAGAAAACAAGGATGGTGCACTTTAACAAAGTATACAAGGTCAGTGCATGTGATGATTTTCACTATTGTATCATCATTCATAGTCCATATTCATATATTAATTTCATGATCTGCAAGGTGGTTAACTAAGTACCTGTAGATGTGTACTTTTTTATTGTTGAAAAGTATATTCACTTCCAGTTTCCTTCAGAATTATAGGGATTTAGGTTCATACAAATGAATATGATCATGAGTATGATCGCAATCATGAGGATGTAGAAGGACAACCCCAACGTCAATAGATATGCTCATTTGAATTTTGTAATTGTCCTTTGGTACATACTTATTCAAGAAAAAGATGATTTGGCGAGTATCTACATATTCTAGTTTCAAAATATTGATGCATGAATGCTAAAATGATAAAATTAAGGGTATTTATATGCATTTACTAGGGTTTTTAAGGTCAAAATGATAGAATAAAGATGATTAAATGGAGATTCATACTCCCCTTATACTTGTCTTTGCTAGTCCCTAGCAAACACTTACGTAATAAGTGCAGAAAAGAAAAACAAAGAAAAGAAAACGAGGAAAATTGGATTAAGTTTAATTATCAAACTTGTCTTCACAAAATCAAAGTTTAGAACTTAAGTCGAACCTTTGAAATTTTAGTGTGGGTGGAACCTTAATGAGAACCGAATTTGAAATCCAACAATCTTCGAGAATCCCAAAACTCTGCTCAAGTATTCTCAATAGCCATGTCAGAATATTTCAACTCATACACAAATCCTTACAACTATTAATCTGACTTGTACAATGTAAGTGATGGTGGCTCTCCCCAATTGAAATGACAAAGAGACTAACTTCTCCAGTATGACAACCCAGCTACCTATCCGAGGATGCAAGACCAGTGTAGCCAAGTCATCCAGCTGCAGGCTCACATGATTGACTTTGAAGCTCAAGCTTGCTTATTGACTATACAAATATATACACTCCAACATGCATTTTATTTTTATACAGGCATGTCCATTTTTTTAGAGTTTTTTTGAAAGACTATATACAACATCATTTACATTAGCAGACTTTCTTCTCGAGCCAGTAGACTATCCCTCTTTTGAAGCTTTATTGCAACCCACACTCTCCTGTCTTCAAAATTCATCATCACTGGATGGGTTGGGGTGCACTTCCCTCCCTAGAGGAGGATAAATGTTTCCACTTATGTGCATCTCATACCGGAAAATCCGATCCGCTCACCACTCCAACTGAGTTGAGCCAAGTGAAAGGTGCATGTGTCCAAGTTAGGTCATTATCGATAAGAGCCATGTGTGTGCTTTGAAATACTCTACTTAGGCAGTCAAGAATCCATTGAACCAAGTTTCGTGATCCTCAAAGAATTAAGTGAACTAGACCTCAAGTACCTCAATTCCAACTCCTATAAGGTTCATGTTAATTAGGTAGATTTAGGGTCCAACCTGTTTGAAATGCGAGCCCACGGCGAGCCATTATGCAATAAATGTTATTGCACATATCTTTCCCTGATCTGAAATGAAGAATGAATAATTTGCATAGTAGGTCCCTTAGTACAATTAGGGTTATGTACCATGGCCATCTTGATGATCATACAGCTGTTGATTCAACTATTGAATCATAGAGGCTGGTGCTTGGATGAATATCTAAAGAGTTAGATTGAGGTCTCATCAAGCACCGTCAAATGATTATTAAGAGATGATCTCCAGCCTGAGTAGGAGATGGCAATTCTATCTCTGAAGGCTTATATCTGACCGACCTCTTGATGCAGGTCCTCTGCATAGGAATAGAGATTCGGAGGTGTCAGATTAGTTAGGTCAAAGAGTTGACTTAACGAGATCGAGATAACCAAAGTCCTATATCGTATGCTATCATGATATAGGCACGCATCCTCTGACCGGAGACAGATGTGTTGCTATATGTCTAAGTATGTACATTTGGCAGACCAATAGGTTGATGACCTAATCAAGGTCTATACACCGGCGCGCTGGTGTGCATATAAGGGTATATGAGTAATACGATCTCTCAAAGGGATCATACAGGTTCAGTTACTGAACCGGAAGACATGAGCTCACTCATGAGATATTGGGAAGAATCAAATTCCATGCGCATGGTCGTCTCGCTTTGGAAGCTTGATTGAATTTGTAAGTTTGATATATACTTTTAGTATATGATCAAGACCTAGGTATGATATACACTTTTGGAAAGTGTATGATCGATACCAACTCCCAATGATCGAATGAGAAACTTACTGATAAAACCATGAAGTAGACAGTATAAAGTTGATCCAATACTTCAGGTTTCGTCTGAGTCTTCCAGTATGCAAGATGTACAGGTATTGGGAATACCTGAGGGTGATTTGATCATAAACGATTGTATAACCATGACGCTTCCATTCCTAGGGAGTGATGAAACGGGTCTAGATTTTAGTGACTCCTCTCAGTTGAGAAGTGATCTGATCTTGGTCCAAATGTTGGACATTGATCTGAATGTGATTCAGATACAATGAGAAGATTAGATTTACGGTCTTGATTTAATCAAGCATCTATGGGATGCCCGTGATCTGGATTTGAGATACGATCTCAATATCCATGTCACTATACGTGGAACAATACAATCGTCCTATCCTTATCTCCAAGTATCTGCGGAGAGATTGCATTATTCTTGAATGGTTCGAGAATAATTCCATAAGATCTGAGCAATGAAGAAATGATGATTAAATGTGATTTAATCATATTAATGTGTGAAGAAATTATCCAATGTAATTAAATGTGATTTAATTATTATGGATAAGAATAATGTGGATAGAAATATCCAATTATACATAATATATTATAAATGTGATTTATAATGTATTAGAGAGAGCTAATTATAATTTATATGTGTTGATTAATTATTATGTGTATTGGATACACATTGTGTAATTAATTAACAATATGAATTATATGTAGTTTTGGGTTGTGAATATGATTCACAATTTTTCCATAGAAAGAATGCAATATTCTCAAAGATAATTGTGAATTATTTTTTTAAGAATAAAACCCAATAAATTTGTTGCAAATAAATAAGAGAGATTTCAAGGAGATATGCAATCTCATGGATTTCCATGAGATTGCAATCTCCATGGACGGCACATCATTCCTATAAGGAATGTGTGGCCGTCCACTTGGAAGGTACATGGAGATGAAATTTCCATGTATCTTCTCTCCTTATTTGTTGGGTTGATTTAGGACTAAATTATATTTGATTTTGTCAAATATATTTTAACCTAAATTTGTTGTTTTTAACAACAACAATCTTGGCCATTGGATAGACATAAATCAATCTCACCCATTGATTTTATGTGTCCCATGGATTGAGTTCCATGGATCTCAAAACCCTATAAATAGAGAGGCATACCATTCTCTCTCTAGACACATGATTATTGGAGCTCTCTCTCTCTCTCTCTTTCTTCTCTACACACATCAACCCTCTCTCCCTCTAATTGGTGGCCGACCACCAAACCCTAGAGGAGAGAACCGTCGTCGCCTTCGCCACCGCGTCGCCGCTTCGACGTTCTTCGGTTCTCCGTCTTCTTGGAGAGTTCCTCTCACGAAGGAGACGTTTGATCTCGTGCGACGAGATCAGGAGCAACCACGCTTGGATCATCTTCTTGGATTGCGAGGACAACGCGGTTCATCCCCACGCTCGCAAGCGGTCTCGCCGACGATCGGACTTGAGACAGGAGGTCTCTTTCTTTAGAGACTTGATCAACCACGCTTCAAGAGGTATTGCATTATACTTGTTGTGGCTATAGATGAAACGATCTGAGAATGGTTCTTGGATCATGTGGTTTCATCGAATAAAATTTTTTAAATTCCGCTGCACCGAACAACTAGTGCGACTAGTAGTTCTTCGTCGTATCCGATACGACGATCACGCTTCCATGATGCGCTTGAGGATAATTCCATATCCTTCAAGTGGTATTAGAGCCTTAGGTCGACGGTTTCGAATATGATTCGAAAAACCGAGGACGACTTGGGTTCGTTAAGGTCGCGAAAGTTTTTATCGCATTTGATTTCGCAGATCTGTTTAGTAAATAAATTCGGTACTGTTTAAATTGTTTAAATACGAATTTAATACTTGTATTTTGTTCCCCATTAAATAAGAAAACTATAGGATCTAAGTTTACGTAAATCGGATTTCGTATGCTCTAGATATGGTTGTTTTAATGAACATGTATGCACTGTTGCGGGAACTGTAGATCTGAACGTGATTAAAATGTTAATTACTGTTTAGACTTGCCTCGAAATGCGTGTAACATCACTTGGATTCTGTTCTAAATCAAATTAGCAATCTATGAAAATTTATTTTGTCTAATTTGGATTTAATATGATTGAGATATGCTAATTTTAGTAAGTAGGGGTCATTGTTGAAATTACAGTCCTAGTCTAGAACCAAGTGATTGTCAATTAGTGAAATTAATTGTTAATTTCGTGAAATAATCATGAAAAATATTTGTGAAATATTTGAAGATGATTATTTACATAATTGACTTGGCCTCAACCAATTAATTGATTAGATTTGATCTAAATCTTAATTGGAAACACATTCATCAAACTTGATGTTTGATTGGTGATTGTCATTTAATCATTTAGTGAAATTAAATTGTTTAATTTCCTAGAATAATTGTGCATAAATATTTGTGAAATATTTGATGATAATTATTCCCTTAAATGACATTGCCTTAACCAATAATTGATTAGATGTGATCTAGATCACTAATTGGTTACATGATCAACATTCCAACAAACATGTTGTTTGAATAGGACTTGGGATTTGTTTAGCAAATCTCATTATAATGTTAATCAAAATTGTTTTGATTATTATATGGTATAATTTCTGTTGAAGAACCGATGATCATCTCAAATACAAAATGATCTATTTTGCATTATCCTTTCCCGAGGTGGATATGGTGTCTAGTCGGAGAGCATTGGGGTTGCGGGTTGCAACGTATGTGGTCCGTCCCACTCTCGTCGGTACTGGCCATGACAACGGGTAGGGTTGGTATAATGCTTAAGAAATCATGATGTATTTCTAATTATTAAAATTCGAAATAATACGTATTTGAGATAATACCATAATTCAAGTAATAATAAAATGTTTGTTGGATATTAATTGGATCATTAATTTAAGGGATTTTATCACTTGTGCCCCTCCGAGATATCACAATATCAATTATGCCCTTATCTTTTTGGTAATATCAGTTGTGCCCCTCACTTCTTGTTATTTTATCACTTGTGCCCCTCGAGTTAGTGACCGTCCATCCACAGTGCAAACGGACGTTAACTTCGAGGACATAAGCGGAATTATGTTTTAAAAAAAGGTTATGTGGTCATTTTACACCCTTTTCCTCATCCTCTTCTTCCTCCTCCTCTTCCCCATCCTCTTCCTCCTCCTCCAACCTCCTCCTCCTCCTCCCTTTCCGCCCCCGCCGCTGCCCCGCGACGGCCTTCTCGGCGGACAAAGCCACGGACTTGGACGCCTACACGAACTCCTCCGCGGTCACGTATCTGAATTCGAGAACTTCCCGGACCCGAGTGCGCAATTCATCCGAATGGTACTGGAGCCACGGCTCGTCGCAATTCTGCCTTTTCATCTCCGCGAGCAGGCGCTTCTACGGGGGCAATCGGGTGCCATATTCCTCCATCGACCAAAATCTACCGAATTCGTTACGATCAAATAAAGCGATCACACTGGTTCGAAGCCATGTGAATTCCTATGGATTCTGAAATTGGTGTTCCTCATATCTTACAAAAATGGAGGGAGCTAATAATTACAGAAGGAATCGTGGAAAATGTAGGGAGAATCGGAGCAACTTGTGTAACAATCGGGTGCCATATTCCTCCATCGACCAAAATCTACCGAATTCGTTACGATCAAATAAAGCGATCACACTAGTTCGAAGCCATGTGAATTCCTATGGATTCTGAAATTGGTGTTCCTCATATCTTACAAACATGGAGGGAGCTAATAATTACAGAAGGAATCGTGGAAAACGTAGGGAGAATCGGAGCAACTTGTGTAACAATCGGGTGCCATATTCCTCCATCGACCAAAATCTACCGAATTCGTTACGATCAAATAAGGCGATCACACTGGTTCGAAGCCATGTGAATTCCTATGGATTCTGAAATTGGTGTTCCTCATATCTTACAAACATGGAGGGAGCTAATAATTACAGAAGGAATCGTGGAAAACGTAGGGAGAATCGAAGCAACTTGTGTAACAACATTCAATTCGAGAGAGAATCTTCTAATTGCATGTGGGAGTATCGTGCGATTCCTGGAGCGTCAAGAATCCACTGCAGGACCATGTCGATCTATCACCCATATAGAGCGATTCAAGCAGCAACGTTGATACGAGGCCTAACAGTCGCAGTCAGATATTGCCGGAGTATAGTGCGGAGTAAATCGGCACTGTCAGCTGGAGCAATTGACGAGCATCAGGAGCAGATCCACAAAGCATGACTGGAGCTTCTCAAAATGGGGAAGAACAACCCGCAGTTCCAGATTGAATATCAGCCACCTTAGGGGAGGAGCTCGGGGCGAGGGACGGGGGGCCCGGGTGGAGGGAGGCTGGGGCGGAGCTCGGAGCGGGGGCGGGGGGAGGTCGGGTCGGAGGGAGGCTGGGGCGGAGCTCGGAGCGGGGGCGGGGAGAGGTCGGGTCGGAGGGAGGTTGGGGCGGAGCTCGAGGCGGGGGCAGGGGAAGGTCGGGGCCAAGGGAGGCTGGGGCAAAGGTCGGGGCAGGGGGCCAGGGGAGGAGTTTCGGGCGGAGAGGAAGGAGGAGGAGGTTGGAGGAGGAAGAAGAAGATGGGGGAAGAGGAGGAAGAAGAGGAGTATGGACAATAGTACCCCTCTTAACTTCACAAAGGTTTGAAAAAATCATGGTTAAGTCAACTCATTGACGGTCAATCTGACGGAAGGGCACAACTGATGACGGAGTAAGAAGTGAGGGGCACAACTGATATTACAAAAAAGATAGGGGCATAATTGATATTGCGATATCTCGGAGGGGCACAAGTGATAAAATCCCTTAATTTAATATGATTAGATTAATTGGAATCCAATTAAAATCAAAACACTCTATTATGAATAGAGATGTTATTTCCCTTGGAAGAATTAATCATAATGAATATGATTTATAGTGATTAATTAAAATTTTAATATGATATGGAGGATCACATAAGTGACATCCATGGTCTCCCGTCAAGGCGAAGGGTTCCGTCGCCAGGGATTGTATGTAGGAGACGTCTGTCCGAAGTGACAGCTCCTGTATGCAAGTGCATCTGGATCGGGCTCTTTGCTTCTCGAAAAAGTAAGTCCGTATACGTAGTGACCCCAATATCGGATCCTCATATTATTGGGGCGATATTGGATTGCGTATAGCGAGTACTATTCCTATTGACGGTTGGTTCAATTAACGACGGGTCAACATCGCCTTAGGGGTGGTGGGCCCGGGTGTTAAAGACCGAATTGGGAAATGCAAGTTGGACTTGCAAAGCGGAATGTGTTCCCGCTTCTTTTTATCCGAGTTGCAGATTCTCATATTATTGGGATGTAACAAAGATAAGGAAGGAGATCCCAGATCTTGTTGAGATATAATGGTAAGTATATCTCTTACATTGAAAGTGATTAAGGGAATGAACTTTCAGTGTTGACAAGGCAAGACAACTTTGATATAAAAAATCCTAAATCAAAGTAAAATATATATATTTATATATTTATGCAAATTTCTTATTTCACATAATCCTTCATTAAAACCCACTCAATGATATACTCAATAATAACCAGTAAAATATCATGGATTGGACTCATGATCCAGATATTGTACTTGCAATTGGACACATAATGTATGTGGTTGCAATGTGCAAGTTTCCTCATAATATTGAGGAATGACAATTAAATAGATGATAGGACGACAACCCTAAGGTTTGTATGTCTCTATAGTCTTGGTATCATCAAATGTACTTTGGAAGTGACATGTTGATGATGATCATAATTGTCAAATAATCCTTATAAAATTAATGAAGATATTCTGGCATACATATGTGCTCTTGACATTTATCATGAATGAGATGGTTCACTGCATCGTGCAGAATGGTAGCTCTATAAGAGATGATGTATTCAAATTGTTTGAGTACCTACCTAAACCTATATTTTAAGAGTTTATATGGATGTAGATGATGAGTGTCATTATTCTACTATCTATACTCTAGTCATTCATGAAGCTTCATAATATTCATATTGTATGAATTTAATGAAGTTGAGATGATCTTACATTGAATTCTTTTGAATTTAACGTAAGAGATCCTTAGTCTTAAGCAATGGTTGCTCATAGATAAAGGGGGCGCAGTGGAAGCATGGGTTGGACCCAAGTAAGAAGGAAAGTCAAAGAGTTGACCTACTTCTCTGACTTCCATATGACATCCAAAGAGTTGGATGAATGCCCAAACTGCAATAAGTTGATGTGTTGATAGTATGACTATCAAGTCTGTCTAGAATCCTTAGAGAAGGACTCGGATAGAGCATCAAAATAATCTACATAAATCATTGAAATTAACTTTCTTATTTGATAAGATAAAGTCAAATAATTGTATCCCAATGTTCTGATGACATTTGCAATAGGTTGCATATGTTTTAGAAGACCAGAAAATTTGATCTTAAGGTCTATAGTTATCAACATGGATATTTATGCAATTGTTGCAACAATTTCTGCTGGATTGATAGACTTGTTAATTTCAGTGGGAGAGCCCTTAGTCGTAGAGAATGTCTCTATGACCTAGATATAAGAATACACTCATTGTTTGTTTCTAAATGTTGGAAATAAACATGAATTCTGAGATAGAACTATCATAAAGAGTTATGATGGATATATTTCAGATAGTAATCTAATAATCTAGTGGACTCCACTAAATTAGAAAATTAATGAATGGTTCATTAACATTTCTAAATACTGAAATTAAACCTTAAGATCAATAGGAGGATGAAGATCATTTGACAATGATCTAGCATCAAGCCTTGGACATTTGTCTATTAGTTTGATCAATAGACTAGTAAGAGATGAAACTTTAGAATGTCTAAAATTTCAAAACTTACATACTCATGAATATTGTATTCAAAGAAAAAATGTCCGATACACCCTTCTTCGGGAATGGTGTAAGATGCCAAGGTATTCAGGATCTCATACATTTTGATGTATGTGGATCATCTATATCATAGTAAACATTGTGGATATGTGATATCTATTGATGATTGTGTATGATATGAGATTTCTTCTCTTCACCTATGAAATCTTTGAAATGTTCAAAGATTTCATTAATTTTGGTTTAGAACCAAAGTTTGAAGGAAGATAAAATGAATTTGATCTAATCTAGGTAGCAAGTACCTACTAGATAAATTCGAAGAATACCTTATGGAGATATGAATATCATTTCTATCTCAATCCTCCTAACACACCTTAACTCAATAGAGTTATAGGTAGATACAATTGGATCATGTGTGACATGATCTTATCAATGTTGAATTTTAGCATAATTATCCCTTAGTTTCCAGGTATATATGTGTAGTAGAGACTACAATGTATATCCTTAATAAGTTCCATGTATGTTGGAATCTAGCACTTGAGAGTGCTGCTTCATTAGGAAAATAAAGGATGGTATTGGATACCTACTTTATGACCTTGAGATTCTAAGTATCTCATCTCTATGATTCTTAGAGGTTGAGACTCTTGAGAATCAAGATGTAAATGAAGTGTAGGAACTCGTTTATCTTGAGAAGATAATGAGGCTCCTGAAATTGGAAACTAAAAGGACAATTAAAGATGAAACACTAATACCTCTTCAAATGAGTTTGAGGATGGATTCCATGTGTCAGAGAAATCCGACAATGATCGAACTTCATGTGATGAAGCTTCTGAAGATCATAGCATGGATAGATGGATGATAGCAATAAAGGTCTAATGTAGACTTCATATACAAGTGTTGTATATGGACCCTCGAGGATCCACCTATATGGGTAATACCTGGAAAGGTGTAACTGGATCTTCAAGAGAAAGGGAACCCGATGAGAAGGTAGAGACCTTCAAAGCACGGTTCGTAGCCACGAGCTACACACCGGAAAAGAAGACACTACTTGCGATGAGACTTGCTCTTCGGTGACCATGCTTAAAAACATCAGAATATTGCTAACCTTAGATACATAACTTGACTATTGCATCTTCAAGATGTAAGTCAATATTGCATTCCTCTACGAATACCTCTTTGAGGATATTCACATGAAGTAGCCCCAGGGCTTCATGGTTGAGGAAAGCAAGGTGTGCAAGATAAGGAATCCATCTGTGGACTCAAATAAGCTTCTTGAAGTTGGAACTTCAGATTTGATGAAATCATAAATGTTATGATTTTAGATAGAATCTTGACAAACCATGTGAAGCTTAGTGGGAGTGCCATTGTGTTCATCATGCTAAATATAGATAATATCCTAATCATTTGGAATGATATAAGGATAATAATAAGTGTTTTATGGACTAGCTATTCCATATCTTGAAATGTGATTTCAAAGATACCTCTTAGATCTTAGTTCTGAAGTTGTTCAGAAGCAAAGAGAAGAGGATATTGGGACTGTCACATTTATAGTACACCTTGGACATATTCTATTCTTAGAAATTCCAAGAAAGGCTTCCATCCCTTAAGATATGGTACTGACCTATCAAAAGGGATAGCGCCTCAAAGAGTTGAGACAATGAATGCCAGAACTACTTGCCCTTGGGCATTAGTTCTGAGAAGCCGGGTGTGTGCTAGATGTGTACAAAGGCCAGATGGCTGCCATTCAGTGGGAGTAGTAAACTGTTACTAATCCTACTATGGAAATAAAACACTTGGTTGCAGTAAATGCAAAATCTTCATAGATGAAAAGAATTTTGAGATAGTGATCTCAAAGTCTTATCTTCAAAATCTTAAGACTTTATAGATAGAGATCTAAAAGGTCTTAACTATGGATACCTTAAGAGATAGTGATATCCAGGAATAAGGATATTCTGATAAGGATTATGGAAATACTAGTTATGATAATTGTTAAGCTGTAGTGTCAAAGACATTGTAACTAACTAGATTGAGTATTGGTTGCATAAGATGCAACATTCGCATTGGATGCGAGCACTGTTACTGGGGATATGCAAGTGCCGTAAAAGGACTTGGCGTAGTCTCGCGAGAATAGAGTGACTGATCAGCTTACCTAGCTATTTTCTAAATAGCCTATGATTGTCACATAAGAGCGGGTTTAAATGATTAGCCCATTAATGGCTCTTTGGGCTAGTGGGAGATTGTTGGAAATGCGAGCCCATGGCGAGCCATTATGCAATAAATGTTATTGCACATATCATTCCCTGATCTGAAATGAAGAATGAATAATTTGCATAGTAGGTCCCTTAGTACAATTAGGGTTATGTACCATGGCCATCTTGATGATCATACAACTGTTGATTCAACTATTGAATCATAGAGGCTGGTGCTTGGATGAATATCTAAAGAGATAGATTGAGGTCTCATCAAGCACCGTCAAATGATTATTAAGAGATGATCTCTAGCCTGAGTGGGAGATGGCAATCCTATCTCTGAAGGCTGATATCTGACCGACCTCTTGATGCAGGTCCTCTGCATAGGAATAGAGATTCGAAGGTGTCAGATTAGTTAGGTCAAAGAGTTGACTTAACGAGATCGAGATAACCAAAGTCCTATATCGTTTGTTGTCATGATATAGGCATGCATCCTCTGACCGGAGACAGATGTGTTGCTATATGTCTAAGTATGTACATTTGGCAGACTAATAGGTTGATGACCTAATCAAGGTCTATACACCGGCGCGCTGGTGTGCTTATAAGGGCATATGAGTAATACGATCTCTCAAAGGGATCATACAGGTTCAGTTACTGAACCGGAAGACATGAGCTCACTCATGAGATATTGGGAAGAATCAAATTCCATGCGCATGGTCGTCTCTCTTTGGAAGCTTGACTGAATTTGTAGGTTTGATATATACTTTTAGTATAAGATCAAGACCTAGGTACGATATACACTTTTGGAAAGTGTATGATCGATACCAACTCCCAATGATCGAATGAGAAACTTACTCATAAAACCATGAAGTAGACAGTATAAAGTTGATCCAATACTTCAGGTTTAGTCTAAGTCTTCTAGTATGCAGGATGTGCAGGTATTGGGAATACATGTGGGTGATTTGATCATAAACGATTGTATAACCATGACGCTTCCATTCCTAGGGAGTGATGAAACGGGTCTGGATTTTAGTGACTCCTCTCAGTTGAGAAGTGATCTGATCTTGGTCCAAATGTTGGACATTGATCTGAATGTGATTCAGATACAATGAGAAGATTAGATTTACGGTCTTGATTTAATCAAGCATCTATGGGAGGCCCGTGATCTGGATTTGAGGTACAATCTCAATATCCATGTCACTATACGTGGAATAATACAATCGCCCTGTCCTTATCTCCAAGTATCTGCGGAGAGATTGCATTATTCTTGAATGGTTCGAGAATAATTCCATAAGATCTGAGCAATGAAGAAATGATGATTAAATGTGATTTAATCATATTAATATGTGAATAAATTATCCAATGTGATTAAATGTGATTTAATTATTATGGATAAGAATAATGTGGATAGAAATATCCAATGATTCATAATATATTATAAATGTGATTTATAATGTATTAGAGAGAGCTAATTATAATTTATATGTGTTGATTAATTATTATGTGTATTGGATACACATTGTGTAATTAATTAATAATATGAATTATATGTTGTTTTGGGTTGTGAATATGATTCACAATTTTTCCATGGCAAGAATGCAATATTCTCAAAGATAATTGTGAATTATTTTTTGAAGAATAAAACCCAATAAATTTGTTGCAAATAAATAAGATAAATTTCAAGGAGATATGCAATCTCATGGATTTCCATGAGATTGCAATCTCCATGCAATCTCCATGGACGGCACATCATTCCTATAAGGAATGTGTGGCCGTCCACTTGGAAGGTACATGGAGATGAAATCTCCATGTATCTTCTCTCCTTATTTGTTGGGTTGATTTAGTACTAAATTATATTTGATTTTGTCAAATATATTTTAACCTAAATTTGTTGTTTTTAACAACAACAATCTTGGCCATTGGATTGACATAAATCAATCTCACCCATTGATTTTATGTGTCCCATGGATTGAGATCCATGGATCCCAAAACCCTATAAATAGAGAGGCATACCATGCTCTCTCTAGACACATGATTATTGGAGCTCTCTCTCTCTCTTTCTTCTCTACACACGTTAGCCCTCTCTCCCTCTAATTGGTGGCCGACCACCAAACCCTAGAGGAGAGAACCATCGTCGCCTTCGCCACCGTGCCGCCGCTTCGATGTTCTTCGGTTCTCCATCTTCTTGGAGAGTTCCTCTCACGAAGGAGACGTTTGATCTCGTGCGACGAGATTAGGAGCAACCACGCTTGGATCATCTTCTTGGATTGCGAGGACAACGCGGTTCATCCCCGCGCTCGCAAGCGGTCTCGCCGACGATCGGACTTGAGACAGGAGGTCTCTTTCTTTAGAGACTTGATCAACCACGCTTCAAGAGGTATTGCATTATACTTGTTGTGGTTATAGATGAAACGAACTGAGAATGGTTCTCGGATCATGTGGTTTCATCGAATAAAATTTTTTAAATTCCGCTGCACCGAACAACTAGTGCGACTAGTAGTTCTTCGTCGTATCCGATACGACGATCACGCTTCCGTGATGCGCTTAAGGATAATTCCATATCCTTCACAACCAAGCTCCAATCTTCGGATTTTATTTAGACGTGTTCAATTATCAAACTCAATCCGAAAGAATGCTAATGCTATGCAGAATGCCGAAAATATTTTTGTGATGAAACTTTCAAAGATTTTGAACCTTTTATGGATTTTTGAAAAAAAGATGATGCATATGTATTTTTTGTATTTTTCAAAATATTTTTCAAACATTTTTGGTATTTTAGTTTTGCAAATGTTTTTGGGAATATTTGAAAATAAAAAATTTGGATAAACAGTAGATATAAATATTCACACAGGGATGCAACTTATATTTACAAGAATTAGAGTTTTTAAGAATTTACAAAGGGTAAGTGCTAAATTTTATAGATATATAAAGTTTAATAAAGAATTTTAGGGCGATGTATATATTCCTCAAATTTATTTCAAAATCATTTTATAAAAACTTTTTTTAAAACTATAGTCCAAAATAATTTTTACAAAGAATTTTTACAAGCATGTATACACATTTGAAAATCATTATGCAAAGGTTTTTCAAACTGTAAATATAGATTTTTCAAAATATTTTTGCAACCATTTTCCAAACATTTGCAAAAAGTTTTTCAAACATTTTTTATTTCACACAAAGAAAATAAAATTTTCAAATAAAATGATTTTGCAAAGGTTGAAAATATTTAACAAAACGTTTTTAGAATAGTTCTCAAAATATTTTCAAACTATTTTTCAAACTTTTTCTAAAAAATATTTTTACCTAATTTATTAATCAGTGCATATAAAAAGAATTTGAAGAATAATCAACAACTTTTTGTTAAGTTTTTTAATGAATTTTAGTAGGTGTAATTAGCCATAATTATTAATAAAAATACGAAAGTACGAGTTATGGCTAAAGAATATATAGAGTATATACGACCCCCCTATACTTAACTTGAGCTATATCCTCATAGATCAGAGAGAAAAAGAGAAGACATAACTCATACTAAGTATAGAATAGTCTAAAGAATAAATGAATGGAGAATTGAATGAACAAATGAGAAGTTGACCATCCCCCCTATATTTAGGATCAAATAATCCTAAGTATAGCAGATTGTACATAAAGCTGGGAGGGTCAAGGGTGGGAATGAACAGATCATACTCAGACTGTCTCCCCCTATACTTAGGGTAAGATATCCCTAAGTATAGACAAGAAGAGGATTCAATGGAGAGGACCAAAGAATGAAAGAACTCATGGTGCACACCCCCTATACTTAGGACAAAGTATGTCCTAAGTATAAAAGACTGACAAAAAGGGTGACACCTTTTTGGTAGAAAAAGAATATAGAAAAGGAAAAGAAGAAAATAAGAAAAGAGATGTGAAGATGGAAAAACATAGAAGATAATGTACAGAGGGTCAAGAAGGTTGAAAGTAAACCTTCTTGCGGGACTGCTGAGGAATGGATCTGATAAGGTGCAGGTCAACATCGGGGTCCTCAGATGACGCAAACCGATCAGGGTCGACAGGGTGGAGGTCTTCAGTGGTCCTAGGTCGTGAAGGCACAAATGAGTCAGTGGAAGAAGTACAACTAGGTCCGGCCTTGGGAGTCTCGCTGATATAAAAGTGAAATGGGACAAACTCATCATCAGAATAAGTAAGGTTAGTGTCATCCGTGTGGTCTCATCTAGAATAAAACCAAAATGAATGAACTCATCAGTGGAAGTAGTTGAATCATGTTCGTCCTCAAGAGTCTCAACCAGATCATCATGTTCATCAAAAGGTCCGAAAATCTGAATAAAATCAACAAGATCAAATTCAACCTTGGTCTTATCAATATCCGCCTTCCGCTCAATGGTGGCGATCGTGTAAATTCCGCAGATGTCATCAACGCATCACCAATCACAGGAAGTTGAAACTCCAAGATCTATGCATTTCAAGTCTTCCTCCTTGGAGAGGAATTCTCAAGTCTCATCATCAGTCATAAAGGAAGCCTCTCTAATATCCAAATATAGATCATAGGACTCAAGGTCGGCTAACACATGTACACTCTTATGGGATGCGGGTCTCTAGTTGGTGGTAGATGTAGTGATCAACACCTCGCTCCGTACATCAGAACAGAAGCAAATCTCTCCTGATCCATAGTCAATAACGGCTCTTGCAGAGGTGATAAAGGGTCGTCCCAGGATGATTGGAGGATGCTCCACAAGGTGGAGGTCTCCATGGGCAAAACAACGAAGTTTGTCGTGAAGCTCATGCCCTGAATCCGAATGACGACGTTCTCAAGAATACCCTTCCGCCTCTTTATTGATCCATCAGAAAATTGTATGATCATCCTAGTTTTCTTGAGAGGCCCAAGATGAATAGACTATACCAACAAGAAGGGTACTATATTAATCGATGCATCGCCATCAAGGAGAGTGTTATTACATAAATTGTCAGAGATGGTGCAACTCACAAGAGGTGTGATAGTGTTCCTTTTCCTAGAAGATGGATGATGGGCGCTGGCGTAGGCAGTGGCCATGGTCAAGATATGATGCTCAGATCTGCTCCTCCGCTTTGACTTCTTATGATGAGGAGCAGATAATTGGGTCATGGCATGGCAAAGTGGGGCATCCATGATCTCATAAATAGTGGCCACCTCTTCAGGTTCAGTCAATCTTTTTTGAATTTTTGGATCTCCTCCATACAAGGGAGGAGATTGGAATCAGAATCTACACGAGGAATGTCAAGAGCAATCTGTATAGTGGCATCCTCGAGGTCAAAGGAGGGACAGGGTGTGAAAGGTTGTGTGGTCAAATGATCTTGTAGGTGTGCCCTCTCCTCACAATCTTACTCAATCATGTGTCTCCTGGACTCTTTTTGGATTTTTAAATTTTGCTCATTTTTTTTTGTATTTTGGGCGATTGCAAGATCTCATGGAAATCCTCAAATGAATCCATATCCTCAAATAGTGGAGAAACATTTTGGTTCTTATTTAAACTAGTAAGATCATCAAATCTCGAGTTCATTTTCTCCATCATTTCGTTCAAGGTCTCAATCATGGAAATCATGAAAGGTGACTCCAACAGATCAGTCTTGGGTGGATGTGAAGGGAAATGTGAAGGTGGAGGTGGATAAAAATCTGAGGTCTGGATATGTGGCCGAAGCGAATATGTACAAAAATTAGGAGCAAAGTCCTCATGGAAAAAGGGAGGTGGACCGCCTGGAGGGTACGAAGATCCTCAAAGTCTGGATAAAAAGCACTCCTATCGACCATCTCTGAAATAAGAGAAAAATGATTGGGAGAGCATGATGGTCAAATCAAGATAAGTGAGAAAAAAGGTGCAAATGCACATAGATGATTTGGAATACACACAAGCAATCACAAGCAAACGCACACAATACAAACCCCTCAATTCACCTACTCAACTCGGTGAAGACCGTGAAAGAATCAATCTTTTTATCTTATCTGTTTTAGAGTTAGGTGAGAAGTCAAAATGTTGTGCAAACAATTAGGAGGCTGAATGGGCTTTGGGCACTAGTCCTTAGGGTGTGCAAGAGCAAGTAAAAGGGAATACAATGAGGGGATTACTCACCCCAAGACAATATTTTTTGATGTATTTTAGGGTCAAGTAATATTTTGCGCTCCCAATTTTATTGATTATCATTTTTTTAGATTTTTAGTGAGAAATGCACGTACCTAACGAGGAGTCAATTTTACTTAGCACCTAGGTGATCAAAATCAGAGGGAGAGTCAGAAAAGCAATGCAAGAAGCAAAAACGATGATGAATGCTAAATCGTAAATGCTCACCTTGCCTCCAGCACTCTACATGCAGAGATGCTCAACAGAATTGCAACCTACACTATATGCAAATGCAAGCCGATGAAATCGTCATAAGTTTAGAAATTGCTATTAGCGTGAAGAACCAATGCTAATGACTTAGAATAGTACCAAAGAGTCCGGTCTTGAAGTCTCCTCGGTTTCCACAATAATGGATCCTGCAAGCGCTATATGGAGAACTCTCGCGGCGTGAGGTTCTGAGACTAAGTGAGAAGCAATTTAATCTTTTACTAGATCCAAACATCACTATAGGCACATGCAAAGATAATTAGGTGTTTGGACCTACTCTATCGACAAGCAACTCCTAAAGCTAAGGAATCAATCACACAAAAGAAAGAAAACAAAATTGAGAAACACAGGAAAAAATGTGACGAGAATACGAGAAACCGCCGTGAGCCCCCAAGTGAACAAACACTTGGAAAGTGGGCCCGAATGTCCAGAGTTTAGAGTACCTATGTTATTATAAATAATAATGGTCTCTTTCTCTCACTTAAATTATACAAAATAAATATAATAATAAATGCTCAAATAATTGTCTTCAAAATTCCTTCCAAGTCTGCCTTGGTGTAAGGCCAAAGCCGCCTCATGTGGGTGCATGAATGCTCCAAAGAAAAGAGCACCTCCCTCGATCAATGTTCCTCGCAAAAAGTCAAAAAAGGGGGATTAGACAATTCACAATAAATATCAAATAAATGAGGCAAAAATATAGACAAATCTCACAATCAAGCAAAAACCGATCTATGCATTGTTGCTGCCGGACAACAGTGCCATTTGCTGAAGTGGTTTTTACGAGGGTCTAGAGATCTCACAAGGTGAGAAATCCAGTTAATGCATTGACTGCTCACAAAATCCAACTTTAAACAACAATTAATCCACAATAAACAAATCAAACAATGAAGTATAAATGTGCGGAGTTAAAATTTATTACTCTACAACAAAGATGTGTATAGTGTGCAAGTATGTGTAGAGTGTCGAACACAGGGAACAAGCAGGATAGGTCAGGCAAAGAATGGAAAATTGTGATTGTGAAAGTATTTGTCTATAAGTGCTCTTTTTTGTGGATTTTAATTTTTATTTTAGAAATTTATTTTTGATTTTATATTTTTTATATTTTGATTTTTGATTTGCTGATTTTGTATCTTATTTTATATTTTTATATTTTCTTTTTCTTTTAATCTATATAAAGTATATATACAATTTAGGTTCGTGTTAATATAAAAATTTAAAAAAAGAAGATAAATAGATAAAATAAAATATTTTGGGATTTAGATAATTTTCTATTATTTTTCAGATTTTTTAGGAATTTTTGTTAATTTTTATATACTTTTTAAGTCAGAATTACCTATAAATCGGGGTTTAAAATAAATATCCAAATTTAAAATGGAGATATAAATAGTTAAAATAAGCCAAATTTTTCTAAGTTAATTTTAATATAAAGATAATAATAAAAATAAAATTTAGAAACAGAAACTATATTTTTATGATTTTTAAGGTTTTTTTATATTTTTATAAAGGTTTTAATGATTTTTCTATTTTTTAGTTTCCTTTTATTTTTAGTGATTTTTGGTCTTAAGTTGTAAAATAGGTAAATAAATATAAAAAAAAAATTTGGGATTTTTTTCAAAAAGGTTTTGTATTTTTATATATTTTCTATTGCAAACAACGACAAAAAGGCATGTTTTATTTTTTATAAATGCTTAAAATCATCAAAATGCAAAACAAAAATAGTGGCGTGAAAGATCAATAAAAGAGGAGGCGGCAACTATTTTTGGGGATTTTTTTCGAGTTATATGGATGTATGAAATAAATAAAAGAAACAAAGAGAAACTACACTACTAGCAAGGGCATACATGTAAATAGAAAAAAGCGCAGGGGCCACGGTACAATTCTTACACAAAAATGTACATCGTAATACAATGTTTCGGGACCAAAAATAAATTCCAAAACCTATGAGGGTACACCAGTAAAAGTGCCAACTCACGTGTACAGACACATAAGCCACATTGGCGGGGATCAAGGTGTAAATGCAATACAGTGGCGGGATTGGAATGTAAATATTACATAAATATTTTAACACCATAGGAAAGATTGAGTTTCAATAATTAAATACATAAATTTGCAGGTCAAAAGTAGCAAAGTACCCTACAATAGGCGCGGATCCAACGGTGGTCCTCCTCCCACTTTCCACTTGGCAGCTTGCGGGTGTGCGTTGTTACTTTGTCAACGATGATCCAGATTAGATTGTAGGGCATAGGTCAATGGTTGTAGCTCCAGAGATCTGATGGTATCTGCTTCAACTGGGGTGTGATCCTGACTTGATGGTTGGAAGAGCACCTAGAAGAACCGAGCTAGAACTCGGCTGGGCCAACTTCTGATCCATCCTCCTTAGTGCTTCTGGCCGCCTGGAATGCTTGAAGATGGTGCAAAATGGAGCATAAGCTCCTCTGTTCCCAAATGGTGTTCTCAGCAGGTGTGCTAGAGGTGCAATAAATGTGGGCAATGTCGAGGAAGCACGACACCTCCAGGTACCTCAAGTCTCCTGCAAAACAACCCCATAAGGTGTCTAGAGCCTCCTGTTCCTGCAAACAAAATCCCCACGCAAAAGAGGGGTCCAAGGGCTCTTTATTGGATAGGGGGAATGATGGGTGGAGCATGGCACTCCGACGAACTTCGAATTTTTGGTGTTTAAGCAACTGAAGCAGATTTAAGGGTAGTGAATGGTTCCTAAGACTATGGAGAAGCATCACATGCAAGAAAAATACTTAAAATAGACTTCGACTGGCCGAACCAGGAAGGTTGACCTCAACAGGATGTGACGAGTCGCTAAATACGATAATTAATTCGTGCACGTTGTAGTACGTGTACTTAGCAATTTAGTCAGAACCGAGAAAAGATCTCCGTGAAGAGTGTCTCAGCTTTAATTTTTATCCCGGACAAGTCCGGGGTCGAACACAAGGAGGCAAAGGAACAACTTCGTGTTAATTTGAAAATTTAGGTCTAGGTTTCCAATGCGTATTTTTTTAAAATTTTTTATGCAAATAAAAATTCCAAAATGCACAATGCAAGTGAATTAAGACACTAAGAAAGCACACAATTAGGTCGAATTAATTTTAATAGAAAAATAAGTCCAATTTAGCCAAATCGTATTTTTACTAGAATCCTAATCCAGAGATGAATGCAACATACATTTTTTGTATTTTTCAGAGTTAAAATGCAACAATGAAAAATACACACTTTTTATGGGTATTTTCATAATTTTTCACACAAACGGTAAGCAAAGATCATGAAATATTTACTGGAATGTAAACATGATGCAAGAAAGGTACAATAGTCTTTTTGGATTTTTTTTGACAAAATATCAATTTTTTATGAATTTTTTTGTTGAAAACAGAGTGACAGTGAGTAATTAATTCCTAGGTAATCCACAATTGCAAATTAATCAGAGAGCAAATTATCTCAAAAACTATTTAGACAAACAATCCAAGAGAGTTGAAATTTCGCAAAAAGGATGTATGTGGATTTAATTAAAAATCAAATACGAAAATCACTCCACAATTTATTTTAGGCACAGGACAACTCCACTTTGGATGAAATTTAGATAGTAATTAAATCTCACTTCAAGACATCATCTCAAATGTTTGCGAAATTTGTAGAGCAACTATGTGTCAGATATGAATTTAATTGCACAGAATAAATAAAATATGTAGAATTTCAGTTAAACAATTTTAATTAATTACCCAAATATCGGAAAAATATAAATAAATATCCAAGTTGTAGAGAATTAGTTCCGCGACATCATGATATTTCTCATTGAATAAAAAGATGCAATACATGTGTCCAAATTAATATCAAACATAGGGTTATCGATGCAAATACAGAAACTAAAATTACAAAGCAACTTATGTACAAGGATTGTTATGTAATATTATAAACACGTAATAAAAACATGCAATTTTTAAATTTAAAAAATAAGGAAAAGGTGGACCTTCTTCTTCCTTGGGCACGATGGGGAGAACCCGGGTCGGCGGCGGCGAAGAGGTGCGCGGCGTGCGGCGGTGGCACGGAGGCACGCGACGTGCGATGGTGGCGTGGAGGCGTGCGGCGGTGGCGGCTTGGACGACGTTGGAGAGTGGCAGAGGGTGGGGATACGCACGGCGGGGGTGTCTTGGACGGTGGAGGTGGCGCAGCTGGGTGGCGTTGCCTGCGTTGGTGGGAGCGGAGGGCGAGCGCACGCCGCGCACAGGGGCTGGAGGCGGGGGTGGCGGCCGACTGGCATGGTGTGTGCCGGCGGCGACGGTGGGTGCTCTCCACTGCTGCCGCGGTTCTTTTTTATTTTTTGATTTATTATTATTTTTTCTTTTTCTGCTGTAATAAAAGAAACTTCTTTTTTTGTTTTAATTTTTTTTATATTTTTTCTAAATTTTCTTAAACATGAATGCAAATAACAAGAGAACAAAGATGATGTGGTGATGATGGGGTATGATAGGAAGATGAAGATGGTGGTGAATGTGATGTGCTAAAAAAATGCAAAACTAACAAGATGATAAAATGAGACGAAAAATTACCTACAACGGAGACGATCGCCTATGGTGTGCTCACAAGAGCACGGTTTTTGCTTGAATTGCTGGCGAGTGATGAGCTCAAGCAACGCGCGAAGGCGGTTGCAATGTTGGCCAAAAAATCAACGGATCTCACCGGAGAGAGGGCTGTCGTCCCTCGACCGCGGTTGGGTCGCTGTGACCGATTCAACTCTGGGAACTAGGCTCTCCTCACATAAAGATGGATCAAGTGCAAATTGAAGATGATGGGATGTATATAAAGAGGATGAAATGAGAAGTTATTAAAGTGGCGGGAGGTTATATTATTAATGGAGTTGAATAGGTGGTTTAAAAATGGTGGGGTTAAATGGAGGTTGGTGGTAGAATGGAGTGTAATGGTGGTTATTGTAGAGAATGTAAAATAAATAAATAAATAAATGAATAAAATAATGTAGGCTACTTTAAATACAATAGAATAAAAGAGAAGAAAATAAATAGTGGAGAATTTACAAAAGAAGACAAACAACATGTACATTTTTTGCTTTTCTAATATGTATTTTTTTGTCTTTTTAGTAAGAGATATTTACAGCAGAAAAATACAATAAAATACTATAATCAAAATACAACACAAACATGATTTTTTTGAATTTTTAATAATTAAGAAAGATAAAATAAAAAATGAAGAAAGAATGAATATATACATAATATAGAATGTACATCTAGGTCCCAAAACCCAACTTTTGCAAATGAGCTCCGATTTCAATGAAACATCTCCGTTGGATAGATAATTTTCTAACTTGAACTTTAAAAGTGAGTTTAGTGAATTTGGAGTTTATACGGAGCAGAAATTTGGTTTGGAAGTTGGTCTTTATGGTTTTTTCCCCATTGGGATCTAGGAGCATTTATTTGAGTTAAAATTTGTTTTGTATTTTTGTATTTTTACATACATTGTTGTGAATAAGTTAGAGAAAGAATTAGCCAAAAAGGATTTGAAATGAAATAATTAAAAATACATGAAGTTTTGGGCTATTTACATGTGAATAACCCCTTTATTTTTACGACTTTTTATTGTTAATTTATTTTGTACAATCTAATATACATTAATTAGTATGTTTTATTTACAAGAGTCATTTTGTTAATTTATTGATTTTATCAACATTTATTTGGTATTTTACTTAGGGATTTTGCTAAGATCAAGATATTGAGATGATGAATCGTGGATTCATCAGGGTGTCGCCCCTCGGAGATAGGTGGAGATGCTCTTGACCACACCGAAGCTCCCTCTCAACGACCAGGGAAGGGCCTGTCACACCCTTCAACCCAAGAACACACGACAAAGAGGCAAAACAAGGTCAAAAGAAGTTCAAAACTTGGAGATAAGAGAATGGGGGTCTTTGTACAATATGGGGGACAGGCTCCGAAGAACGAGGCAAATCGAGCTAATTGATGCTACATTACCCAATGTAAACATACGTGTGTCATCGATTTATGGGGGAGAAAAAGTCGAGAAGGAAGAGGGACGATTCGGTGAAAGGAGGGGCTCAAAAAATCTGAGAAGAAGAGGCCAAACACAGTTCTGACACAGTACATACCTCGATCAGAGAGTTGACCAAGGTCAACCAATGGGCGGATCTGGTTGGTCGACGCGGACCAAGCAGAAAAATCGATGGAAAAAGAATTAGAAACTAAATTAAAAATAATAAATGATTTTATTATTTTTATTTTATAATTGATAATTTTTTATTATTTTCTGAGTTGTTTTATTATGAATTTTTTATTTATTTTTTAGAGGTTTATAATTGCAAGTTACCTTTTAGGGGTTATTTATAGGTATATTCATTTATGTATTTTATTCTTTTATTTTTATTTTGTATTTTGTATTTTTTTTAATTTAATTTATTATTTTATATATTTATAACTTAATTTTATACACTTAAATATATTTTTTCTTATATAATATATATACTTAAAAAAATAGGAATATTATTTATATAGGTATATGTATAGGTATTTTACCTATGTATTTTTATACAAGTATTTTATTTTAATGATTTATTGATGTTTTTATTCCAGTTTTAATATGTACATATATTATAAATATTATTTAAAAAATTATAAAATATAAAATTATAAAAATAATGAGTAATAAATAAAATGAATATTTTAATCAGTATAGTTATACAATAGGGGTCCAAGATCTAACTTTCACACCGTAACTCCAAAAAATATGAAACTATCTCCACTTAATAGCTTATTAAAATTTATATACAATTAAAGGTGATTTTGATATATTTTGAGTTTATTTGAGAGATATGGTTCTGGGAAGTTGGTGTTTCGGATTTTTATTCAGGCCATAACTTTTTATATGTATATTATTTATGTATGAAATTAATTTTGTATTTTTCTATATTTATTTATATACAATTTGCATTCTTAACATTTCTTTATTAGGGGTATAAAAAGTGGAATAAAAATAAATCCCAAAAATGAATAAAAATAAATTAAATAAATAGGAAATTTTGTTGGTTTTGGCCCTTATCTCCCCCTACTTTATTCCTTGTCAAAGTAGTCATCAAGATGCCTAGGTCTCAAGATTTAGGGTCATAAAATATCTTCAATATTTTATTTTTTTTCTTTTCTTTATTCTATAATTTTAGCATTAAAAACAGTATTTTATACACTATTTAGACAATGATGTGTGAATGCTAAAATGCCTAAATTAAGGGTATTTACAAGCATTTACTAGGGTTTTTAAGGACAAAATGATAGAATAAAGATGGTGAAACAGAGATTCATCAACAGTGCACAACGAATATGGGGGAGTTAGAGGAAAGAGAAAAGAAGTGGAAATGGACCAATATAGTCACATTTTCTTGTGAAGATCGGTCAGTGTGACCAAGTCTTCACCAAAAAGCAAGCTTTTTTCTGGAAGCTCAATTTTTTTGGAGTTTTTGGTGGAGGCTTCTTTTGGGCATTCCTTTATTTACATCACTATGCATTGTTGTATTGCCCTAATGAATATAGGATCTTTTGTTCCACACATGTGTTGGGGTCTTAGAAAAGTTATGCTAGCAGACCATGCCTCATATGAAGCTTTATTTCAAACCATTCTCCATTTATTAGATGACCGTGCAACCAGAGGAACAACTGGTGGAAGTACTGGTTCCAACAATCCCCAAAATGGTTCTTGAGCCACCCTTGACAAAGCAGTATAGTATATTTCTTACTTAGAATCTAGGATATTGATGAATCCACATTTCATCATCTTTATTCTATCATTTTGGCCTCAAAAACCCTGGTAAATGCATGTAAATACCCTTAATTCCTGCATTTTAGCATCCATGCATGTGTGTATAAATAGTATATAAAATATAGTTTTTAAAGTCAAAATTATAGAATAAAGAAAAGAAAAGAAAAAGAATAAAATATTGTAAATATTTTATGACCCGAAACCATGAGACCTAGGCATCTCGATGAATTGGTCGACAAGGAATAAAGTTGGGGGAGATAAGGGCCAAAACACAATAAAATTCCCTTTCATTTTACTCAGTCTTTATTCATTTTTGGGACCTATTTGTAGTTCCACTTTTTACAATCCAAATCAATAAACTTTGTACATGAAAGATGTAGATAATTAAATATAGAAAAATACGAAATTTACTTTACTCAAAAATAATGTACAGATACTAAGTTTATGGTCTGAATAAAAATCCAAAATTCCAACTTTCCAGACATGTATCTCCCAAATAAAAGCTCGAAAAGTATCAAACTCACCTTTAATTGTATATAATTTTAAATAATCTATTTAATGGAGGTGGTTTTGTATTTTGCGGAGCTACGGTTTGAAAGTTGAGTTTTGGACCCCTATAATATACCTATACTGATTAAAATATTCATTTTATTTATTATTCATTATTTCCATAATTCTATGTTTTTGTAAATTTGTATATATTATTTATAGTATATGTGTACATTAAAACAAAAATAAAATACTAAAGAGAACATTAAAATAAATTGCTTATATTTCACACCTAGGTAAAATACCTATACTTATACCTATAATATATATACCCTTAATTTATTAAGTGTACGAAACACATCAAAAAAATAAAATAAAAATATATTTACATCACTAAAAATAAGTTTTAAATTTATAAAATAATGAACAAAATTAATAAAATCAAATAAATAAAACAAAAATAAAGTATTAAAATACATAGATATTTGAACCTATATAGGCCGAAAAAGGTAACATATATTTTTATACTTCAGAAAAATAAATAAAAATCACCATTAAATTTTTTATAAAATAAGGAATATTTTTTATTTTATAATCTAAAATTAATAAAAGAATTTAACATTTTATTTTGAATTTTCAAATAATTTTGACCGATATTTTTCTGATTGGTCCACGTGGACCAACTAGCGTTGGTCGTTGGTTGACCTCGGTCAACTCCCTGACCGAGGCCTGCCAGCTTTTGATGCCCGTGATTTTGCCCCATTTTCAAGAAATTTTGGCACCCTATTCTTACATCTTTTGGCCTCGATCCCTTCTTGGGACTCCTTCCTTGATCGTCAATGATCCACGTTGAGTGCTCGAATCTAGCCATATCTCCATCATTCATGTGTGGCCCTCGCTTGAAGGAGACGCCACCACCTTGTACATAACAGACCCGACATCCTAGAGATCAATTTTGAACCCCTTGTGCGCATCTTTCTCCCCAGCTATTGTGCTCCAGAGATAGAGGGAGGTGACAGCTCCCCATCCCAAGCTTCAAGAGGGTCAAGGAAAGACCGAGGTGGCTCCACCATCTCCGCTGACCACCGGCGTCGAGGTTCCCCTTCCTCTGGTTCCGACCATCGAGGTATACCCCTTTTCCCCTTCCTTTTCGCTTCTTTTTATTCCCTGTAGTTCTAAAATAATTCCTCCTTTTAGATCTTCGAGTTCCGTTCATTTAATTCCCCCATCGCACCCCCTCGTCGGAGCGCACCTCCGCAGGGTCTAGGAAGTTTGCCCTGGACCCTCTCAGCCCTTTTTGCAGGTATTGGGAGCATAGCATCGCCTGGGGACTTGGATTCGTACTCCGTCGGAGATACCTGGAGCTCCAAGCTCCGCCGCCTTCGCGACAACGCCACAGTGCCTCTCTGGTGATTTTAAGGGACCCAGCAGCCAGAGCATCACCCCAGGAGTCTCCCCGACCTTTTTGTTGCAGCCCTAACCACCGGAGTTGCACCATCTCATCGGAGGAACTTCGCCTCGGCGAAGTTCTTCCCCGTTCTTCCTCCGGGTGCCTCCACCGTCTGATCAGAGGACCGCTCCAGTTCGATCAACAGCCGTTCGATCTAGGCCTGCCTCGACCGTCGATCTCCTCGCCAGATCTGATCCGAGCCGCTCATCGTCGAACCGTCATCGCGCGTTATGCGCGCACCACGTGGATAAGGGAGCGGCTCTCCGCCGTTCGATCGCGCACGAGTTGGGTATTTTGCACTTTCAACCCAGCTATTTTTGTATTTCTATTTAGTCCATAAACTTTCAGGCGTAGTTTAAATATTTTTGTAATATTTGCATTTAGTCCCCTGTACTTTCATTATTTGCATTTAGGTCCAGTCCACGTCACCTCACGTGACCCGTGCACGTGGAGTGGTGGACATTTTGCAAGGACCCCCTAGGGTTTGTTTATTTCAGTTCAGTCCAGAAACTTTGCATTTACGTTGTAATCTTTTGTTAAAATTGCATTTGAGCACCTGGAACTTTGTAAAATTACAATAATATGCGTACCAAGTCACGTGCCCCGTATACGTGAGTTTGGAAATTTTGCAGAAACCCCCCTCCAGGTTTGGTTATTTATATTTAGTCCAGAAAATTGTGTTTAAAATTGTATATTTTTGGAAAATTTGCAAGTAGGCCCTCGGACTTTTGTGTATTTACATTTATGCCCTTGTCAGTATTGTATTTTTGCATGAATGTTAGCATTTAATTCATGCATCATTTTAACTTGAAAAATTACCAAAAAAATAACATAAGTTTATGTTGCATTGTAGTTTAACGCCATATTTTTAGTTTGCATTTTCATTGTATTTGCATATTTATTAAAAATCAAAAACATACATTTTCATCCTTGTTTGCATTGAAAAATTCATAAAAATTATAAAAAACTTTGAAAAATTCCAAAAAAAATTATTTTGATTGTTTTCATGTCTTTTAACTTCCGTCCAAAAATCATTAAAAACATCAAAAGAAAACCCCTAAAAATTACAAAATCCCTAAAATCTTCATAAAAATCCTAAAAATTCTACAAAAATCCTAAAAATACAATTTCAGTTTCTATATTTTCTCTGTTTTATTGCCTTTATTTTAAAATTAATTTGAGGAATTTTGGACATTGCTTGATATTTTTCATCCTCATTTTGATTTCGGCCAGCAATTTCATTCATTATTTTTAGTATTTTTACCTTTAAAATTACCAAAAAATTAGAAAAATCTAGAAAAATCATAAAAACATTAGAAAATTTTAAAAAGTACAAAAATATTTGATTTCCTGTATTTTGATTCTTTTTCCCTATTTTTACCTCTTTCTTCTCTCTAGTTTATATATATTCCCTATTATATATTATATCTTTTTAAAAGAAAAAGAAAATAGAAAAATACAAAATACAAAAAAAGAAAATACGAAATCAGTAAATTAAAAATCAAAATATAAAAAATATATAATCAAAAATTAAAATAAAAAATATAAAGTTCAAAACCCACAAATAGCACTTGTATGCATTTGATCACTTTCATATTTTGAGCATTTTTGCCCCGTTCTACCGGTTTGCTCCCTATGTTCGACACTCTACACTACTTGCACTATACACACATTTTGTAGAGTTATAATAAATTTTAACTCCACATTTACTTTCATTTCTTGATTTAATTGTCATGGGTTAATTGTTGACTTAATCGGGATTTTGAAGTGGCCAACACATCGACTGTTGATCCGCCTTGTGGATCAATACGATCGCTTTATTTTTCGTCTAATTAAATGGCGTCGTTGTCGGGGAGCAACAGTGCAGTTTAGTGTTTTTGTTGATTGTGAATATTTGCCTACTTTTATACATATTTATTTGATTATATTGTTTGATTGGACTAATCACCTTTTGGTTGGATTTTGTGCGAGGTACCGCCGAGCGAGGGAGGTGCCCTATCCTAGGCACTTGTGCACCCACGTGAAAGCTTACATAGCACCAAAGAGAACTTGGAGGCTTGAGAAGACCATCACTTTTTGTAGAGTTTTTTGTAATTTAAAATATTTGTAATTTGAAGTGAGAGAGAGAGAGACTTAATTTGTAATAACTTGAACTCTCTAGGACAGTCGGGCCTAATTTCCAAGTGTTTGTTCACTTGGGGGCTCACCGCGGTTTTGTGTTTTTCACAGCTTTATCGCTTTTATTTTTATTTGTTTCACGAGGATTTAGCCCCTAAACATAGGAATTTTTGTTGACTGTGACGATTTAAGAAGCTAAGGCCCGATCCCTAATATCTTGCCTGCACCTATAGATCGTAATTGGACTTGGCTAAAAATCAACTGAAAAAGCTACTTGACCTGGACTCGAGACCACGTGCTGGGAGGGGTTGTATACAGCGCGTGCAGGATCTATTGTGGTGGACACTGATCGACTCCCAAAACCAGACTCCGGACTCTCTTCCTAGTTGTAGCTACTTGTTCTTCACGTTAATAGAAGTTACTCATCTTAGGGCGATTTCCTCGTGCATGCTTCCAGGTAGTTTTGTTTATTGTCTTTAATTTATGCGTGGATCACTTTGCATGTAGAGTGCTGGCGAAAAGGTATGCATCTCTATCCCTGCATGCATCATAGATTTTGACCGCCCATCGGCTTTTCTGCTTTCCTCCCCTAGTTTATTGGACTTTAAATAACAAGGAAACTGGAAAATTCGTTAGACAATGTTTGTTCAAAAAATTGCCTAAAAAGTGAAAGCAATAAAATTGGAACTGCTAAAGCAAACTTGACTTAAAATTCACCTCACAAAACTTTTGTCTTCAGGAGAGCAACCCCCTCATTGATTGATTTATCTACTGCGAGAGAGTGACTCGACACTAGGGTAGAGCCATACCCAAAATTTTAGTTGACTACTGGTCGTGGTTAGTCGTTCTTCAATGAGGTTCTCTTCGGTAACCGGTAAAGCAGACCGCGACATCCTTAGCAGATTGAATTAGCGGGAACAACCAGGTTACGGTCCGCAATTCATACTGGCTGGGAAAGATCTAACGTGGATTGGGACAGTCGGCTAGGAAAGTAGGGTTCCTAACAGCTCGTTCTAACGCTCTGATAGATTGATTGATAATCCAATAAAATTTGACAAGATAAAGGACCAAACCTTCACGGTCTTCAGCTCAAGGGCTGCGTAGGTGAATTTGGGGTTTGAATTCAAATCTTGTTTGCTTTCCAAATCTCATCTGCCATTCTCTTCATCAAGATGATGGGAAGAACATCCCTTAGGATACGTCTAGTGGCACCGTTGTCAAGCACTCCTCCTTTTTCATCTAGGTCGGTTTCGGGGAGTCCAGACCCACTCTCCATACCTGAGTTCACTTCCACCTTGTTCCCCCTCGATCAACCTTCTTCTATCAGTCCAGTGGTGTCAGAATTTAGTGCAGCACAGAGTTCAGAGCATTTGACTGCACCTGAGATGGATTCTTTTGACTTTGCAGAAAACCAAGATATGGAAGGCATAGAGGAACACCCAGATGAGCAGAAACCACCTCCATACATATATGATCAGGCTGCCATCAACAATTCATTGTTAGCCTCCCTGGAAACCACGCAAAGACAGATCAGAGACCAGGGAGTCTTCATGGGTGAAATCATGAGAGAGATGCGTGAGGGACGAGATGAACGAAATGAGGGAGGTGAAATAGCAGAAGCAGGCGAAGGAGGAGGACCTGACCATGAGAGGCCGCCTCCGCGGACCATGAGGCAGTTGCACAACCCTGGTGCAACTCTCACGCATCGATGGATGCGAATCCCTCCCATTTATGGAGACTTCGAGCTTCACCCACATACCATTCAGCTACTGCCTAAGTTTCACGTGCTGGCCACCGAAGAACCGCACCTCCATCTGTAGGAATTTGAGATGATATGCAGTAAATCCATGACAGGTTTGTGACTGAGGATACAATCAAAATGATAGCCTTCCCGTTCTCCTTGGTTAATAGAGCCTCCTATTGGCTGAAACATTTGGGGAGGTACATCGACACTTGGGAGTAGCTCCGAACTGTATACTTGCACAAGTACTATCCACTCGGTCGGACAAACGCAACGCGAGCCATGATCAGTAACTTCACAATGATCCCAAATGAACAATTCCATGAGGCTTGGGATTGCTTTAGAGTGCTCATTGACCGGTGTCCACATCACGATATATCAAAGCCCAACTTGGTTCAGGGTTTCTTTTGTGGGCTGACACCAGAGATGCAGGGGCTTGTTAATGCCTCTTATGGTGGGTACTATTTTTCTAAGTGTGAAGATGAAGTTTTGGCCATTTACGAAGGAATGGATGAGAAATCTATAGTTTTGGCCCAAGACCGAGTCTACGCACAACAGAAACCGCCCCAAGGAGCAGGATTATATCAGAGGATCGCCCACATCGATGCCAGTCCCCACACTCCGTCAGCACCCACAACTCAAGATGAATCATCCACTGCAGACATGGGCATAATCGGTGAAAAATTGAATCGCATTGAGATTTTGGAGAAGAAGCAAGGCCAAAGTCTGGCACAGATAGACCAGTTGGCTAAGACCATGAGTGACCTGAAGACTCACATCTTGAGCATTCAGGAGGCACAATTGGCTTCACATACGCCTCCCAGGTCACTGGCTGAACCCAGAGGTAGTCGTTCTACCCCAACCACCCCCCGTATATCGACAAGTTAACCATGTCCAGGAGGTGCCGGTACAGCAGTTACCACACTATTCACAGCAACCACCATCTCATGACACTCAGATGGTGGTCTATCAGCCATATCAACCATTGGCAGCACTACCACCTCCACCCTTTGAGCAGGAGACGTTGATGGAAGTCAACGGGATATGGTACGACCGGTACCCCCAGCAGGCTGGCATTCGTCGTGATCACCCAGGATTCCATTGGACCACCGGAGGTTCCTCATCCCAACGGCAGCTTCCAACTCAGGGCAGTCATAGTAGCCAACACCAGCAGCTCTAATACTCCCACCAACAATAGTATTATCAGCAGAATCCTTGCCCCGCCTATCAGGGACATTAGTGGAGGCAGCGGCAGCCACCTTACCAGCAACAGTACTCCCAATCTCACCAGCAACCTCAGTTCCAGCAAGGGAACATGCCCGGTTCTCCCGCACCTGCCTTGGAGAACCCAGCACTTGACGATCTCGCCCGCTTGCTCTCCGAAAAGCAAGCATCCTTCTGGCAAGAAATGGATGAGTTCCGGCAGGAAATGAGGGACATAATGAAAGGAAATGCTGCCATACCTGCACAGAGTGAGACGAACTCTAATAACTTGAAGAGAAAGTCTAAGAAGGAACATTTTACAGAGGATACCACTCCTAGTGCTTATTTGAATGACATGCATTCTATGTTTGATACTCACCTCGGAGATCTGAAACATTCTAACCAAGTGCCTTGTGGTTTTTCTCTAGAATCTCTAGCAAGTGAGATTCCTCGTCCATGGTCAATTAGCCACTGATGATGATTGGATACATAATCTGCTAACCCGCAAGGAAAGCATACTTAAGATTTATCGGAAGCGACTTTAATTCAGGTAGTTACCGAGTTGGCTTCTCGTCTATTTTTGAGGTTGAACTATGGGTAAATAATCTGGCAATAAAATGTTGTTCACCTCTATCACTCATGGCTCTGACGGTAATGTACCGAACATATCTGAAATATTTCTTCTTGTTCGGTTTGGCTTGAATCTTCTTCTAATAGCTCAATTAGTGCTTCATCATTAGTCTCCCATTTAGTAAAGGATCAAGGGTAGACTGTGATGTTTAGGCCCTCCTCTGGGAAGAGAAATTCCCATGTCAAGATATTATTCAAAGACAAATCCGGATCTCTGATCTACTCGATAATATCACAATTTTTTGTATGCAATGCTGGCCCTCTTTTCTCATATATGCTTTCTACATCTTTCAGCTTAATGATCATGTTCATGGTAACACTGTTGCTGCAGGAGCAGAACATGAACTTTCCAGACCCATAATCAACTACCTCTTCAGTTGTTTGAAGGAACGACCAGCCTAGTAAAATAAAGGTCTTGTGTAATGGTAAAGGGGAATCCATGTCCAGTACAATGAAGTCCAATAGAGATTTTGTGCACTGTACTATTACAATATCATCCTCAAATAAACCTCTGGACCGCTTAATGGATCAATAAGAAAACTAAAGGATCATATATGTGGGATTAAGAGAACCCACCCTAATGCTTGAAGCAATGAGAAGGGAAGAAGGATTATAGATGAACCACTATCAAGCAATGTTTGCTCAGAAATATGATCAACAATTTCAAATGATCAAAGGGGCTCCCTTGTCTTTCTTTATGGTTGGGAGATCACTAATCGCATTAACTGTGGCAATGGTGACTTTATATTTTTCTATTCTACTTCATTTGTTCTTGTGAGGTTAGCACTTTATTGTACACGCCTCTTTCAACCCTTTCTTCACAGAAGGCATGTAGTCCATGGCATTCAACAACAACATTTCAAGAAAAAATATTCTAAAGAATATCAATAATGTTAGGGTTAGACAATGCAATTTTTAATTTCCTATTTTTTGATGTTTTTTTGGCACGTGGAAAAGAATATATGTGCAGATTGAGAAGTATTTTTCTTATTTGCATTAGAATCATTATGTACAATTGATTGGCTACGAGGTGCACCATCATTCAAAATAAGTAAAAAAGGTATTCACATGAGCTTCAACTTCTTTGAATGGCTCAGGATCGGCTGCTGAGACTTTTTCCTAGGTTGTAGTATCTCTACCTTGGCTCTTATTATATTTTTGTTGTTTTTCTTTTTCTTCATTTTTTGGCATTTTTTATTATCTAGTGGGGTTCCTCCTTCATCTTCTTTGTCACCCAACCTGACTATTGGATCGGCTAATGCAGAAGATGATGATTCACCTGAAGATGCTTTATTCTTCCCCTTGGTGGCTGTAAACGAATAAAAGATCATACCACTCTTGAGAGTCACAACATTACATAAAACAAAATCATTAATACTTGACTCTATGGGTTCGGATGATACATTGCTGAATACCCGCTCTTTGCGCTTGAAACTATTGGTGTTAGCCTTAACCTGTATTTGAATGATCATCTTGGTGGTGGTGAGGTCAAATTTATGGCTCACCTCTACTAGGCTCTTCACCAGCCGAGCCAAACAATCAAGAGTGAAGTTGGCGAGCATAGTCTCCGAAGATTCAGCATGATGACTACGTTGAGACTATTAGTGAGTATGTAGAGTCTGCGACTGATTGTTTTGATAATAGAGCGGAGGAGGGTGTTGTTGTTGATAATAATGAAGGGGAGGATACTGACTATACTGTGCAATAGCATAAGGGTGATACAACTATTGATGGAGGTACGCCAGCTATTGGTAAGTTTGTCTCCAGATGATTGCTTGAGGTGGAGATTGGTTCTGTTAAAACTGATTCTAGACAAACTTCCCACCATGATATTGGTGGTACAATCAAATGGCAGAGGACTGACCCTAGTGATGTCCTGTCTGGATGGGTTAGTTGTTGTTAATTGCTCCAAACACCGTTCTCCTCCTGAATTTGGGTCAGAGGTGATAACAACGGCTCTATGAAATATTAGGACTCTGGATGATACGCAATCATCTGCTAATGATGTGGTTGTGGTGATGGTGGTGCCTGGTCAGGTGCCTACACATACTACACATGCTAGATAGAAGACGTCGAACCTTGATTCTACAAAGATGAAAGTTCCTTCGGCTCGATAAGAGTCGTGGAAGATGCACTTGCAAACTAGGATTTTATGGTGCTCACCAAAAGCTCTATCTACTTCGTTATATGGTCCATTTTGTCCAGATTATTTGATCTTTGTTCGATCACAGATAACTTCTCAAGGTCTAGTGATCGCTTTTCAATTATTTCCACTTTGGACAGGTGGCTCCTAATAATGTTGAGACTGGAGCTCTCATCCATTTCTTATTCCCGAGATGCATCCATGTTGATGGGTTTGTGGTGGATCCGTGGTTGCTTGGGATATGCATAGGATGATGACACAACCGTCTGTCCTTCATCCATTTCTTTAACATCTTCTAGATGACATCTTCATCTTTGTTAATATGAGGTCCGTCACACATAACATCTATCAGCCTCTATCTTTCTTGGTTATACCCTCCAAAAAAGTGTTGGACCAGGCTGTTCCTCTGGATGATTTGGTGGGGGCACTTTTCTTGTAAATCTTTAAACTTCTCTCAAACTTTATGTATGGACTCGTTACGTTCTTGGGAGAAGATTGAGATACGGGCATGCATATGATTCATATGATCGAGAAGGTAGAATTTATAGAGGAATGTTGACTTGAGCTCCTCCCAAGTCATCACTATCTTTCTTAAATAATTTATCCAATAAAAAGCATTGTCCTGAAGTCTGAAGGGAAAGACAGTGATCTTGACTATGCCTAATGCGATGTTAGGTACTAAGTGGTGCCGCATGTGCAACCAAACTTCTAGAGATGAATATAAGGTTCCTTATTCATATTCCCGTTGAATGAGGGAAGAAGAGATAAGAGTTATAGCTCCAGCTCAAAATGTATGTGGACTGGTGGAATTTATATCCACTCTGTGGTCTGGCTAGCACTAGGATTATAAGTTTCCATCAATGTAGGCTTTGGAGCCTCTCTTCTTTCCTCCTCTCCCCCTCCACGGGGTCTATATGCATGTACTTCTGCTTCTCCTCCTTCTCTGTTCTCTTTGTCTCTCCGTTCAAGTAACATTTCTTGTAAGGTGGCCTTAGTGTCGGCATGTGTAGTCAGTTGTGCTTGAATAACCTATATAGAGGCGACCATCTGAGCATTGACTTCATTATGCTCAACTTGTGTTGCCTTTGTCTTTGGTGGAGCCATATCTGAATTAGACTCATAATGAATTGGATTATGATCAGATTGTAGATCTGCATGATGAAAAATATCCCGATCAATCTTGAATGGTGCACTAGATGTGGAGAAGTGCTCAGAATTAAGGTCAATTCTGAGGTTTATTGAATCAACAATGTGTATGGAGATAGATCAATCTACATCTACAAAGGGGGAATGTTAGGACAAGAGTGATCTTGGTTTATTGGATATGAAGAACGTAGGGTGTTTTGAGAGTAGCTCGCAAGATTCGAGCCGTTCTCTTTCTAATCGCCCCGAATCATCAAAGATGTCGGGATCATGGAATCAATATGTTCGTCTACGGAATATAGACTAAGCCATTCAAGACCCTACATCTTGAGAGACAAAACAAGTAGAGATGAAGAATAATGAACATGGAGTGAAACAAGGAAAAAATGGAGGAAAATGAGAAAAGGTTCAAATGAGCAAAATGAAAAAGGGAATGATATGAGAAGTAAAAAGAAAAGGAGCAAGTGCGTGGGATTGTGATATTTGACCTAAATCTAGATCCAAAAAGACACAAAGTAAATGGATTCACCAACTCAACACCAGTATAGTTATGCAAGTTCAACTATTTTTATCGTGTCAGTTTTATTGTTATTCAAGCAATCTTTAGCAAGTCCTTAGTGGCCAACCAATAGAAAAGTGAGTACTACCAGACAAGTGTCATGTACTTCACATTTCCTTTGTAATATGTAGCATGTGATTTTTAAGAGAATCCTTGCTATTGGGTTTGGATTAATTACTCAGCCAAAGAATAAAGGAGGAAGTTGATTGGCGAAACTGTTACTTCCCCCTTGGGGTTACTCGATCGTGGAACGATAAGACAGGGAACTGACGCCGTAGTTCCCCTATGCTCAATATTTCAGACTAAGCCTGCAAGCAAACTCAGCCCTACTCTCCCATACACCGATAGAAGTGCCAATACCATGTAAATCCAGTCAATAACAATGTAGTACCCAAGCTAAGATTTTGGGTCTATTTCCTAGGGTCATGCCTAACTCTGTCTGAATGTACCTGAAAACTATGTGGTCTTTATTAATCTAATACAATGAAGTCCAGTAAGGATTTTAATTATGGTAAAAATTTATTAAGCAGTCTCCTTATTTTTAATTTTAGATTTTCATATTTTTTGATTATTTTAAAAAATAACCGCCTAATGATTTTTTGGATTTTCTTTACACCTAAGTAAGAAAAAATTGAGGGAAAAGGATGGAAAGCAATGCAAGTCGACACAATGATGGAATGCTCACCATTGTTTTTTAATGATGAATGCCTAAGTAGAATTACTTACAATGCTTCCCAGCTCTCTCCATGCGAGATGCTAGACATAAATTTAAAATTACACTACATGAGATGCAAGCCACTTGAAATCACCCTAAGTAGGAATTGCTACTATTGTAAAGAACCATATTAGTTTGACTAATCCAAGCATATCAGGCTATAGGCACATGCAAATAATTAGATTTGGTACCTAGTTACCGAGTCAAGCAATCCTAAGATTATGGGCTCAATCAACGAAGATGTAAACAAAAAAAATCAGAAAACATAAATCATAGAAAACAAATAGAAACAAAGAGGAAAATAGAGAGAATAAAAGACAGATAGTGGTGAAAACATGAGAAAACGGATCAGGTCCCAGGTGAACACACTTGGTAAACATAGACATGGGAATGTCCAAGTGTCCAAAGAGTCTCAACCTGTATTATTACAATAATAAAATGGTCTCTCTCTCATAAAAACAAAAACAAATATCTATAGTAGTGCTATGTTGCTCCCCTCTTCTCCTCGATTTTCTTTGCGCTCTCTCCGATTATCTCCAAGGTAGAAAGTCGATCGAAGAGTCTCTTAGGTAACTCGGTCTCCTAGAAAACTACCCTCGATCTGCAAGCCCTCACAACAAAGTCAACAAAAGAGGATGATTAGAATAAGCGAACAATTATTTAAATAAAAGTAGACATAAAGGAAATAAATTGGCTATATTATCTATCATATGAGTTGCTCCCTGATAACGGTACCATTTGATGAATACGCTCTAGATGTAGGTGCCAAGTTCTGATATTGGAGGGCTTGATGTGTCAGACAAGTCAGATCTGACAATTGTTGTGTCGGTTGTTCTCTCTGCGCGCGACACACAATCTAAGCTTCTCAATCAATAATCAACCCACGAAGAATATGTGAAATGAATATAAAGTGTGAGTCAACTTTTATTTTATTTAACTCTAAAAAATGTGTATTGTGGATAAGCAGAAGAGTGTCAAACTCTTGGAGCAAATTGGTAGGTAGGTTAATTATTAAAAATTATTGCTAATTAATTATTATTATTATTATTTTAGTATTTTTAGCCTTTTCTTTTTATGGGTTTTAATTTATATTTAGTTTCTATAGGTTTTAATTGTTTTATATTTTTTATTTTCTAACTTTTATATATTTAAATTTTATTTTATTTTAATTTTACAAATTTATATTTTTTTTTAAAAAAATATATAATCATGAATAATAATGATATTATATATGATATACGTAATTTATAGAATATATGGTATACATAAGATTTTATATTTTTAAATATTGCTATTATAATCAAAGAACATAAAATAAAATGTTTTTGTGTTTTTATATTTATCTCTATTTTTAGAAATTTTATTGGATTTTTTCTAATTTCTATATATTTTTAAAGTACTAAAATATACAAAACAATGCACCGATTAATTACCTGAACTCGTTTTAGGTTTAATAAAAATAAATAATTCTAAGACTAAGCTAAACTTATTTTTAATATATAGTATATACAATATATAAAATTCATAAAGAGGAAAATATATTTTGTATTTTCAGTAATTTTTACCAATTTTTATAAGGATTTTAGGGTTTTCTAATTTTTACGTTTTATATTTTGTAATTTTTACGGAGTTTTGGTTATGTGGTGGATAATATAATAATATAGATAATATATTCTCTAGGAATTTTCATAAGTGTTCTTTATTTTTTGTGGATTTTAGTAATTAGACATGGAACAAAAACTTCTTTTGTATTTTTAGTAAATATATAATTCAATTAAAATACCATGAAAAAAATATATGTGATCAATTAATATCACATGTAATTAATTAAATTTTCCTATAATTTTTGAGGAATAAAAATATTCACAAAAACAAATATGCACAAAATTAAAATGTTGAACTGGCAGGGTCCAATTACAATTAATAAAAACCTTTAATCCATTTAATAACAGGTCTCAAGTGTTTAGGGGTATAGACATGATGAATCTCCATTCCATTACCTATATTTTTTCATTTTGGCCTTTAAACCCTAGGTAAATGCATGCATATATCATTATTTTGCATAAATTAACATCTATTATTTATTGTGTAAATATTGTATAAAATAATATATTTAAAGACAAAAATAAAGAATAAATAAAAGATTAGAACAATAAATAAGACTCTGAAAGTATTTTATGACCCTAAACACTAAGACCTAGCCATAATGATGACTGGGTCGACAAGGAATAAAGTAGAGGGAGAAAGGGCAAATAAATAAAAGAAACCCTAATTCATAAATGCCCTATAATTTATATTTGGGATCCATTTTATTCTTTGTTGTTTATACATCAAATCAATAAATTTTGTACATGAAAATTGTAAATAAAATACATAGAAAAATACAAAATTGATTTCACACAAAATATTACATAGTATACATTCTACACGCAGAATAAACAACCAAAATCCAAATTTCCTAGACCCATATCTCCTCATATAAACTCAAAATGCACCAAAATCAACTTTAATTTTATATAACTTTTAATAATCTATTTAACGAAGGTAGTTTCATTTAATTTAGAGTTTAGATGCAAAAGTTAGGCTTGGACCCCTATTGTATAGCATATTTAAATAAAATATTTATGTTATTTATTCTTTATATTTTTCATGATTTTATATTTTTATAATTTTATAAATATTACTTATAACACTTGTACATAATTAGCATAAAAGAAAATAGTTAAAAATACAATAACAATAATTACGTGAAACTAAATACATAGATGACTACACCATACATATACATATATATAATGCCTATATTTAATTAAGTGTATAAATAAATCCAGAAAAATATAATAAAATATATTTGAGTGTATTAAAATAAGTTACAAATATACAAGTTATGTATGTAAAATGGTAAAATATAAAGTACAAAATAAAAATAAAAAACATATAATATAAGTAAAAATACCTATAAAGGAACCTCCAAAAAGTAACCTATAATAAATTGAGTTGTGAAAATAAATAAAAATAATAATAAAATACTACATAAAATAATATATATTTCTCATGTTTTAACCTAAAATTAATAAATCATTTAATAATTTAAATTGATTTAATAAGGGAATTTTGCCTATTTTATCTTTTTCCTACCTACATGGACTACTGAGGGCGCGGTCAGAGTTGATCTCGGTCAACTCTCCACCCCTCATCGGTCTATACGTGCATGCCTATACCTCCTCGTTTCTCTCATTTTTTGAGACCATACCTTACATTCTTTGGGTCTAATTCCTTTTTGGCTTTCCCCCATCGATCGATGCTCTATCACGCCCCATCGTTTCCTCGATCTGAGATCCCATGAATCGAGCACATCTTTCGATCCATTTTATGCATGTACATATACCCCTCATCGGAGTTCCTTCTATCCTAGATCCCTCTTCCGCCTCCTACACCCTAACCTTAGGCTTGATTGAAGATCTTAACGAAATCAAGGCGCTCTCCAGCAGTTCAGTGTCCGTGGTTGCGTCGAATCGAGGTTAATCCACCTCTGGTGAGCTCCACTACCGAGAGGTTTGGCTCCTTGGCCTTCGATTAGGTTCAAGGCATTTTTCCTTTGCATTTAGGTAGACTTTAGTTTCTACTTTTACATCTTGTCATTATACTTAAGAATAATTAACTGCTTTCGCGTAGAATCAATCCCCCGTAGTTCATCGAAGCTTAACTCCGGCCAGTGTTACACCGTCATCCAACCATTATTCCGACCCCACGTCACCTCCATCTAGTCCCTCGTCGCTTCCTCTATGCCCCACACATCTCCATTCCATCCGATCCTCTCTAGATCTGTAGACCAGATCTCCTTCTATCGCCCCTTTGCCGGAGACCTCTGCCCCACATCATTTTGCCTCTATTCGCCACAAATAATAGCCAGGATCATTGCATTTGCCATGTGATTCTCTCTATTTCATTGTAGTTTATAAAGAGCCTGTCTGAGGGCTAATCCGACAAGGAACGACCCCTAGGTCTTTACTGGAGACATTTGAACTCCAGGGGCTCAATCAGTAGGCTTCAGACAAACATCTGGGCAGAGTGGAGCAGCTACGAGAACAAGTAGAGACCGTCAATAGAGTTCTAGGTAATCGTAGGATTAAGCATCATAAGATTCAAACTCGTCGACACGAGTTCTACCCTAGTTGTTCTTGGACCCTCGGACATTGTTCGATCAAGATCTAGCTGGCAGATGAAGTAGTGGTCATCAGGTTTGGATGGGCCTCGACCGTTGGATCCCATCTTTGGATTTAATCTCATACGTCCGTTGTGAAGCGCCATCAGCACATCTAGACCATCAGTGTATATATGTGATGTGCCTTCAACCACACGATATGTGCCTTTAGGGGGAAATTTCACACATACCCCTGACTTTTATATTATTTTTATTTAGTCCTATAAAATATTTGAACTGTTTAATATTTTGTGAAACTTTGCAAGGAGACCCTGAGCATTTACCATATTACATTTGAGTCCAGTAAAGCTCAATTCTTGTGTCATCCCAAGTGAGGTGGGTATTTTGCCCATCTATACCTACGATTTTTGTACTTGTAATTTAGTATTTAAAATTCAAATATCAGTTATAAATGTTTGGATAGTTTGCATTTTGCACCATGATCTTTATTTAAATTGCAAATATACCCCTGCTAATTTAACAAATTGTTGTTTATGTTATCTTTTTTTCCAAAAAAAACATATGTGCTCCAAAAATAATGAAAATAGGGTATTGTTCCTCCTAGCTTGATCTTTCATGCTATATTTTTAGTTTTCATTTTAAGCACATTTCCAATTTATTAAAAAATAAAATAACAAATTGTATTCCCTATTTGCTTCAAAAATCCTAAAAGTGATAAAATTATATTTAAAAATTCCAAAAAATAGTATTTATTTATTATTGTATTTCGTACCTCCAGATCAAAAATCCCTAAAAATAAAAAAAGAAAATGATAAAAAAAATTAAAAGCTCCAAAATCCTTATAAAAAATATCAAAACTCTTCAACAATTCCAAAATTATTTCTTTCTATTATGTATTTTTGTACATATTAGTATATATTAAATTTATTTGGAGAGATTTTGACCCTTTTTTATATTTTTAATACTGAAATCATCTCAGCCTATTTCAAGCCACTTCTTTTGACTTTCTCTAATTTTATAAATACCTAAATTTTGTAAAACAAAACCCAAAAATCACGAAATAGTAGAAATTGATAAAAAGATATTTATTACACAATTTTTATTTATTTTTAGTTCTAGTTATAAATATAATACCCTATATTGTATTATATGCCTAAATATTGTTATATATATTATATATTAAAAAGAAAAAGAAACTTAAAATCAGAAAATATTAAAGGAAAATAAAATTTATTAAATTAAAACAAATAAAAATACAAAAATAAATTCCTTAAAAATTATATAATTAAAAACCCACACAAAAATACCATAAAAAGACAAGAAGAAGAGGACAATTTTGCACATTATTGCACAATCTATCATGATTTCTCCCTGTATTCGACACTCTACACTACTTTCCCTAAACACATCTTTTGTAGAGTTACAATAAATTGTAATTCCACATTTTTATTTGCATTACTTGATCTATATTATGGATTAATTGTTGAATTAGCGTGACTCTCATGAGCGGTCGCTTCGACGACTATTGATCCTCCTTGTGGATTGACAAGAACCTCATTGAGATTCCTCTTTTCAAATGAAGTCATTATCAGGGAGCAACTTCATATAGATTGATTTTTTTGTTCCTCTTTCTACGTTTTTCATTTATTTTTTATTTGATATTATCTCTGTATTTTCTAGCCCTCTTACTTGTTTGAATTTATTGTGAGGTACTGTGAATCAAGGGAGGTACTAATAGGAGCACCTATGCACCCATGTGAAGCGGAATCAGCTTTTTAGCACAAGCCAGGAAGATGGAGAGATAAAGGAAGACTTAGAGATTTTGAAGACATAACTTATCTGTAGTTATTTTATTTTCACTTTAACTTTGTAATTCAAGTGAGAGAGAGAGAGACACACACACAATTATTTGTAATAATTCAAACTCTCAAGACTCTTCGATGCTTCACGAAGTCCACTGTCCGGGTGATTTTTCACTTGGGGGTCTCATCGGTTTTTCGTGATTTCTCGCTTTTTATTTTTCTTTGGTTCTCTTTTTCATTTTCTTTATTTTGTGTTTCTTGTATGTTAGATTATGTCCCAAGCCCTAAATATTGCGTGTGCCCATAGATACTTGCTTGGAGTTAGTCAGACTTAATTGCTTCTTACTTAGTCTTAGAATCACGTGCCGCAAGAGGTCTCCATACAACGCTTGCAGGACTCACTATGGTGGGTACCTAGGAGCCTCCAAGAACAGACCTTCTAGTTTCTATTTTCGAGTAGTTAGCATTGGTTCTTCACGATAATATCAATTTTTTGCATTAGGGCGCTTTCATTGCTTTTCATTTGCATATAGTATAGGTTTCAATTCTGCTTAGCGTCCCACATGGATAGAGCTGGGAAGTATTGTATGTCTTCTAACTGAGCATGCATCATTGATTTCTCGCTTGCATTTCTTTCTCGATTTCTCCCTCTGATTTCGAGCACCTAAGATCTAAAAGGAATCGGAACCTCGATAGGCATCATGTATTAAAAGTAACCAAAAAAAGTGATAACTAAAGTAAAACTGGCACTGCTAAATATACTTGACCTAAAAATAGACGTAATTGGATTCATTGAATTGGGAAGAGAAACTCCCTTCTTGTACATTTTTTAGGCTTGATAGGACACATACACTTTAAGGACTAGAGTCCCCAACCCAAGCATGCAGCTTTACTCTTATTTAAGTGTTTTGAAATTCACCTAACTCTAAAAATTGAAAGGATAATTGAGCAATCAGGTCAACACAGTGTCGAGTTGGTGAATTAGAGTTTTCTTTGTGTCTTGTTTGTAATCTTTGGATTCAAGTGCGTTTGTTTAATCTTTGAGTGTCAATCTCTGAATTTTTTTCTTCTTTTCTTCTTTTCTCGTTTTCCTTCTTGAGTCTGCATAGTGATTATGGTCATCCTTACCTTCTCTAGACAGATCTTGCAGCTTATTTTCACACATATCACCCTCATACTTGCATTCATGATCCGGCTCAAGATGACCCTCTTCTTGAGCCACAATTTTCCTCATCCAATTTGATCTCAACACTTGTGTAGTTGGGCTCTTATCCGGATTGTTGTCTCTTATGTCTCGCCTGCCATCTCCGTACTCCCTCGTATCATCTTCTTTTGATTATTCTGCGGAGGCCCGTATTGAGGATATTGATCATGCTATTGAGATGGACAGATCTTTTGATGGAATCATGTTATACATTGATCATGCATGCCAACTATCCACTTCATGCAAGGACAATGACCCCTCTGATCATATCCCCTTCTTCTCTGGTCATGTACTTTCTAGTCCATTGTTATGATCCTCTCTGCCTTAGAGGGAGAACCTGTTATTCGAGCAATTTCCTCCGTTCTCTCATCTAAGCCAGATCTACGAATTTCCATCACTCCCCGAGGGTCATTTGCAGGAGGATGAGTTGAGTTCATTGTGCGGTCTCACTCTCTGATTGTGCATCTGATCTATCAGATGTCGAGACCGAGAATTTAAATGATTTTTATTTATTAGAGTTATCCAAGTCATCTCTCCTTGGTGATCCTCACGACGATGAGGCTTGTTTACGCTGAACCTCAAATCGGTCTTTAACAAGAGGGGCGATGAAGAACGGATAGTTGACCTGAGGTCAACTGTCCGTTCACTGTGGTTGGTCCATCTAGGACCACTACACGACAAAATAGAAAAAGAAGAAGAAGAATAAAATATTAAATAAAAATCAAAACATAATTTTTTAAAATTTTCAAACTACTTTATGGGTATTTTCTTTATTTATACAACCTTATTTATTAATTGTTATATTTTACAAGTACATAGATACATTTACCTATATTTTGATAATTTTATTTTTATTTTGTATTTTTAATTGTAGTCTTATGTACATATTTTATATATTTATAATATATTTAAATACACACTTACATATTTTTATTTTATTTTTATGATTTTATTTACATACTTTAATAAATAGACATGTAGATGTTATGTGCATAGTATACCTATATATTTTATTGTATTATTTATTTATTTATTTTAATGTATTTTGATGGTTTTATTTTAAGTTTATAACTTTAAAATGTTTTATACAATATTTACAATTGATCAAAAATATAAAAATAGTAAAATATAACAAATGATTTATATGATTAAAATATACATGTATATAATATAATGGGACCTAGAAAGTCGGCTTTTGCATCTTAACTCCATTTTGAATGAAGCTCATGTTCGACCAGTTGCTAGATATATAGTAGCGAAAGGCAGGATAAGTCAAGTAGTAGGAAGGTATCGTAGTAACATCTACATGACTAATGCCACTTAAATATCAGGCAAGGGACTAGAATCTAGTAGCTGGCTTGACTGACAAGGATGAGGTAGGTCGATTAATACCTAAGACTTGATAGTCTACGCTCCCAAGCAAGGTAGGATTGTGATTCATTAGATAGATAATTTATTTTAGAATACAATGGAGGTGAGTTTGATGAATTTTGAGCTTGTATGGAGAAGATATTGATCTGTGAAGTTTGGTTTACAGCTTTTTCATTTGTGTTTTCTAGTTGCATAATGTATTATTTTTATGTGCAATTATTTCCATATTTTTTTGTATTTTTATTTACAAGTTTCATGTTGAACATTTTAGTAATTGAGGCATATAAAATGAATAATAAAATCAAGGAAAATGGTTATTTTAAAGAAGGAAAATTGGGATTTTTTATATTTAGTATGACCATTATCTCCCCCTACTTTATTCCTTATAGACCAAGTCAATATTGATATGGTTTCTATGTATAGGATCATTCAATAACTTTGATACTTCATTTAGTTTCTTTTTTCTTTGTTCTTTTATTTTGGATTTAAATACAAGTAATTATGTATTATTTATAAATGAATAATAAATGTTAATGTATATAATTTATTTGTATTTAGATATGTTTTGATAAGGATTTAAATGCAAAATGGAAGAATAAAGGTTGATGAATGTCTACTAATCAATGACGTAGTCAAAGATTATGTACCGATGTATTGGCATGCATATGAGGGCATATATGTAATACAATCTCTTGAAGGGATTACATAGGTTCACTACTGAATCTAAAGATATAAGCTCACTCATGAGATATTTGGACAAACCTGAAGGTTATGGGAAAACCTCAAGCGCATCACGAAAACGTAAAGATTGCATCATATGCAATCTGGAGTGACTAGTCAAACTAGTCGCTTGGGGCAACAGAATTAAAAAAATTAAAGCAATGAAACCACATGATCTGAGAATACTTCTTGAAACATTTCATCTAAACCACAAAGTTGATATCGTAATACCTCTTGAAGCGTGGTTGTGATCGAAGCATCTAAAAGAACACACCACCTATCTCAAATCCGACCCGATGGAGGAGATGCTTATGAGCACATTGATGAGATGTGTCCTTCTCACAATCCAATATGTAAATCCACATGACAGATCGCCTGATTTCATGATATGAAATCTTAGGTCTTCTTCATGTACAATGAGGAAATATAAAAATACAAAAATATAATAATGGAGGCACCAAGTCGAGACAGTTTGTGAGAGGGCGCCATTGCCATATCCTATGTCCGCACACACATTCACCACAGTTCCCACCTTCACCCCCAAGGATGACACCATACAGGTTGCTCCCACGAGTGGTCGAAGCGGCAGTATGACGGTGTAGGTTGTAGTCCTATTGTCTATTTATGGTCATTCCTCATTATTACGAGGAAACTTGCACATTGCAACCACATACATTATGCGTCCAACTGCAAGTACAATATCTTGATCATGGAGCAAATCGACGATATTTTACTGGTCATTATTGAGCAAAGTACTGAGTGGGTTTAATGAAGATTATCTGAAATAAGAAATTTGAATATATATATATATATATAAATGGTTTACTTTGATTTAGGAATTTTTTATATTGCTTTGTCGACATTGAAAGGTCATTCCCTTAATCACTTTCAATGTAAGAGATATACGTACCAATCACGTTATAGAGAGAAGGGGGACATGTATGCTGAGAGAGAGAGGGAGAGAGTTTGTGAATTCTATGGTGTAAAAGAAGAGCTAAGGTTGCCTCTTCTTTTATAATATTTTGGGAGTCCATGCATCTCAATACATGGACAACACAAAATCACTGGTTGGGATTGTTTTGTGTTTCTTTCGATGGTCATGATTTGTTGTAAAAAATACAACAAAATTGAATTAATTTATTAAATAATTGTCAATATAATTAACTCAATCAAATAAATAGGGAATGGAGACAAGCTCCTTCCCAATAAGAGGGGGTATGACCACCTTGAATTCCGACGGGTGGTCGTCCACCCTCCCTATATGGCAGAGGTGCCTCTTTTCCAATTATGTGAGATCATGTATATCACATAATCTTTTAATTATTTGCAACAAAATTTATTACAAATTATTTCAAAAAATTAATTTTAAACTAATTTATGACAATTTCAATCATACCATTGGAAATTTGTGAATCATATTCACATATCCAAAATAAAATGTAAATTGTATTTTTAATTAATTTTCCAATGTGAATACAATTCACATCGACATGTAATTTGTAAATATTATTTCTAAATATCTTTCTATAATATATTATAAATATTATTTATAATATATATGATAAATAAATATAGATAGTACTATCTGCATTATTCATATTCATGATAATTAAATCATATTTAAAAATCTTGGATCATCATTCTCATGCATCTAAATAATATTAATCACATTTACATTATTCATGATAATTAAATCACACGTAATTATCAATTTCTCAATGATCATATATACATTTATCAAAGGAATTATTCTTGAACTCTTTCGAGAATAATACCCTTTCTTTGTGGACACTTGGAGATAAGGACAAGGCAATCGTATGCTCCACATATAGTGACTTGGATATTGAGATCATATCTCAAATCCAGATCTTGCGAACCTCTTATAGATGCTTGATTAAATCAAAGACGTAAATCTAATCTTCGTATCGCATCTGAATCATATTCTAATCAATGTCTAACATTTGGACTAAGATTAGAATACTTCTTTACTGAGAGAAGTCATTAAAATCCAAACAAGTTTCATTACTCTGATGAATATGCGATTCACATATTAATAAATAAATCTTAGCTTGAATCCCTGAATAAAATAACAAATAAAGTTCTTTAAATTAAATAAATTAATAAAATATAACTCTTGGTAAAATGAATTAATTACCTCATAAATAAATCCACAAAATAATTCAAAAATCACCGAAAAATAAAAAAAATAAAGTGTTGAAAAATGCTTACAAATAATCCCCCGTAAATACCTGATGAATCTGTGATTCGTCATCTTTATTCATTTATTTTAGCTTAAAATCCCTTATAAAACACCTGCATATAACGCTAACTCCATATTCTTACTAACTTGCATTTGTGTGTAAATATTGTACATTTCTTACTAATTTTAACCTAAAATAAATAAATAAAGAAAGAAAGGAAAAATAAAGAAAAGAAAATAAAAAAAAGGAAGACTGTATACAGGCTGACCCGAACCCCGAGAGAAGGTCAAGACTTGACCTGATCGACCAGGAATAAAGTAGGGGGAGATAGGGTCCTCAACCAGAAAATCTAAAAAAATGTGTTTCTCACTTATTTTGTGTATATCTGTATAAAACTAACACTAATTTATTTGTACCTTAATTGACCCCAAATCAAATAACATTCAAAATCAAAGTTGTAAATAAAAATGGGTCCTAATTAATAAAACTGATTGCACAATTAAATCATGTACAGAATAAAAGTAGCCACACTTGGAAAAAGCCACTAAGCACTAATTGAAAGATCAATTCCGGCTCCATATGATCTCAAATTGAACAAATATCACTTCCATTGAATTCTAAATTAAATTATCTTCAAAATGACTGTGATTTTATAATTTTTGGAGTTACGGTTGAAAAGTTGGTTTTCTGGGGTGGTTTGTGCAATTTTTCCTTGTATTTTGTGCATATTGTATTTGTATATATATTTGTAAATATTTTTACTAATTACGTAAAATAAAAATAAAAATAAAAAAATAATAATAACATTGTTAAAACAAAAAAAGGCTAATTTCCTCATTTAACCCTTGTATATAATACCATATATGTATAAGTACATGTATATAGTTGCTATTTTTAACTAACCATCTTAAAAAAATAAAAAATTAACATTTTTTAATTCAAATAAATAAAGTGACGAAAATTCAAAAAAATTAGATAATTTTGTAAATAATTTTATCCTTCTATTTTATCTCTCATGTTATCTCTTCCACCAAAAAAATCAAAAATTCATCTCTTATCCAAAAAAATTCAAAATTCAAAATTCATCTCTTTTCTATTTATATGGCTCCATCTCCCTCATTCCAACCTGATCAATCTTTAGAGAGAGGAGCCCGATCTCCGAGAGAAAATTTCGTCGAGAATTGTGCCTAGCCTCCGAGCCGCCGGTGACAGCGAGTCGGCCTTGTCGAGGCGATCACGGTCCATTTTCCGCTCCTAAGGTGAGATCCAAATTTTCTTTGCATTTTTATCGTAGTTTAATCGCTTTTTATTTTATCGTATTTTTTTATCGTCATTTTGTTCTTCTAGATCATAAAAAAATTCATCACGATTTTTGATCCGCCACCGACTCAAATTTCCATCTCATCTTCTTGATCTCTTCGCCTTCGTTTTCTATCTCTCACGATCTATCAACTTCGACCACGCACGGTGGCCGGAGATCGGATTCAAATCCTCCATTTCCGTCGAATCCCCATTCACTTCCCGATTTTGTAGATAAATAAAAATATTTTTTTCTTTTAGTTCTAACATTTGTTTTGCAGGGAAACATTAAAAAGATAAAAAAATAAAAAAATAATAAAAATATATATATATATAAATAAATTTTCTTCATCCTTTTCGTCTCCTATTTTTCGGATTTCCAAAAAAAAGATAAAAAAAAAGTTTTTTCTCTTTCTCATTCACTGTTTACATTGCATACAAAAAATAATAAAAAAAAAATAAAAAAACCAACGAGGGACGGCTGCCCCCAGGCACCGCCGCCCCTCCTCCTGAAGCTCCACCGCCATCAGTACTCCGCCCAGCCGCACCACCGGCGCATCAACCACCCGTGGCACCGCCCAACGCCTCTCGCCCGCGGGCGGCAGCGCAACAGCGACCCCTTCTCCACCCGACCGGTGCGCGCTCCACTCCAGGCAGCCGCCGCTCGTTCCCGTCCCGCCGCACCTGCAAATCCCTTGGCCGCTGCAAGAAGCCGCCCTCCAGAAGTTCTGCCGCACGCGCAAGTCACCGCGCGTGCCCCGCCTGAGTCCGCTGCCACCTGCGGCGCCCTTTCCACAATCCAGAGCACCGCGCGCCACTGCGCGAACCGCCTTCAGCGCCTCCCGCCAGCGGCGACCTCCAGTGCCTCCTGAAGCCACCGCCGCGAACCTCTGACGCCGTCCCGCCGCACGCCAACAGTGAGGCACCGCCCGAGCTCCAAGCCTCGCGCGACGCCACCTCGCGAAGCGCCACCGTCGCCTCCCTTCAGCCATCAACGCCCAGACCAGCGGCGCCGGGCCGCCCTCTCTTCCCGATCCGCGGCCGTGAGGGGCGGCGCATCCTCTAGCCCCTTGTGTGCTCCCTTTTGCAAGAACAATGGACTAGGGTTGGGATTTCTCAATTGGAAAAATTACAAATCAGCCCCGGATATGTCAGAAATTTCAAAGAAGACTCTTCGGCCTCTAGAGCACATGTTCTGTGGGTAAATTGCGATATTCATATCTATCTTATTTATTATTTTATTGCAGTCCAGAACTTTTCACAAATTACATTCCAGTCCCTCTATTTCAGACATTGAACCTTCTTGATCTCTATGATGAAATAAATATTTTTAGTCGTCCAAAAATTTTGCAAAAATTGTGCTAAGCTCCTGATGTTCATATCCATCTAGCATAAAATTTTCCTAGCATTTTGACCTCATTTGATATTATTAAAAAATCAAAAACAGTGTCTTTTTCATTGTTTAAAATTCGAAAATTCATAAAAATTTGAAAATAGCTCCAAAAATTCCAAAAAAATTTAGAGTAGTTTTATTTCATTGTCTTTTAATTTCAGACCAATTTTCATGCATTAATTCCTTATAAAACCCAAAAAACTAAAAAACATAAAAAAACCTTCTAAAAATCAAAAAAAATCCACAAAAATCCAAAAATTGTGATTCCAGTTCCTGTTTGTAGATATTTTCTTCTAGTTTGTCTTAAAAATAATTGCCAGGAGTTTTAGGTATTTTAAATATTTTTAAATTGCAAAGTACTCCAGGCTGTTCAGATTTTCTTATTTCTTCACTGTTCGATTTTTAGAAAAATACAAAAACATCCGAAAAAATCTACAAAAATTCTCAAAAATATTTTAAAACTTTTAAAACACAAAAATATTTTCTTTGATTTTTCTGAGCATTTTTGGCATAATTGAAAGTTGCAAAAAGAGTTGGTGTGTGTATATTCTTGATCTTTGTTCCTATTTTTTCGCATTATTTTTGAAAATTAAAAATTGCAAAATCAAAATCACTAAAAATTTGAAAATCATAGTATAAAAAAATCAGAAAGAAAAAAATTAAAAAAAATTAAAAAGATAAAAATCACAAAAACCAAGAATAGTTGTCCTTTGAGATTCCTGTTTTCTTTTAATTAGTTTCTGATTAATTGAATAACCCTCGGGAATTGTAGCTCCCTGAGTTCGACCTGTCCGCTATACAGGTTAATAAGTAGCAAAAAAATCATAAAAAAAATATTTTTTGTTGACGCGGGATTTTTGGGGATAAACAACGACCTATTGTTTTCACCTTTTACCATCAATTAATTTCCGCCCTTAAAATTCCTGCTCAACAAAATGGCGCCGTTGCCGGGGAGGCACGGCGAGGGTAGTTAGGTTTCTCTTTTGACCTGCTATTCTTGGTTGTAAATATCTGTTTGCACATTATTCCATTGTTCATACACATTGCATTCATTTCATCATTTTCTCATATTTGAAAATTGTGTTTCTTACACATTCTCTTTTCTTTTTCTTGCGTTTCCCGCGGAGCGAAGGAGGCGATCCTAGGAGAGCCGAAGCACCCAAGCGACGTGGAGGCGGCTTGATTCTTCACCAAGCCGCAGGATAGCGGCTAGAGTGGAAGAGGAGAGGAAAAAGTGAAAGAGCCGAAAAAAATAGAAAAAAAAAAAGAAAAAGAGAGAGAGAGAGAGAGAGAGAGAAGAGAGTTTTTATTTATCATTTGAACTTTGTAAACGGACATTCATTTGTTGCGGGGTCTGTTTCGCCAAGTGCCGGTGCACTTGGGGGACCTCACAGTTTTGTTTTCATCGCCTTTATTTTCTTTGTTTTCCGCGGATTTCGGAAGCCACCTATTGATTTCTTTAATTAATTTGCTTGAGCTAGGTAATTAATTAGGTCCAATCACCCTAAACAAGATTTTCTGTGCCTATAGAGTAGATCGTAATTTGGACTTAGTCAAATTAACTTGTTCTTGCCCGTTAATAGAAGTTATCATCTAGGACGGTTCACTTGCATTGCATATAGGTTAGTTTATTTTCTGTATTTAAATTTTGCGCGGATCACTTGCATGTAGAGTGCTGGCGACAAGGTACGCATCTCTAACCCCTGCATGCATCATCGTTTTTAATCGCGCATTGGCATTTCCGATCTCCTCCCTTGTTTTCACTCACATAAGTTAAAAAGGAAATTGGACACTCGGTAGGCGATTCTTTGAAAATATTTTAACCAAGTGACAACTGCCTAAAACCGGGACTGCTAAAGAAAAATCGACCCTAAAAAAATACAAAGAAAAATCATTGTATTGGGGAGAGTAACCCCCTCATTGTATTCGTTTTTACTTGCTCGCGCACACACTAAGGTTAGTGCCCAAATCCCATAATTCAGCCTAAGTGTTTGTACAACTTTGTAATTATCACCAAACTCTAAAATCAACAAGATAATTGACCGAACCTTCATGGTCTTCACATTGAGTTGAGTTGGTGAACTGGGGGTTTGTATTGTGTTTGCTTGTTAGTGCTAAAGATCCTTCTGCGCAATTTGCGCCTTCATTCACTTTCACTCTTGCATTGACATTCGTGCTCTCGCATCCTGCCTATTGATTTCGAAGATGTCGGCCCGGAGTATTTCTCGTTCGGACTCCGCGAACTCATTCTACGCTCCGAGCCGTTCACCTTCTATTCGAGGAGACTCACTTCACGAATATTCCTCTTTCCCCACTTCACAATTCACAACATTCATAAATCCACTATTTGAGATTGGCTTTAATCTCGAATTAATATCTGAGACTCCATCAATTCTGAGCACTAATCAAGTGGCATATACATTTTCAGAGTCAGAAGCCGGATACTTAATGCCACCAAAGGGAAAGGGAGCCATGTCGGAACAAAACGAGATCAACAGTACCATGTTAGCCTCCATTCAATCAATCCAAGCACAGTTAACAGAGCAGACTAAGTTCCAAGCCACATTGAGAGAGATGATTCTCGAGATAAGACAAGAAAGAGAAGACAGGAGAGGGGGGGATAACAGAAACCCTGGAGGTGGGAATGGAGAAGAACCTCATGTAGAGCCTAAGCCTACACTCAAAGATGCTTATAATCCAGGGGCAGGGCAGACAAATTCGTGGATACAAATCCCTGCGGTTCATGGGCATTTTGAGCTTAAGCCAACTATTTTACCTCTTCTCCCAATATTTCATGGAAATATTAATGAAGAACCTTATATACACCTCCAGCAGTTCGATCGCATTTGTGGAACAGTACACTACCCAAACGTCCCATTAGAGGTAGTGTAGATGACCGCCTTTCCATTCAGCCTGATGGGAAAAGCCTTGTACTGGTTAAATCACTTGGGGAAGGTTGTCACCACTTGGGAAGAGTTGAGATCTGCATTTCTGAACAAGTATTATCCACTTGGACGACTCAACCAAATGCGATCCCTGATTGCTAATTTCTCCCAGATGCCCCAAGAGCCTATTCACGAGGCGTGGGAACGTTTCAAAGATCTGACGGAGAAATGCCCCCATCATGATATTCCAAAGACCAGTCTTGTACAAAATTTCTTTGGGGGTTTAAGCATTGAGAATCAGAAGCTGGTAGATGCCGCTTGTGGGGGAAGCCACTTTAACAAGGACGAGGATGTCCTTTATCAAATTTTTTAGGAGATGGCAGAAAGTTCAGCAGCTCTTTCTTCTTCACGTGCTTTTCAGAAGCACCCTGTCACCGCCCCTGCAGTACCCCACAAGGATGTCAAAATGACGTCAATACAAGAAGTGGATAAGGTGGATAGCACAGACTTGGCTATCATTGGAAACCACCTATCCAAAGTAGACATTATTGAGAAGCGATCCAAGGAGCTCGATAAGCTTCATGTGATCGAGCAGAGGACGAAGAACCTGGATAAGCTGGATGAGATAACAAAGCATTTGGAACTTCTTGTGAGTACAATCAGTGCAGTCCACAATACAAATGCAGCAGTAGACCCCTCTACTAGGGAGCATACTCCTTCCACTCAGCAAAATAGCAGAGGACCATCTACAGTCCAGCATGTCTACTACGTGCAGACACCTGATCAAGCTCAGCAGCATGCACATCAGATAGTTCCGTACCAACAAGAAGTGGCCTACATTCCTGAGCAGCAGTCTCCACCTCCACCTGTCATTCAGGAGGTGAATGGTATCTGGTTCGACCGTGAGCGAAACCAGCCCCGTCCGTCAGGGCAAGGCCAGTTGGGTTCACAGCAGGGTCAGAGGCCCACCCACCAGCTTCAAGGAGGCAGACCGCAGCAGCAGTACCAGTACCAGCACCAGCAGTTCCAGCCTCAGTATCAGTCTCCACCTCAGCTCCAAAACTGGAGACAACGCCAGCCACATCAGCAGTCCATGTATTTCCCTCAGCCGAACCAGCAGCAGACTGCATATTATGGACAGTATCCTCCCCCCCCCCCTCCTCCTCATTACCAGAATCCGTATGGGTACCAACAGCCTCCGCACTATCAGTCTCAGCGACAGCCAGTCAATGAGCAACCTGAGGCCCCTTCAGTCAATCCACCACTGGACCAACTTGCATTGATTATGAAGAACATGAATGAACTGACTCAGCGGATCGATGACCTGACTACCACCAAGACACTAATTCTAGCACAGGTCGAAGCCAACCCCAATAATTTCAAACGCAAAGAGCAGGTAGCTAAAAGCCCACCCACCCTCGAGACAGGTATGTCCCTTGATTTTACATGTTTATCTGACACAATTCATCTCAGGAGCGGTAGGAGATTGCAGCTGCCTACGCAGCAGTTGGGGTTGGGAGATCGATCCACTGAGAGAGCTTCATCTTCTACATCATCTCCTTCACCAATAGTCGAGAGGCCCAGTATAGCAGCACCCACATCTGGAGTTTCACCGCCTTCACCACCACCTTCACCAGACAGATGCAGATCACCATCAGCAAGGGAGACTATACCAGTCGCAGATTCTTCCTCTTCACCAGCAGCAGCATCCCGTCCTGTTTTAGATTCTGTTTTTCCTTCACCTAGATTGGACAACACTATACAGACTGATTCTAGTTGTCCTCTTGTACATGATGATTCCATTCTGAATAAAGGAAATGAACGTTTGCATGTTTATTCTGATTCTGTGCCATTTCCTTCTGCTCTCAAAGCTAAAAAAATTCACAAATTAAAAACAGCACTATCTGATCCTGGAGTGGTTGAGATCTTAAAGAATATCTTTTTAAAGATGCCACTACTTAAAGCCATGGAGTACATGCCTACAGTAAAAAAGGGAATGAAAGAGGCATGTACCCAAAAGCGTCAACCAAGGAAGAACAGACGAAAGGAAACAGAGAAACACATCCTGACCATGGCCACAGTTCATGCCATCAGTAACCTTCCGCCTAAAAAGAAAGACAAGGGAGCACCTCACATCCGCTGCCATATCTTTGACCAAGAATTTGATCGTACTCTTCTCGATAGCGGTTCCTCCATTAATCTCATGCCTTCCTCTCTATTAACTGAATTCCAGTTAGGGCCTCTTAAAACTACCAGAATGATCCTGCAGTTTGCCGATAGATCGATTAAGAGGCCAAGAGGCATTTTAGAGGACGTTATTGTAACGGTGCAGGGAATGAAATTCCCTGTTGATTTCGTTGTCATGGATATGGACACCTCTGCACCGTTACTCCATACCCCGATCATACTAGGTCGACCGTTCCTCCGAACGACCGAAGCAGCAGTTGATTATGGTACTGGAGAGATCATCTTTCACTCTCGTAGTGACAAGGTGAAAATTGAGACGATCTCTGATCCTAAACCATCACCGCCACCAGCAACAGATGATACAGAGAAAGCAATATCAGAACCAGATGACTGTGATTTTCTTGCTGAATTCAAAGAGACAGACCTTTTCACGGATTTTATAGATACACAGGAGTCTTTTCCCCAAAAGGACTCTCTGGAAAGCACAGTCGACATGAGCTCCCTTGGTGGTCCAATTGAGATAGTTGCCGATGAGCAGTTTGAGCAGAGTTCTGAGGTCCAGATATCTGAGCCATTCATTGAATTTCCTTATTTATGCATAGATGAGAGACATCTTTCTGAGATTATTGCTGAGATATCTGAGCCGTTCGTTGATAATGATATTGAACATCCTGATGAGCCATTCCTCTCTGAGCAAAGATCATTCATTGCAGATCTATCAAATATTCTATTTGCTGAGCCGTCGATAGCCAAGGTGGATAGTCTACAGAGCATAGATAACATACCGTCTATCAGTACAGTAGAAGAGGTTATCACAGAGACGATTCAGACCCCACCTGAGCTCAAGGTTTTACCATCAACGTTGAAATATGCCTTCCTTGCGGGTCCCCCCCCAAATGTTTCCGGTCATCCTCAGCTCGCAGTTGACCGCTGAACAAGAATCTCGCGTGCTAGAGGTTCTTGAGAGAAACCGCAAGGCCATAGGATGCAATATCTTGGATCTCCATGGGATCAATCCAGCGTTGTGCTCGCATCATATCTACCTAGAGGATGATTGTAATCCTTCCCGTGAATGCCAGCGCCGTCTAAATCCAAATCTAAGGGAGGTTGTCATGAAGGAGATCAAGAAATGGTGTGATGCTGGTTTTATATATCCCATTTCGGATTCCAAATGGGTCAGCCCTTTACATGTGGTCCCAAAGAAATCTGGGATTACGATCGTAAAGAATGACCGTGGTGAGGAGATTCCGACCCGGGTACCTACTTCATGGCGTGTCTGTGTAGATTACCGACGCCTGAACTCAGCTACCAAGAAGGATCACTTTCCACTGCCCTTTATTGATCAGATTATTGAGAGGTTGGCAGGGAAAGAGTTCTTTTGCTTCTTGGATGGGTACTCGGGATACAACCAAGTTGCTATCGCTCCTGAGGATCAGGAGAAAACTACTTTCACTTGTCCGTTTGGCACTTACGCCTTTAGACGGATGCCCTTTGGATTGTGTAACGCCCCCGCTACATTTCAAAGGTGTATGTTGACCGTTTTCGCCGACATGGTGGGTAATTTTCTTGAAGTCTTCATGGACGATTTCTCGGTCTACGGGGATAGTTTTGACACATGTCTTGCTCATTTAGACCGAGTTCTTCAACGTTGTTGTGAGGTAAACCTAGTGCTCTCGTGGGAGAAGAGTCACTTTATGGTGACTAATGGGATTGTATTGGGCCATGTCATCTCCAAACATGGTATGGAGGTTGACCCGGCTAAGATTGATGTGATTTCCAAGTTAGAGCCACCGCAGAATTTGAAACAGTTGAGGTCATTTTTGGGACACGTAGGATTCTATAGGCGATTCATAAAGGACTTCAGCAAAATCGCCAGACCTTTGACGGAGCTTTTGTGTAAGGAGACTGATTTTATTGTCGATGAGAAAGTTCTCCTTGCATTCAATCAGATGAAAGAAATGGTTACTAGTGCTCCTATCTTACAGCCACCTGATTGGTCTCTTCCCTTTGAGATCATGACGGATGCATCAGATTTCGCAGTTGGAGCAGTCTTAGGACAGAGAAGGGATGGGGTACCATTTGCTATACACTATGCTAGCAAGACTCTGGATGAAGCATAGCGGAATTATACAGTTACAGAGAAGGAGATGTTAGCAGTTGTATTTGGTCTAGAAAAGTTCAGATCTTACCTCATTGGTTCACACGTGATTATATACACGGATCACACTGCCATACGATACTTACAGGCAAAGAAGGATGCTAAACCACGCCTTATCAGATGGATCCTTCTTCTTCAGGAATTTGATTTAGAGATACGAGATAAACCTGGAGTGAAAAATGTTGTGGCAGATCACCTTTCCCGTATCACAGACACAGAGACTTCTGAGCAGAACATGATTCCTATTTCTGAAACCTTTCCAGATGAGTCCATTTTATCTGTGGACTCGCTTCCATGGTATGCTGATATTGTGAACTATCTTGTCTCCAAGAAAGTTCCACAAGATTGGCCGAAGTACAAGGTAGACAGATTTCTGTCAGAGATTCATTATTACCAGTGGGAGGATCCGTACCTATTTCGTGAGGGTGCGGATTGTATCTGGAGAAGGTGCATTCCTCAGGAGGAACACACCAGTGTACTTGAGCACTGTCACAAGCTAGAATCTGGTGGGCATCATTCGGGGAAACGCACGGCAGCAAAGGTTTTATAGAGTGGCCTATATTGGCCCACATTGTTTAAGGATGCTACAGAGTATGTTCGAGGTTGTATTGATTGTCAGAAAATGGGAGGAACAGTTGGTTCCAAAGATACCATGCCCCTAAGATATATACAGATTTCTGATGTTTTTGGTGCTTGGGGCATAGACTTCATGGGCCCATTTCCTGTCAGTCAGGGATTTCAGTACATCCTGCTCGCCGTGGATTATGTTAGTCGATGGGTGGAGGCTATTCCCACCCGAACCGCAGATAGTCGTACGGTGTGTTCCTTTCTTAAGGACCATATTATTGCGCGGTTCGGTATTCCCAAAATATTGATTTCAGATGGGGGAAGCCATTTCATTAATAGAGATGTAAAGAAGCTTGTGAAGGAGTACGCTATTGAACACAGAGTTGCGTCTCCTTACCACCCTCAGACTAATGGCTTGGCAGAAATTTCAAATAGGGAGATCAAAACGATATTGCAAAAACTTGTACGTCCAGATAGGAAGAACTGGTCCCAGATGCTTGATTTAGTTCTATGGGCTTATCGGACGGCGTACAAGTCTCCTTTGGGTATGTCTCCCTACAGATTGGTATATGGAAAGCCTTGCCACCTGCCAGTGGAATTAATTCACAAATCTTTATGGGCACTCCGTGTATGCAATTTAGATTATGAGAAAGGAGGAAAGAACAGGAAGTTGGATTTGAATAAATTACTGGAATTCCGAGACTTTGCATATGATAATTCACTTATGTAAAAGGAGAAAGTCAAGCGTTGGCATGATAAACACATTCGAAGAAAGACTTTCTCCCCTGATCAGAAAGTCTGGTTATTTGATGCTAAGTTGAAGTTATTCCCAGGAAAATTGAAAAGCAAGTGGTCAGGACCGTTCATCGTGAGAGCTGTGCGTGACAATGGAAGTATTGTCATATCTGGGTTGTCATCTGACGCACAACCATTTGTTGTGAACGGACAGTTGCTGAAGCCATATCTAGATCATGATACATTCCTGTCCGTTGTGGATTCTATATCTTTGGTATCAGACGATGATCTTTTGATTCCACCTTTTGCGTCCGATACATAAGCTCAACACCTCTTGTATATACTTTCGTTTCACTCTGTCTTCTCCCGTTTTATCATTCACCCCTTTTCCGTGTGTGTGTATATATGCTATACTTAGGATGTGCTTTATCCTAAGTATAGGGGGGGTGAAGGATTTGTGTTGTTCATATTCGTCCTGTTTATCACCCTTGTTATTGTTGCCTATACTTAGGGATACTCTACCCTAAGTATAGGGGGGTGATGTTGTTCATATCGTGTCTTTGTGAGTCTGTACATTCTCTTCATCGGTTTTCCCCTTTGTACATTCCACTATACTTAGGATTACTTGATCCTAAGTATAGGGGGGATCACCAACTTCTCTTTATCTTTTCTTTGAGTCGTTGTAGCATAGGAGTCTTTTCACCTCTCTTTGCTTAGCATGAGTTATGTCTTCCTTTGTCGCTCTCTGGTCACTATGAGGACATAGTTCGAGCTAAGTATAGGGGGCTGTCGTATATATTGTATATATACTTTAGACATAACTCGTACTTTTAAATATATTTATTTGGAGGGTTATGTGTATATTTTATAAAATCCACAAAAATAACAAAAAAACAAAAAAAACAAACAAATAAAAAAAAGAAAACAAAAAAAACAAAAAAAAAGAAAACAAAAAAAAACAAAAAAACAAAACAAAACAAAAACAAAAAAAGAAAACAAAAAAACACAAAAAAGAAAAAAACACAAAAAAACAAACAAAACAAAAAAATGGGAAGAGAGAGAGAGAGAGAGAGAAAACAAAAACAAAAAAAAACATAAAAAAAACAAAAAAAAAGTCTCTTGTATATACTTGTATATATTACTAACCTTTCTCCTTTTAAAAAAAACTACAAAACCAAAAATCATAAAAAATTTGCATAAAAAAACTTTCTTTCACATCTGCATTTTTCTCCAAAAATCCATAAAAAGTTCAAAATTAGGAAATAGTTTAAAAAAATGGTTCTTTTCACATGTGCATCATTCTTTAAAAAAAAACAAACTCTCTGCATTGTTCATAGTCTGCATTTGCATGTGCATTTTTCAGGATAGCATTGATATTTAAACTATGTCTGGAATAAAATTGAAGAATGGAGCTTAGTTGGACCTTAATCCACCTAATTCTCAGAGGAACTTCACTGAGAAATAGGATTTTAGAAGCTTCAGGTCTTTGACTTAATTCTTTGAGTTCCACATGACAATTTGCAGCATTTGACTCTTAGTGTCTAACCTGGTCTCTTCATTCTGGGTACAACTCTGGAATAGCGAATTAATTTGTACTCCCGCACTATGCACTTAGCTCAACTCAGACGAGATGTTGGAAGACTGTGTGAGTTTCTTTTCTGGTAGCGTGGAAATCTAAAGACCGGAGTAACGGGTTGAAATAAAGCTTCGGAAAAAGGGATGGATGGCTGGGCACAATTTTTTCTAAGACCCCAAAACATGTACGGAAAAAAAAAGATTCTATATCCGTAGGGGCACAACAAGATCCAAGCAGAACCACCAAAACTCCAAATACAAAGAAGCTACTACCAAATAAAAATATGACCAAAAAGGTCCAAGCTTCAAGAAAACATGCAGATCTTGGTGGAGACTCGGCTACACTGGCCAGCTTCACAAGGAGAGGTGACTACACCAAACCACCCTCCAGTTCTTTTCTCATTCTTCTAACTTCTCCCCCAATTCGATTGTGAACATAGCACGACAGACCTTAGAAGGAAATACCTGACTCCCCGAGGACGAGTTATTGGAGAGGAGATTTGCATGGTAGTCCGGCATTCTGGATGGGAAGAGCTAAAATTTTTCACACACATGAGTCGATTATTCAATGTTCATAGGGTATGCTTTGGGAAGAGGATCGATCTAAGATGACTTCTGGGCCAAAACTGTGACAATGATGTGTAGAACTTGAAGGCTGTTGGTTTTAAAATTCTAAGTCTCACAGAAGTTCCGACACACAAATAATCCAAAGGTCCGACAGAGCTCCAAACTGCAATTTTATGAAGATAAGTTTAATACTCAATATTGTCCTACTTTCTTTATTTTCCCTTTCTTTTTCTTCTTCACTTATTCTTTCAAATAAGTGTTTGCTAAGGGACTAGCAAAGGTAAAGCATAGGGGGATGATGAATCTGCGATTCGTCATCTTTATTCATTTATTTTAGCTTAAAATCCCTTATAAAACACCTGCATATAACGCTAACTCCATATTCTTACTAACTTACATTTGTGTGTAAATATTGTACATTTCTTACTAATTTTAACCTAAAATAAATAAATAAAGAAAGAAAGGAAAAATAAAGAAAAGAAAATAAAAAAAAGGAAGACTGTATACAGGCTGACCCGAACCCCGAGAGAAGGTCAAGACTTGACCTGATCGACCAGGAATAAAGTAGGGGGAGATAGGGTCCTCAACCAGAAAATCTAAAAAAATGTGTTTCTCACTTATTTTGTGTATATCTGTATAAAACTAACACTAATTTATTTGTACCTTAATTGACCCCAAATCAAATAACATTCAAAATCAAAGTTGTAAATAAAAATGGGTCCTAATTAATAAAACTGATTGCACAATTAAATCATGTACAGAATAAAAGTAGCCACACTTGGAAAAAGCCACTAAGCACTAATTGAAAGATCAATTACGGTTCCATATGATCTCAAATTGAACAAATATCACTTCCATTGAATTCTAAATTAAATTATCTTCAAAATGACTGTGATTTTATAATTTTTGGAGTTACGGTTGAAAAGTTGGTTTTCTGGGGTGGTTTGTGCAATTTTTCCTTGTATTTTGTGCATATTGTATTTGTATATATATTTGTAAATATTTTTACTAATTATGTAAAATAAAAATAAAAATAAAAAAATAATAATAACATTGTTAAAACAAAAAAAAGGCTAATTTCCTCATTTAACCCTTGTATATAATACCATATATGTATATAGTACATGTATATAGTTGATATTTTTAACTAACCATCTTAAAAAAATAAAAAATTAACATTTTTTAATTCAAATAAATAAAGTGACGAAAATTCAAAAAAAATAGATAATTTTGTAAATAATTTTATCCTTCTATTTTATCTCTCATGTTATCTCTTCCACCAAAAAATCAAAAATTCATCTCTTATCCAAAAAAATTCAAAATTCAAAATTCAAAATTCATCTCTTTTCTATTTATATGGCTCCATCTCCCTCATTCCAACCTGATCAATCTTTAGAGAGAGGAGCCCGATCTCCGAGAGAAAATTTCGTCGAGAATTGTGCCTAGCCTCCGAGCCGCCGGTGACAGCGAGTCGGCCTTGTCGAGGCGATCACGGTCCATTTTCCGCTCCTAAGGTGAGATCCAAATTTTCTTTGCATTTTTATCGTAGTTTAATCGCTTTTTATTTTATCGCATTTTTTTATCGTCATTTTGTTCTTCTAGATCATAAAAAAATTCATCACGATTTTTGATCCGCCACCGACTCGAATTTCCATCTCATCTTCTTGATCTCTTCGCCTTCGTTTTCTATCTCTCACGATCTATCAACTTCGACCACGCACGGTGGCCGGAGATCGGATTCAAATCCTCCATTTCCGTCGAATCCCCATTCACTTCCCGATTTTGTAGATAAATAAAAATATTTTTTTCTTTTAGTTCTAACATTTGTTTTGCAGGGAAACATTAAAAAGATAAAAAAATAAAAAAATAATAAAAATATATATATATAAAAATAAATTTTCTTCATCCTTTTCGTCTCCTGTTTTTCGGATTTCCAAAAAAAATAAAAAAAAAGTTTTTTCTCTTTCTCATTCACTGTTTACATTGCATAAAAAAATAATAAAAAAAATAAAAAAACCAACGAGGGACGGCTGCCCCCAGGCACTGCCGCCCCTCCTCCTGAAGCTCCACCGCCGTCAGTACTCCGCCCAGCCGCACCACCGGCGCATCAACTACCCGCGGCGCCGCCCAACGCCTCTCGCCCGTGGGCGGCAGCACAACAGCGACCCCCTTCTCCACCCAACCAGTGCGCGCTCCACTCCAGGCAGCCGCCGCTCGTTCCCGTCCCGCCACACCTGCAAATCCCTTGGCCGCTGCAAGAAGCCGCCCTCCAGAAGTTCCGCCACACGCGCAAGACACCGCGCGTGCCCCGCCTGAGTCCGCAGCCACCTGCGGCGCCCTTTCCACAATCCAGAGCACCGCGCACCACCGCACGAACCGCCTTCAGCGCCTCCTGCCAGCGGCGACCTCCAGTGCCGCCTGAAGCCACCGCCGCGAACCTCTGACGCCGTCCCGCCGCACGCCAACAGTGAGGCACCGCCCGAGCTCCAAGCCCCGCGCGACGCCACCTCGCGAAGCGCCACCGTCGCCTCCCTTCGGCCATCAACGCCCAGACCAGCGGCGCCGGGCCGCCCTCTCTTCCAGATCCGCGGCCGTGAGGGGCGGCGCATCCTCTAGCCCCTTGTGTGCTCCCTTTTGCAAGAACAATGGACTAGGGTTGGGATTTCTCAATTGGAAAAATTACAAATCATCCCCGGATATGTCAGAAATTTCAAAGAAGACTCTTCGGCCTCTGGAGCACATGTTCTGTGGGTAAATTGCGATATTCATATCTATCTTATTTATTATTATATTACAATCCAGAACTTTTCACAAATTACATTTCAGTCCCTCTATTTCAGACATTGAACCTGCTTGATCTTTATGATGAAATAAATATTTTTAGTCGTCCAAAAATTTTGCAAAAATTATGCTAAGCTCCTGATGTTCATATCCATCTAGCATAAAATTTTCCTAGCATTTTGACCTCATTTGATATTATTAAAAAATCAAAAACAGTGTCTTTTTCATTGTTTGAAATTCGAAAATTCATAAAAATTCGAAAATAGCTCCAAAAATTCCAAAAAAAATTAGAGTAGTTTTATTTCATTGTCTTTTAATTTCAGACCAATTTTCATGCATTAATTCTTTATAAAACCCAAAAAACTGAAAAACATAAAAAACCTTCTAAAAATCAAAAAAAATCCACAAAAATCCAAAAATTGTGATTCCAGTTCCTGTTTGTAGATATTTTCTTCTAGTTTGTCTTAAAAATAATTGCCAGGAGTTTTAGGTATTTTAAATATTTTTAAATTGCAAAGTACTCCAGGCTGTTCAGATTTTCTTATTTCTTCACTGTTCGATTTTTAGAAAAATACAAAAAAATCCGAAAAAATCTACAAAAATTCTCAAAAATATTTAAAACTTTTAAAACACAAAAATATTTTCTTTGATTTTTTCTGAGCATTTTTTGGCATAATTGAAAATTGCAAAAAGAGTTGGTGTGTGTATATTCTTGATCTTTGTTCCTATTTTTTCGCATTATTTTTGAAAATTAAAAAATTACAAAATCAAAATCACTAAAAATTTGAAAATCATAAAATAAAAAAAATCAGAAAGAAAAAAATTAAAAAAAATTAAAAAGATAAAAATATCACAAAAACCAAGGATAGTTGTCCTTTGAGATTCCTGTTTTCTTTTAATTAGTTTCTGATTAATTGAATAACCCTCGGGAATTGTAGCCTCCCTGAGTTCGACCCTGTCCGCTATACAGGTTAATAATTAGCAAAAAAGTCATAAAAAAAATATTTTTTGTTGACGCGGGATTTTTGGGGATAAACAACGACCTATTGTTTTCACCTTTTACCATCAATTAATTTCCGCCCAAAAATTCCTGCTCAACAAAACCCAAACTTCCTTTACTTTTAATAAACTCGTACTAACTCCTTTTAACGTAATTCCTTTTCTAACATGTATATAAAATTGTGTATAAAAATACAAAATAAGTTTAATCCTAGAACCAAAAAAGGCGGTAAAGTCCAACTTCTCTGCTAAATTTGTGTTCCATACGAACTCCATAATCACCAAACTCACTTTTAATGTTCAAGTTATATAATTATCTGTCCAATGAAAGTAGTTTCAGTAAAATCGGAGCTCATTTATAGAGAACTACCTATATTACACTCGCTTCCTACGTACTTTCGGAATGAAGGAAAATGAAGGCATTTCAGTCCATTTTGACGTGGTTTGCCTACTTAAGCGGGAAACAATGATTCGGGGACTTTGAAGCTTTTTTTGAATGGACGTCGATGAAATAGGTCATTTTTGAAAAGAAATGCCGCATCGGCCCAGCTTCTTTCATCACGAGAAAGGCCCGTCATAATATGAAAGATCTCCCTCCAAGCCGTACATACGACTTCCATCGAATACGGCTTTCCACAGAATTCTATATGTATCTATGAGATCGAGTATTCAGTCTTGTTGCTTAGAATATAGGCCTCACCCACTACTCAAAAATGGCAACCCGCCGGTCTCCTTTTCCCCCTGGAAAACAACTACACTACTCACTCTTGCTGCGGAAAAGACCGGATCGATGTATTTTCCCCCAGGCTTCCTGTTCCTGGCACACATCTCTGGCAGTAGCTCTATCTATAGGGTCCGGAGCTACTTGATTCTAACATACAAGCTGCATAGGTAAAGGCACCTCAATAGTAAGATCAGTCAACACCGATCTAACCAGTGATGAATAGGGAAACTGACTCTCTACTTGCAAAAATCTCCCCAATTACCCTCGTCAACGATCAGAACGAGCTTGCCGGCGGACCACTGCCGTCCCATTCGTCGAGTGAGCTCTTAGCTTCCCGCTTGTCCGGGAATATGGTTAGCTGGCTTGCTTGCCTTTTTCTTGCTACTACTTGGTTCTGGCTAAAGACTCGACGGTAGAGCTGACGGGAATGTCGATTTTGGGACCTAATTAAATCATATGATTTGTGCATACTTTATTTTGTTGATTTTATTTCAATTTTTTCTTATTAGTGTGTATTTATTTATTGTATATTTTATCTAATTTTATCTTTATTTTATCTTAATTAAAATTTACAAAAAATATCAAAATATAAAAATAAAATATTTTATTATATAAAGATTACCTCCAAAAATTTTGTACAGATGACTTCTTTTGATTTTGCATCGTTCATGAAAGTTTTAGATCTCATTGAGACGAACAACTTTTATGTAGACCACTTTTTTATTTGACATCATTTACTTTTTCATTTGATTTTTTATTTAATTTTACATTTTATTCTAATTTTATTTAATACTTTTTTTTCTTTCTTTTGTTTTATTTTCTTTTATTTATTTTATATTTATTTTTTACCTTTTTTATTTATTTCTTTCTCCTCTCTCTCTCTCTCTCCATTTTTCTCTCCTCTTTCTCCTCTCTCTAGCATGTGCAATGCACATGCCATCCCCCTCACCACCCTCTCCAACCGATCAGCCTATGCGCCTCCCTACCTTTGTGTAACACATTCCCTCCTTCGCGCGGCCTATAGTCAATACGCGATACCACCCGTCGTTATCCATTTCTTCCAACGTTACTCTCCCTTAAAACCCTTGTGACTTCGCCCGCATCGAATCATCAGTTGAACGAGAAGATGCCCCCAGCCCCTCATTGGGTTCCGGTGACAACAGTTATGCATTGAGTCGAGCAAAGATGAGGTGCTCGAACCCCCGACATGATCCACAAGGTACCAACCTTGTGTTGTTGCTTCGTTCGCAACCAACACAACTTTGTGTTGTACTGTCGAGATCTGAGGCAAGAACCGATAGAGATCCTCTTATCTACAGCCAACCTAGGTGATCTACTTCAATCATTGTTCACCCTTCACCTTATGTGCTCCTTCAACCTCTCAACATCATCACCTCCACAATACCTTACCGTCAACTTCTTGGATTGCCGCCATCATCATCACTGTTTTCCTTGCCTACATCCACCTCTGGGTGCAGCCATATGCGCCTTCCCCACAGCCTTGACTCTAGTACGCATCGTCCCTCATGCAACCACCCGCATCCACCGCTAGTCGTACAACCCTCCACCCTCGACAGGCCGACCACCTCGCCAACTTCGACCCATGCCCCCACCGCCAAAGACCCCTTGGGTCGATGTGCCATCACCACCCTCAACGCAAGCCCCTTCCCTACCGCCTACTACCCAGCCCCTCCCCTCAGTGAGGAGCACGTGGGGTGGGGGTAAATTGTAGAGCCCCCCCTACAGATCTAGAAAGCTATATAAGAACCCCCTCAAGCCAAAAGACACATGATACGTGCCATGTGGAAAATTTGCATAAGTTCCCCGACAAGTCATGGTAATTGCATATTAGTCCAAATCACTTTTTTTAATTTTATTTTCTGTAATAACAATCATACCCCTAAATTTGTACGTTTATTTGAACAATCAATTAACATCATATTCTAATTTCAAAAATAGCATGTTGTAGGACAATTTATTCTCTACCTTGTGGTTATTCAATGGTATTTTTGTGAGATATGGTTGATTTAATTTAATTAGCATAGTAGAATTACCACATTTTACCCACTACATGCTCTTTAATTCATATTAAATTATTACATGCTCTAAAAATTGCTAAAAAATCACACTATGTAGATTTAATTGCTCCCTATCACATGCCCAAAAATCATCGCATTTGCATGCATATCTAGGTGAAACTAATTGTTTTATGATCTGAGTGTTTTATCTTTAATTAATTGTATACTTAATATTTTAAGGAAATAAAAGTTGTTTTGGATACATATTATATAGACTTATTTTGGATAATTTAAATGTGATAAATATTTAGCAGTGATATTATTAAAATTCAATTACTCAAAAATCACATAGTCTGCATTTTTAATTTATAATGAATCCATTTTACATTTAAGAAATCCAAAAAAATAACAGTAGCCAAATTTTGCATTTTTTCACATTATGGTCAAGTTTTAGGCTTTTTGTATATAATTCAATTAAAATTTATATTTTCATCCTGAAAATTTGCTAAAAATTGGATTTTCATCATTAATTGCATAAACAATACCAAAAAATTGCTTCAAAAACCACACACTAGGTTTCATAAATTGAGCTTTAAGTTGTTCCTTTGCCTCCTTGAGTCGATCCTAGGACTTTCTCATGTTAAATAAACACATAACCACTCATTGCTTAAATTGATTAAATTAATTATTTGTGTGGTTTATTTTTAACTGATTCTGAAGTGCCTGACTACAACAATTTGACACAATTAGTTAGGTTAGTTTTTGCGATCATCAAATGGCATCGTTGTCGGGGAGGCAAACGTCTTAGGTTCATTTTAGAAGAACCGAAAGTTAGGTTTTTAAACACTCGGAGTCTAACCCTCAAGCATTTTTTGTGAATATTTTCCCTGCATTTTTTCTCTTTTTCAGCATATATATATATATATTAATTCTATCTCTCTAATATAAATCTTTGTTTTCATGTGAGGAAATTGCTGGACTTGGAAGTATTCTTCTTGAAGCCGACTGTTAAGATGCAGCGAAAACATTTTCTTTGAGAGAGAGCTTTTGTTCTCATTCATTATTTTTGTAATTATTAATTTGTAATAATTTAGGTAATTGCTTTATTTTTAGCGGATTCTGTTTCGAATCTCGTACGTGTATCAAGACTGGACATTGGACCCTCGTGGTTGTATGAATTGCTTATCGTTGGATAGACATGCATATGCAGCTATTAGAGCTTCATTAGTTTAATATTTACATGTGCTCATAACTCATAGGACCATACTTCACTTTCATAATATGCACATTAGTCATTCTAACTTAGTTAAATGCAAATTCTGTTAATTAGAATTTTCTTCTAGGTGTGATTTTCTCTGACTTACATTCCATTTAATATAAAATTTCAACTCAGTATTGCATCCTGCATGTAGAACATGCGGATCATTATAAGTCTTCAAAACTGGGTATGAATCACTGATTTTATTGATTGCATTGATTTTTCCTGACTCCATTCCCCTTAGTTTTATAACTTTGGATAAACAAAAATCAGGATTGATAATTAGGCGTGCATAATGCCTATATATCCTAGGCGAGCGAGCATGGCCTAACTTGCTCTCTCTAGCTTATCCTGCCTTTGATTTGGTACACCTCCCTATTGGTTGTCTTTCCACTTCAACTAAACTTTTGGGTGGAATTAATCAAGTTATAATCTAACTTAAAATCGAGACTATTAATGCATATTTGATTAAAAAATGACTAAAATTAACAATTATTTTTGGGAGAGCAAACCCCACATTTACGCATTATATATTTTGCTTTTTTGAGAGGTGAGGAAAGATATCTAGGATAGTGGTCAAAATGATAGTGGTCAAAATCTAATTTTGAACCTTACGTAAATGGATTCACATCTTGATTGATCACCTAAATAAAATTAAAAAGATAATGGTCGGACCTTTGCAACCATAATTGTGTTGAGGAGGTGAAATCGGAGTTTGCTCTTGTGTTTGTCTGTTTGTGTGCTATTCTGTGTACTTGCACATTTCTACCTCGATCTTCTTTTCCTTTCAAAGATGCCAGCTTGTCCGTATTCAAACTCTGCATGTCATTTGTCCTCTACTTATTACTGAACATCTTCACCATTTCACTCTTCCATGTACCCTCCACCCCATTCTACCTACGAAGTCGGACCTTTGACCTGCTTTCTATCCCCCTCTTCTCATTCATCCCAGCAGAATCCTCTCTTTGAGATGGTTCCTCCCCAACCATCTTCCTTCTCCTCACCCACCCCAATTATAAAGTTAGAGCTTCGATCGACTTATCCACTTTTTCGCACTTCTCACCTACCCCCACATTCATACACCATTGATCCACTTCCATCATGGGTTAACTTACCATATTCACGAGCGCTTGCGAGATTCAATAAACCATTAGAAGATCAAGCCACTGCTAAGACAAATGACTGGCAAAGCTACCTACCTCCACATTCCTCATTTGATTCTCATATGGCTGATGGGAGTAGTCAAAAATCTACACATCCATTTCCTTACTTGACCTTAGGTATAACATGGTCGAAAGAACAAACCACATGGAGAGGTCTTCACCACATGATTTTCTGGACTTGATTGATTGTAGTGATCATGCTCATATTAACCATCCCTCATACCACCCATTCAAAGAACCTACACATATAAGGGATAGGACTCATGAGCTTGATCTACAAACCTCCTATCTATTGACTCTACCACATGAGGCTCCGACCAATATGTATCACATGGAAGGTCTATACTCGACCCATAATTAGATGCCAGAGTCTATGTCTGTTGAATATGAGACCCCAAGTTCTCAGCAATATCCTCCAATTGAACGGACTTCTCCTATGATTTATCATGAGATTTTTTATGGAGGAAGATATTCTGGACTTGTCGCGAGATATGAATCATTGGTTGATAGGTATAGAAATATTGTTAATATGATGAAATCTTATGCTGCTAGCCAAGGTTATGAAGTGGAACATGATCTTTGTAGATTAGATGTTGGAAACCTGGTAGACACTAGGAAGACCACATGTCTTGTACAACTGGAGTCACTTCTATCTCCCTCTTCTACTAACCTTTTGTCATCCAGTCTAGAGTATGCACTTTTTCCTATCCCTCCTCACTTATCAAAAATACCAAAAAATGAAAATCCCTAAAAGACCCAAAAAATTAAAAACCAGAAAATATCATAAAAATTGAAAACGGAAAAGACCTAAAAAAGTTGGATCCAACCCTAAGGGAAGCCCTTGCTAAGGAATTGATTCTTAAACTTCCATTAATAAATGTCATAGATCACTTTCTTGACCTTAAAAGATTTGTGAAGAGTAAATTGATGTCGAAGAGGTTGGGCAACAAGAAAACAATGACTGAGAGACATCTAGTGTCTATAGCTACCTCCTTGGTGATGGGGAGAAATACAAAGAGACACATAGTAAAGCAGCTGCTCCGAGTTGAGTGTGAGATCAAAGACACCATCTTTACCCATGTGAGAACCGACGATGTCTCATCAATAAATATCCTACCAACCTTCATGTTTGACAAGCTAAGACTCAGGTTAATTAGGAAGAGGAGAGTGATCGTTTGATTGGTTGATCGATCCATAAAATGGTCAAGAGGTGTTATTTCAATCATCATTACTTTCCAATATGCTCCACTCAAAGTAGGCTTTATAGTTACTGATATTAAGCGCCAAGGAGAGTTCACTCAGTCTCCTATTATTTTTAGAAAGTTGTTCTTAGCCTTGTCTAAGACGACTATAGATTGTGAGACTAGGGAATCCGCATTGGGTACACATCGCTTGCGTGTGAGCTTTGATAATAGCTCCAACCCAAAGAGACCCAATTAGACACTGATAGTCATGATTGGGAGACGACCACTTCACATGATCAGATCTCTCCTTATGAAACACATATACGAACTAGGAGAAACACCCGAGAGATTGACTGCTGGACTGACGTTCGAGTCTCACCACACCTCCCACCCTGATACCGGTCTTAAAAGTACTCACTATCCAGGAGCTTATGAGGAATTGGATCATGTTTACAAGGATCCTCGTGATTATTTAAGTGGTCCAATTTTTGAGTAGATAGTAATTCATGAAATACTAAAACCACCCAAGGAACCGACTCTTATGCCCGAGGAAACCTTTTATGTCTCCAAAACTCAGGGACATGAGAAAGTGACATCTTCATTCCCAACCATCACTTACACTACTACTAGGCACAACCTCATAATACCTAATCAAACTGAGGAAACTCTCTCGAGACGTGTCATGACCAAATAAGTATGGGTCAATGAATACGGTGATTCATCTGACGAGGAACCCATAAATGCCACATCGATTACTAATGACAAGGGGGGAACTCTGATCTTCCTCCCCCCATTGCTTTACACAGAAACAAACCATCTAAGAATGTCATCTTTGACCTTAGAAACCATGTGACTTCTAAAGATGCCTCGTTAAGTTCCTCATATGATCCTGAAGGGGTACATCCGGTAAGTGCAATAAGTACAACAATTATCAAAGGACACTTACCTTTAGTTGAAAATAGTTGGAGATCCTTTGCATATGACTAGTATTCTTCTGGGGATGACTCTGATGATGTTTGGATCAATTCATCCTCCCCCTCTTCACCATCCTCTATATCTCCATACTATCTCCCACCACACTCCCACAAGAAGGTTCGTCACAAACCTTGTTGATCCTTGTATATTCTTACTCCATCTTGCATAGTTTTCTTCTTTTGTTTATTCTCTCTCTAAGTGACTCGCATCACTCTCCCCAGTTCCATATCATTTTCATTGTGGTTATACTTAGGATGACTAGATCCTTAAGTATAGGGGGGTGAGAGACTTTAGTTGCTATTTCTCTTCTTTTATTTTTCTTTTGTATATTAACTCTCACTCTGATCATTTTCCCATTGTTGACCATTACTTCAAACTTAGGCTTATCATAGCCTAAGCATATGGGTTTCTATTCCCGTAGTGTATTCTCCGCATCTGCTTCTTCCTCTTCTCTTCTCATTTTTTTCTTTCCCACTTATGCTTAGTACGAGCTATGTCTTTATTTCACTTTGTGCCATGAGGACACAAAATATGCTAAGTATAGGAGGTTTGTATATAAATACTTTATCCATATATCGTACTTTAATTATTTTCATCAAAATTCGGATTTGGATATAAGTTGTGTATATTATGTATACTATACAATATTTTTATGTTTTCAAAACCTTTTGAAAAATTAGGTTATATAAAAGTTAAAAAGAAGAAAAGAAATGGAAATATATACGGTATCCATAGCTCAAACTTTAATTGTTTCCATCAAATTTCGGTTTTGATAATAAGCTATGTATATTGTGTATACTATACCATTTTTTGTGTTTTCAAAATGTTATGGGGATTGTCATGATTATTTAAATGGTCTAGTTTTTTGAGTCGATGGTAATTTATGAAATATTCGAACTATACAAGGAACTGACTCTTTTGCATCAGGAAAACTTTTATGTCACCAAAACTCATGGACATCATAAGTGACATCTTCGTCCCAAGCCATCTCTCACACTGCCACTAGGAACAAGCTCACAATGCCAAAACAAACAATGAAACTCCCCCGAGATGTGTCATGACCCGATAAGATTGGGTCAATGAATACGGTGATTCATCTAATGAGGAACCCATAAATGCCACACAGGTTACTAATGACAAGGGGAAGAACTCTGATCTTCCTTCCCACGTTACTTCACACATAATCAAACTGTCTGAGAACATCACCTTTGACCTTAGAAACCATGTGACTTCTGAAGGTTCCTTGTCAAGCTCCTCATCTTGTCCTGAAGTGGTACATCAGATAAGTGCAATAAGTACAACAATTATCAAAGGACACTTAACTTTAGTTGACAATAGTTGGAGATCCTTTGCATATGACTATTATTCTTCTAAGGATGACTCTGACAATGGTTGAACCTCTTCATCATCCTCCTATTCGTCGCAAACCTTCTTGATCCTTTTCTATTCTAACTCCATCTTGTATAGTTTTCTTCTTTTGTTTGTTCCCTCTCTCTCTCTCCAGCGATTCACATCACTCTCCCCAATTCCGTATCATTTTCATTTTATTGTATACTGATGACCCGCTCGACCACTCGAGTTAAGCAAATAAAAAAGGGTCGTTGTGATCTAAATCACCAAGCACGATCAATCGAGAAGAATAAAACCACTCAAAGAAACATAAAGCAATCAACACATGTTAAGTGGTTCGCTATTTTTATTTACCTGGTATAGCCACCAGGCTCGAACACAAGGAGCACGAAGAAATACGAAGTAGTCAAATTTTAGAAATAAAATATTTTTTAGTGGTTTTTAAATTTTTAGCTTTTTAAATTTTTCAATAAAGTCAATCAAGCACATAAATGAAGGAAAACAAGCACAACAATCATTTTGCATTTTTCTATAATGTTTAAAATACTTAGAAAATTAAGGTAAAACTATTTTTGGGCTTTTTTATTTTCGAAGTGTTTTTGGTAATTTTTATGGGTTTTTAAATGTTTTTTGTGATATTATAAAAAATCAAAAAGTGCTCAAAACTCAAAATAATGTACAACCAGGACCAAACTGCAACTTAAAAATATTTTAGGTGTCCCAAGGTCTTGGACGACAATTGTATGATAAAATAAATATATATAGAGCTAAGAACAGAAACTAAAATCGTAATTTTTTGTTTTTTTAAAATTTTTTTATAATTTTTATAAGTTTTTGTTTGTTTTACAACTTTTAGGGTTTTTATAGTGAAATTTCAAACAAAATTAATACTGGAAGTAAAGCAAGCTAAAAGGTATGCAAACAAAATTTTGTGGAATTTTTAAAGTTTTTTTTCATTTTTTATAATTTTCAGAAGGCAAAAGGGGATATTTTTAAGGGTTTTTTATTTTTCAAAAATAGCAAATGTAAATAAATCAATCTAATAAATTTACAGTAAAATATTATACACTAATAAATTCAATGGTAATTTTTGTGTAATTTTTTGAATTAATTTAATATTATTAAGTCCAAATCAAAGCAAATAATTAAGCACAGTTCATAGGGACCTATTCGAAAATAATTTAAGTTCACAAACCAAATAAATAACACACTTTGAAAGCTTAGTGTCTAATCTAAAATTATTCCAACCAAAACATGTGTGCACATGATCCAAACTCACAGGGGCACATATACAAATACTAAAAACATGTCATTCATTCCATAGTAGATCCAAAGCTCATGGTAAATAGTGTAAATATCCCAAAATGCATGTGGGGACACACGCGACTCAGACTTAGAAGGAATGAAATGCAAATATCACAAACTACAAGGTCCAATATGAAAAAGTTCTTAACTACAACATTTATTTAATAAACTAAAGTGAAATATAGAAACATGCATGGTAAAAGGGAAATATACCCTTGGCGAGGACACGTGGCATGCGTGGTGGTTGTCGTCATTGTACAGCTCTAATCGACTCCTGCTGCGGATCTAATAGTTGTAGAGGATATTGCGGACGTGCGGGGAAGATGCGTCAGAGCGCCGGGTCTAATGGCCCAAAAGCTGAGCTTATGGGGCAGCTCTGATCAGATTTGGCAGCAGATGGATGATCCAGCGGCTAAGGATGGGTCTGCAAGAACGCACCCGAGTTGAACTTCGATCGAGCGAGAGAGGAGATCCACATACCCGATGAAGGACATGAGGGTCCTCGTAGACTCGTGGAGGTGAGGCGCATGGAACGAGGGGCTTTGATTGAGGCGACAATGGGCGGATGGGCGAGGCGATGTCTACTCTACTGGAGCTACTCCGCCTGAGAAGTTGAGGGTCCAGAATGGCTCTCCTACACGCAGATGAGCCTGCAAATGATAGAGGGGACTCATGGCTATGCTTCAGTACTGGTTATTATAGTTAAAGATAAAAGAAGCGAAGGGGGATGGGGTTTGGGTCTCCGACGAATGCACGGGAAGGAGAGCCTTCCTAATCTCGACCCGATGGTCGAGCCTTAGGGGGAACAGGTTGCGTGAGAAGATGGAGGGCAATCTGGTGAGTTAATCTGAATAAAGGGATGTGGATGATGGGCTCTAGACCTGGTGGTGGGAGCTAGCGAACAACGATGGAGCGACATGGAAAGATGTGATCGAATAGGGAAAAGCTGAAGAAAAGATAAACACCTGAAGGTTGGGACGTGTTCCTAAGCTTCAGGCGAAGGTGGGAGGACGGGTCTTGGCCTCGATCGAGCTGCAACAGGCTGAGAGGCTTCTCGCGGTGGCTCTCTGGCAGCATGATGAGCTACAAGCCTACAGGCATCTCCTAAGGATCCTAAGCGGCTTCTCAAGTGGTTATCACTCCACTGCAGGTGGCTAAGGAAGAATGGGGGCACGAGAGATGGGTGAAGAAGGCGGAGAGAAGTCTGGTGAAGGTGGGTGGCTACTCAGAGTAGTAAGAAGGATCTTTGGCCAAGGTGACTGAAGCTGGAAATGGTGGCTCAACTACTTACCATTGAATGTGAAAATAACCTAAAAATCTATGCTACCTGGTGGATGCAGTCGTCTGGGCTGAAGGTCGGAGACCACCGGAGGTCATGGCCTCAATGGATCGACGGTCCCAGTGGCTGAGCTCCTCGCGAAGGAGCAGGACAACAGAGTCACCAGATCTAAGGCAACACGCTTCCAGATCCTCTCTTCACAATGCCCTCACACGTTGTCACTCGCTAAGGGGAATGCCAGAGCTCATCGGACAAAGAGGGGCGGCCAAATGATGCTCAAAAGAAGCGACTCCAGGAGGTTTTATATACGATAGGATTCGAGAAAGATCGAGTGGGAGCACGCGAACCAAGATGTAGATCCCTAAGGTTAGAATCAGGTGTGGATCAGGGATCCACATCCTTCAAACCGGTCTTTTAATCGAATGAAACGGTGATTGGATCGGATTTAGAGAAATCAGAGAAAATCGGAGCAAATCCGATCCGAGTGGAAAAGGTGGGGGGGGACCAGTTGACCGAGGTCAACGAAGCTGAGGTGGCCCCGATGAAGTTGAGGAAAATGACAGAATAGACTACAAGACAAAAAGGAGACATAAATAAAAAGAATTATAAATAAAATATCAAATGATTTCATAATAAAAAAATGAATAAAATATAAAATATTTAATATTTTCTAAAGTATTTTTCTATGATTTTTAATTATTTTTATGAAAATAATATATATATATGGTATATAGTATTTTATACAAGTATATTATACCTATGTATTATGTACACATATTTTTATTTTATTATTTTTACATAAATACTTTTATTTTATCTTGTATTTATTTACAACCCACTTTTAGGGGTATAAAATAATTTTTATTTTATTTTTACAAATTATGAAGGGTATATAATAAGTAGTGAATGTAGAATCTACATGTGTATTTTATACAAAGGTTTGATGACTTTATTTTTATTTTTATTTATTTTTCTAATTTTTATTTTATTTTTATAATATTATTAAAACTATATACAAGCGTGAACAAAAGAAAAATAATTTTGGTTTTATCAAAAATAAATAAATAATAATATGTACAAGTATAGGTAATAAATACAATACATAGTAGACCCTATCTCTCTCTACTCAGTTTATTTTACGACCAAGTCAACTTTGACCTTCTCTTGGGGTTTGGGTCACTCTATATTTTTTCTAAATACATCATTCTTTTTCTTTTCCTTTATTCTTTTACTTAGCCGAAAACATGCTCATTATGCAAGTTGTATTTTACTGGTATTTACAAGGTGTTTTGACAAAAAGAAGAGCTAAATAAAATAGTAAAGAGTGAGAAGCATGGATTCATCATCTCCCTATACTTTACCTTTGTTAGTCCCTTAGCAAACAGAAGTGAAAAAGAAAAAGGAAAGAAAAAGAATCAAGATTGATTATTAAACTTACCTTCATTAGATTGAAGTATGGAGCTCAGTCAGACCTTTGGATTATTAGTTTGTCAGAACCTTAATTGGAAATATGTTTAAGACTCAACAGCCTCTAAGTTCCACAATTTTATGGTTAAGACTCCTCAATAATCCAAGTCAGAACAAGTCTACATACACAAACTCTAATGACTATGCTTCTTTCCTTGTACAGTGTAAGTGATATATAACTCCCCACCTCAGAAATGACAAAGATGCAGTCTCCCTCGACAAGGTAACTCTAATTCCCCAGTCTAGCAGCTCTTTCCTCGAGGAGAGGGGTATTCCCTTCTAAGTTCAAGTTCAACTAGATCAATAAGAGGGCGAAAGAAGAGAATGGAATGTGACCAGTGTAGTCACGTATCCCTCAGAGCTTAACCAATATAGCTAGGTCTCCCGCTGAAAGCTTCATGAGATGAGAATGTGTGATATATAAGCCTTGCTTCATTGACTATATACACTCCGGCAGGCATTTTATTTTCAATCAGGTTCGTCTACTGTTTTGAAGTTTTTCTTGATTTTGCACATTTTTTATTGTGGATATGTACAACATATCTACATGGTGCAACATATACATAAGGAGTTTTTCTTCTTGAGTTAGTAGACTATCCCTCTTTTGAAGCATTATTGCAACCAACAACTCCTGTCTTTAGACCTCAATATTGCCAATCCAGGTTGAGGCACACATCCCTCCCTAGAGGAAGACGAGAGGTTCCTCCTAGAAGTACTACCCTCGTATTCTACCCAAGCCAAAGAATTCTTCCTTCTCACCACCTCATCCGTGTTAAGTTACATATAAGGTGCTGGTCCAAGTAAAGCCATTGTTTCTGAGAGTCATGCGTGCATTGTTAAGTGTTGTACTTAGGCTCATAATGATGGCATGTGAACATGGCCTAATAGACTCAAAGAATTAAATCAATCATGGACCTGAAAAGTCTTTAACCCAAATGCTATAAGGTTCCTCTGAAGTTAAGTGGATTAAGGTCTTAACAAAGCTCCCATTTTTAATTTAATTCCAGACCAGTTTAAATGTCAACTATGATTCTGAAGAATATACAAGCAAATATATACAAAACTCTTTATGAAAACTTTTTAAAATATGCAAATTTTTATGAAAAAATTTTGAATGCAAGGAGGATGGCAAGCTATTTACAAATATTTACAAACAAAATTTTGTAAACTTTTATTTTTCAAATATTTTTCAAAAAATTTGTACTATACACATAATTTTGATACACAAATATTTACAAACTTCTATAATCAAAACATTTTTACAAACAATTATACAAAAGTAGTTGTTACAAAAAGATTTTTACAAGAAGATATGTACAAGAAAGACTTTTATATGCAAGAAAATTTTAAAAATTTTTGTGATTTCTAGTTTTTATTTTTAGCCATATTATCTATTAACACACTTACACAAATTACGAGTTATCGCTAAAGTATATATATACAACATATACGACAACCTCCTATACTTATCTCGAACGATGTCCTCAGAGAGATCAGAGAGTGATGAAAGGAAGAAATAACTCATTTTGAGTATTGGGAAGTGAAAAGAATGTTATACTATAACGACAAGTAAAAGAATGTATAGAATAGAGTTCGGTGATCCCCCTATACTTAGGATCAAGTAACCTATGTATAGAAGTCTGTACACAAGGGGATAATCGAGGGATAGGATGTACAGGATTTAACTCTCCTATATTTAAGGTAAAATATCCCTTAGTATAGGCAACAAAATAGAGGTAAAAAGAATCAAATGAATACTCACTAGTCTGATTCCCCCCCCCCTCCATACTTAGGGTAGAGTGCACACTAAGTATAGCATAATCATAAGATGAAGATGGGTTATTAGATAAAAGAATGAATGACATGGACTACTGGATGCATACAACTGTGGAAGAGAAGTGATAATCAAGCATGAGACGCAAATGATATGAGTCAAAGACCACAACTCATGCAAAATGAATAGGGGCAACGTCAACGATCAACGGATCATGATCAACATATGGCTTCAGGAGCTGACCGTTAACTCGAAAGTTGGAATAAGATGACAACTCGAATATGTCGATGCTTCCATTGTCGTGCATTTTTTTGACCAAGTATGGTCCCTTCCATTTTCTCTATAACTTCCCTGAAAATAATGTCAACCTAGCATCAAATAGCCATACTCTCCAGCTCGGAGCAAACTGTTTATGGATGATATGAGAATCATGTCATATCTTCACTCTTTCCTTATAATGTAGACTACTTGAAAAGGTTGTATCTCTCAACTCCTCCATGGCTGCCAACTCTGCTTTCCTCTGGTCTCCTATACTCTTGGGATCCAATAATAACTCAGTGACTGCCATAGTGACTTATGCTTGATTTTCATGGGAAAATGGCATGTCTTGCCATAAACGAGATGAAAGGGAGGTGCACTCAAAGGTATTTTGAAGGAGGTTTGATAGGCCCATAAAACCGAATCCAAAAGCTATGACCAATCCTTTTGGTCTGGGCGGACAACCTTCTGCAATATAGTCTTGATCTTCCTGTTTGATACTTCAGGAAGACCATTGGTCTGAATGTGATATGGAGTGGCAACTCGATGGTCAATGTTGGACTCGTTAGCAAGGGTCGTTACCTTATCATTGATAAAGTGATTCACCTCATCTGATATCAAAATTTTAGTACCCCGAACTGTGAAATGACATTTTTCCTCAAAAATCTGCAAACGGTCTTACCATCTGTAGTTCGGATAGGGATGGCCTCAGCGAACGACTTACATAATCCACAGACGACAGAATGTACTCGAATCACTGACTCTTAGGGAATGGACCCATGAAATCGATGCCTCATGCATCAAAAACCTCACAGAAGTGAAGGTTGCATCAACATCATATAACGTTGTCCACAAGTGCTCATCCTTTGACAGTCAATACACCTCTTCACGAATTCATCAAAATCCTTGAAGAGAATAGGCCACCATAAGACGGATTGAAGCACTTTCTATGTTTTCCTCCTCCCAGAATGATGTCCTCCTACCTCAAGTTTGTGGTAGTATGTGGGGATGCTATGGTGTTCCTCCTGAGGAATGCACCAACGCCAAACACTATCTCCGACTTCATGATAAAGGATGGGATCCTCACAATGGCACGACTTGGTCTTCACAAGGAAAGTCTCAAGTCGATGTCTGGGCCAACCTTGTGGAACTTTCTTGATGACAAGATAGATCACAATGTCGCTGTACCATGGAAGTGAGGTGATAGCAAGGATCACCTCATATGGGAAGGTCTCTATAATAGGTGCAATCTGATCTGAATCCTCGAGGTTCTCTAAATGGGAGAGGTGATCTGCCACCACATTCTTGACTCCAGACTTGTCCTTAATGTCAATATCAAACTCCTAGAGTAGAAGGATCCTTCTAGTCAGTCTGTGTCAGCAGGTGTTTGACTTGCCAGATGGTGAAGGCAGAGCACAGAAAACCACCTGGTTTACAGCAGCCTCTCCCCATTCCTGAGTGGAAGTGGGAGAGCATTTCGATGGACTTTGTTACGGGGTTGCCAAGGACACCGGGAGGCCACGATTCCATTTGGGTCATTGTTGATAGGTTGACGATGTCATCCCATTTTATACATGTTAGCATGACTTATACACCTTCTCAGTTGGCCAGATTGTACATACAGCACATTGTGAGATTACAGGGCATACCCTGAGAGGCAGTGTCTGACAGAGACTCGAGGTTCACTTCCCATTACTGGCAGCAGTTCATGTCAGCATTACAGACCGAACTGAAGATGAGTTCAGCATATCACCCTCAGACGGACGGACAGAGCGAGCGTACGATACAGATCTTGGAGGATCTTTTACGCGCCTATTCACTAGAGTGGAAGGGATCCTGGAAGGATCATTTACCTCTTGTTGAGTTCACTTACAACAACAGCCATCATTCGATCATCGGTATGGCACCATTCGAGGCTCCTTACGGGTGGAGATGCCTTATGCCAATCAGTTGGCGCGAGGTTGGCGACCATGCATTGTATACCGTGGATCTCTTGGAGGAGACTGCAAGGGTTGTTGACTTGGTGAAGAGGAAGCTCTTGACGACACATAGTCGCTAGAAGAGCTACGCAGATCGATGACACCGACACTTGGAGTTTTAGGTTGGAGACTTTGTATTCCTACGTGTATCTCCCATGAAGGGGATACAACGGTTTGGAGTTCATGGAAAGCTGGTGCCATGTTTTGTTGGGTCATTCGAGGTACTTTCACGTGTTGAGAAAGTTGCATACAGACTGGCACTTCCCCCACGTTTGGCGGCTATACACGACGTATTCCATGTGTCGAACTTGAGGAAGTGCGTGCATGATCCTCGGCACATCATCAGCTATGAGAGCCTTGACATAGAGACAGAGTTGACATACGAGGAGGAGCCTGTACGGATACTTGATTTTTCGGTCAGGAGGCTTCGGAACAAGGAGATTCCCTTGGTCAAGATCCTATGGCACCGACAGGGTGTTGAGGAAGCAACATGGGATACCGAAGCAGCGATGCGCGAGAGATACCCGCGACTCTTCTCAGGTACTTTTTCAATTTAGTTTATCAGTTCTCTGTTTGGCAAACTATTTCACTTTCTGGGTAAAAACCTTCTTTTAGGTTTTTATGGGTTAAAAACCTTTTGAGGTTTTTATGGAAGACCGGCCAACCCGACTTAGAAGCGGAGTCTTGAGGACGAGACTCTCTTTGAGGTTTTTATGATTGTAACATACCTAATTTCTAAAGGCCAACTAAATCCTAGATGATGAATGATTATGGATGAAAGTTGATGGGATTTGGAAAGTCATTAAGTGACTAAGTGGTGGTTTGTGGCCAAGATGTGATTAAACGGTTAAGTGTGATTAGTGAAGGATCACTATTCATGGGTGGGCCCTAAGTGGAAATTTGAGAAGATTGTGGGTTTAGTGTGCAAATTACCCAAGTAATCATATAACCATCCCCTTCTTCTCAAGTGGAGTCCACGCCCTCTCATTCCCTTCTCTTCTCCTTGTTCTTGAGATCTCCATGGCCGACCACTCCTTCTTCTCCACCTTCTCTCCTTGATCCACCACCCAAATCTCAACCAAATTTGAGTTTCAAGAGCTCAAATTAAAGCTGGGAGGAAGGAGCTTCTTCTCCACCAATTGCATGTTGAGTCCAAGGCCAAGCTCGGATCAAAAATCAAGCTTTGAAGGCTGATCAAGTGGCTATTCTTCACCTTGTTCTTGAGCTCGGTTTTGAGGTACAAATATACCCCTCTCTTGCTGCCACTAAGTGGATTTAAACCACCTATAATCCCAGATTTTCGATTGAGTTTTGATTTGGATGTTTGTGGTGATCAAATTGGGTTCTATCCATTCTTGTGGGCAGTTTTGGTGAAGATGGCAGATCTGGACATGTCTTTTTAAATCCGAGTTCAAGCATGTTTTGGGGAGTTTCTTTAAGCCCCTTTGAGTGATTTTGCTTGCTGATTGTATCTCCATCAAGTTGAATTTCATTTCATACCTTGGGTTTCGGATTTGGAGATGAATTTGGGGAAGTTTTGGCTGTTGTTCTTATGGTAGTTCAGTCGAGTTTCCAGAATCTGTGATCTTCCTTGTATTTGTGTTATGCATGATTTTTGGGATGATCTTAAGAACCATTTTTGTGGTTTTGGTTGCTGTATGAATGGTGTTATAAGACCCAAGAAATTCATGCCTTTAGTTTAAGTTTTGGTGGTGATTTTGGGGGAAAGATGGCTGCTGTCCAAGGACTGTTAGCCGAATTTTAGTGTATGCATGTTAGATCCATTAGCATGCATCTTTTCGTCGTTTTTAAAACCTCAAATTCCTGAGTTTCTCCTCATACTTGATATAGATGATCTTATAATAACTTAATCCCATAGAGGAGAGGGATTTTGAGTTGAAAAATTGATGGATTTGGACTGATGATTCATTGTTTTGATGTCCTTTAAGCATGGATTATTAGTGAATCGTGTGATCTTGGAAGCCATGTTTATGCATGATGATTCGAGAGGAAGTTGGCACCTTAAACTGTGAAGTGTTTTCTGTTATACTGTACACTAAGCGCGTGATTTAGTTGCTGAATGCTGCATGTTTTGAGGCATGTAAAGACCTCTTGATGAACCCTTATTGCTGGACTTTAAGGATTAATTGATGCTTTTGAAGATGAATCACACAAAATTGAATGAGTTTTGAAAGAACTTAAGTGCCATATTTTGAGGCATGTAATGACCTTTAAAATGCTGAAATTTAAAAGTATTATGATGCTTTAATCATGGATAGTGAACCCCATAAGATTGTGTGAGAAACTTGAGAAGTTATAGTTTCTTGAACTGCTGAGCATATAGATGTGCACACATGGAATTCTAATGTTGTCATGTGAATGAATTTGATTATGTAGAAACCCTCTTCAGACCATATATGAGTTGTGTCTTAGTCTTTTTTGATGACTACAAATATAGACTGGAATCCCTTGATGTTAAATTTTAGAACTAAGAACACACTAAGGATAAGTCTTGCCCATTTGGTTGTGCACTCACATGACATTGTGGCTGAATTGTATGTTCAACTTGGGAGTGTAATCACCCTTATAACAACTTTGAGTTGTTCCTTACTTGAGTCCATGATAAACACTTTAAACCCTCAATTACATTGATAAATATAAAGAGCTTTAGTGTGATATTTGTATGAACTATGGACTGTGATATAAATATGAAATTACACATATGAATAAGACGTATATGGGACTTGTCATCTGACCCTAAGTCAGCTTAGGAGTCTAACTCCTCCAAACTGTGAATTGACTTCTGATGCCTTAAGACCTTGAAATCTCTAATAAGTAGCGCGATCTTGTGGGTGCTTGTGAATCTTTTGGGACGTAAGAAAGAAAGATGTTTTCCGATAAGATAGCCAAGATCATAAGATAAATGTTCTTCAGTAGGATTTGAGAGTGAGACTATCATAACAGGTCTGTATCCCTGACCTTGGATCAGTTGAGGTTCTTGTAGAACAAGTTCAGGTCTAGGACCGATAACTGTAGATGTGAAACAAGTCAAAGAAATCGTAGACACTGAGTATGAAACATGAAATAAAAGAAATGGTGATGTCACATATGGCCAGTCTTGGAGACTCATACTCCGACTGTGCGAGGGCGCGGTGACCCTCACCTGAGCAGGAGATGAGGTCGCTCATGCTTGGGTAGCGGACACTGAGAGCATGGGTCTAGGATCCCAGTCTTTTCCACTTATTTTCTTCGAGCCGACTCGGTTTTTACGCTTCTTTGGGATCCACGAGTTGTCTAGACCATTCCGCTGACCCATTGGTTTTTCTTAGAGAGCCTAGGTTGGGGGTTCTCCGCAGTTAGTTACGAGCTCACCTGCTTTTACTTAACTCTTCTCCTCCGAGAGTTGAGCACAAGAGAGGAAGTCGGGTCCGGCAGGCTTACCTCTTCTCTTTCCTGCCTCTAGTAGTGTAGTAGTCGTACTACCACTGCCTTTCCTTTGGACTACACTTTCACTGGGGTTGGCGAGACAGACGAATCCCTTCGGGGGTTCCTCACCGCAGAAATTAATTTACCTTTCTGCCAGGTTTCTGACCTGGTGATGGGGTAGTGATTAATAGACATGTAACAGTTCACCAATTGCCTAGCTAAGTTGTAGTTCTATCAGTAGATATTGATGACTTCATTATTACCTTTCCACCAGGTTTGCGACCTGGTGATGGGGTAGTGGTTAGTAGACACTGATGAATCCTTTAATTACCTTTCCACCAGGCTGTGACCTCGTGATGGGGTAAGAGATGGGTGACTTTCCGCTATCTGCCTAGTGACGACTTTTCCACTAAGAGACTAGTGACGACATGTACCGTTAGTAGAGACTAACGAGGGTTGGGTGTTGAGAGATTTTTGAGTTCGTTTCCTCTTGTACACCTTCATGAGCAAGCTATCACACATGTCTACCGAGTATCAATGCGAGTTGAGAGAAAAGCTAGAAGAAGTGTTGGGAACTTAGTTACGATCCAAGGTACCATCGCATGCCTACGGAGGCACCCCAACCCTGAGGCGTACATTATACCTCAGAGTCATAGTGTGAGGTTCAATGTGGACTTTGAAGTCCTACCCAGATATCGAGGATCTAACCGGACCAAGACCACGGACTTTCTTTTAGGCTTGAGTTGTTATTTGGTTAGTTCCATTGAGCGAGGGAGACACGGTGTGGTAGTGAGCGAGTTTGTTCTTCTTGTTAGCCTTCCAAAAGCAAGTAAATAGCTTAAAAGAATCAATTAACCTACTTTTACTTGCTAGTTCTTCTTTTGTCCACTACAGTTACCTTACTATTTTTCTAGTTGTTCTAGTCTTTTCTTACTACTTTCCTTAGTAGAACTGTGTAGAATTTGTACTTGACATATTTGTGACAGATACTTGCTTGTCCCCTTTCTACTTGTGGCAGGAAAGGGTCCGGCGACCGAGTAGCCGACGTAGTTGGGTTGCAGTCGTTCCTTTTTGGAGGTTACACTTTCAGAGCAGGTATATCTTTTGGAGTTCATTTGTACAGTTGTTTGTTATGCTCTCCTCTGCAGCCTTATTTTTGGGATATATATGTATATTGGGTGTTGTGAAAACCCAACATGTTTATATGAACGAAATGAAAAAGAATGGATATCTTGTTGTTTAGTTCTGGTGCACTATTTACTTCTGCTTTTAGTATCCTCGTGGTTGCTTGCTTATATGAATGCAATAATAAAAAGCGCAAAATTTCCCAGGTTTTTGTAACATTGGATTAACTCTAAGCTAATTAAGTAGGCGAATGACGTGTTTGACGGGTAACCTAAGGTCCTCGGGAGGAGGTCGTGACAGTCTGACTTTGGCATCCTTCTTATATATTAGGTATCGGATGGCGGTGTAATTTGTAAAAATAGTCACATGAGATCCAAGAATATATTATCTAAACTTGTCCAAAACAAAGACTACGGCTAGCATCTCCTTCTCTGTAACAATATAATTCCACTTAGCGACATCCAAAGTCTGGCTAGCGTAGTGTATGGCATATGATAATCCATTCCTCCTCTGTCCTAACATAGCTCCTATGGCAAAATCAGAAGCATATCTCGAATGGAAGAGAGCAATTGGGTGGCTGAAGGACAGAAGCCTCAACAACTAATCCATTGAGAGTCTCAAATGACGCTAAACACTTATTCGTCAACAAATCAGTGGGCTGTTAGGCAATACGACTGAAATCTTGTATGAATCATCAGTAGAAACTGGCATGCCTCAGAAAAGACTGGAAGGATTTCAATCTGCACTTATGCTCATTTTCCTGATAGAGATATATGTCATCAAATACTTCTTTGCAAGTTCATCAATTAAAATATTCTTGTATGGGTATACATCAACCAACCATTTTCAGATGGCTGATGTCACGAGTGCAAGCGGCAAATAGTGAACTATTTGCCGATGTCACACTCCTCGTCAGAACATTCTCCTTTCTTTTTGTTTGTAAGATTGCATTTGCTTCCTTTCTTGATTCATTTCCATCGTAATTCCATTCCTACCAAACTATCATGTCTTGGCCTCGTATATTTGGTCAGAAAGGAATTACAATGGAATAGAATCAAGATGGGAATGGAATTAACAATGAAATGAAAAGGAATATATTTCCATTCCATTGTTTGGTTCATATTAGGAATGTAAACATTTAATATGATAAATATACCTTTCTTATGTTTCAATGGAGAAAAGAATAGAAAAAATTAACATAACTTTTGATATATTTCGTTAAGTAAAAACAAAGTCAGAATCCTTCGAATAATTTGTTCATATAATTGATGTGTTTCATACAAGGAATCAATAATAAAACTGAAATGGAAACTATTTTGATATGTTTTCATATAATCGATATATTTGATATATCAATATATGTATCTACTAAAAAATGTTAACATATCCGTATCCATTTCCATTAAAAATTGAAAGTGACATATGTATTCGCAAAATATAAAAACTCATATCTGTGTCCATTATACGTATCCTTATAATATAATCCATATCAATATATTTAAAAAGTAAAAATTATATATGTATCGATATCTGTATCTGTAAAAAAAAACCCGTATACATGTCCATATTTGTATACATAAAAAAACTCATATGCATGTTCATATGTGTATAAGCTAAAAAGTAATCTGTATCCGCATCTTAAAAAGTTAAAAATGGTATATATCACCAAAAAATAAAAACCAATATTCTTGTCCATACGCATATACTGCTAAAAAAATAAAAATCCATATCCATGTCTATATCGGTATCCGCAGAAAAATCATGTTTGATATTTTTTCACATAATAGATATATTTAATATGTGTGTGTATTCGTTGGAATATTTTCTAACCATATTTGTGTCCATATCATTAAAAAATAAAAAATGGTTATCAATATTCATATTCGTATCCCCAAAAAAGAAAAACACGTATCCATATTGGTATCCATATATGCATACATTTATAACTTATCCGTCATGTTGTTTGCATCCATATATGCATGTATTTGTAACAATTGTGTATTAATTAAAAAAATATTGAACAATGCATTCCTTGGCATTTGCAAGGAATAGAATCCCAATTCCCATGGGGTACTTCGTATCCCCAAAAAAGAAAAACACGTATCCATATTGGTATCCATATATGCATACATTTATAACTTATCCGTCATGTTGTTTGCATCCATATATGCATGTATTTGTAACAATTGTGTATTAATTAAAAAAATATTGAAGAATGCATTCCTTGGCATTTGCAAGGAATAGAATCCCAATTCCCATGGGGTACTCAGGAATGACTATTCCCATTTATGGAGGAATCCGGTTGTCATTGTGATCGTTATTCCTATTTTAATATGATCTAACAAACATAAGAATACAACCGACAGAGGAAGGATGATTCCATTCTTCCCTTTATTCCATAGAGTGGGAGCATATCTCAATGTGATTACTTCTAGAAACGAAATATGTTAAATTGGAGTGAGTTAGGAATGACCTAAAAGTCATGGGGGTGTTAGGCATTGACTTCCTCCTAAACATTCGTTTGTCCACTGCATTGGTTCCACTAATTGACAGAAGGAAGTTGAGTTTGTATTATAATTATTCTCTCTCAACGACTGCCAATCCGTTTAGATCTTACTTAACTATGTTTAATTTACAGACTTTGTGTACTATAATGCCTCACCTCTCTGGCACACAGTGGAAATTTGCTATTATTTTTGTTGGCTGTAGGATCTTAGTTGCAACGGCCTGCTGTCATATAATTATACTTCAATCTCGTCTTTGATGAAAGAAAATGAGGAAAGCGTCTGACCTTATTTGAAACTATAAAAGCATGTATGCGTTCTTGAACTGAATATGAAAAATGATATGTGACTGAAATCAGAATGGTTCCTTTTTAGAAGGGTGAGATTATAAATAAGTTATTTTTTTGCATTTTGTACTTTGCCATTCTAGTGGCAAGAGTTTTAGTTTTTACTAGATTAGTGGTGGCCTGTGGGAGCCACGTCTCTACTAACGAACAATTTCAATAGTACCGGTGATGTCGTGCCATGAGTCACGACTGTGAGATCCTTCATATTAGGATTCAATCTTTTTCCTGATTCTGATATGATCCAGTAACCAAATCCAACGATTAACCACACCATCTTGTAATATTTGTCGAGATATTTCCAACGAGTTCAAGAATGTCAAAATCGGAGTCCATATGAAAAAGTTACGTGCAAAATACAGGTAGGTTGTGACCAATTGAATCTGGATCTGAACCACATCCATTTAAAATCTAATCCACATATAAGGGGGGTGGCTAAGCCAGTGGGTCAGACCAATGGACTCATTGTTTGCATCATCACCGCCCTCTCACCGAAGCTCCATCGCCAGAGCAAATTCCGACCACCAATAAGAGTTTCTAGCACGCCAGTTCAAAGAGGATCATCATGGGCATGTTAGTATTCTATGAACACCGCAGAACTCTCGCTCCGAACGAAGGGAAGTCATGGGAGAACAATCACATAGATATGGATTTCACCCTCCTCTTGTTGTCGGATCTATGTGATTTTCGTACCATATGTTGTAGTTGATATGATCTATCGATGTAAATTGATTATGGACTTGATTGATTAGTACTGATCAATATCAAAATTAGATGATCGATCCTGAAAATTATGGACCAAATGGACCTTAAAATTAATGTAAATTGACTTTAAAAAGAAGTAGAATAACATAGTACATTATCGTATATTTTAAATATACGGACTAACTGAAATGTGATAAATAATGAAAATGGATCCACTGTGAGTAATTTGGCTAAAACATGATGCAGTGAGCCTCGATGAGTGAGAGCATCTTGAGCATCAAATCAAACAATAATAATGGGGGAAATATACATATCTGTATAGCTACATCTTGTGTCAGCTGAAAAGGAAGGATATGCACCCTTGAGGCCCCGGTAGAAGCTTAGATGTTGTGATCCCAACTTGCGTTGGTTGGGGAACATGTTACTTGACACACCAAGTAGTCACCATGTGGTGTTTAGCCTTACTACTTGTGTGCCTTTAGCCTAGTACTTAATGAATGAGACAACTAGTCATAGTTGATGGTCTATTACTTTGCTTTTTCACTTAGGGTTAACGCCCGCTTATTAGCTGGTGTAGACTACATTAGTTGACATTTCGAGTGGAAGTATTAAGACGGAGTACCAAAAAATGTGATTGTTGAAGTTAGAAAATAAATCAAGTCTCCTACGTATAAAGAGGATTGTGATAGCCATGAGAGTTCCGACTATGGTATGGATGATCTTAGTGATCGATACCATGACTTGTACCCTACACCATCTTGGACTCTTACACGTGAGTGGTAAACTTGAGCGGCTCGCGATGATTCGCAGATTGGGATTCAGTTAAGTGATTAGGAATGTGATGGATGAAGTGGAATACTTGAGGTTTAACATGTACTTTCAAGTTGTAATAAGAAGATAGTGGATGGGTTGGGAACTTACTTAGGATGCATTGTACCTCACCGCATGCCTGCGGAGGTGCACCCCAACCCTAAGGTTACTTAGTGCATTCGAGTCATAATGCGATGTTCTGCGTGGACCAAGACCACGAACTATCTAAGATGCTTGTGTAGTTTAGAATAATGGAATTAATGATGATCTAATTGAGCTCTTCTTCGTGAGGATGGTCTACTCGGTTGTTTTCTTTTGCACACTTTCTTAACACCTTTCTTGTTATAGTTTTAGCAATGTATTAAGCAACTTTGCTCATAACATACCTTTGCCTTGGATACGCAGGATCTCATGAACAGACGCAACAGTGAGCGACTCTTGTTTGGAGGTTTCTTTTGGTGCATCTACACTTTTGTGGTACAATTACTTGTAGCTAACTTTTACTTGTTGTTTAGGAGACATGGGATGTCATATGTATGTATGGACAACTTTTTGATGTGTACATGTATATCTTGTGTACATTGGCTATGTAATCATTTATGGATATGATGTGAATGGGAATAAATGGAAAGCGAATTTAAATTCCAGTCGTTTGTGCTATATTCTCCTTATATTTTATTATGTATTTCGAATGTGGAAATGTGCGTGCGTGAAATCGGTTTGCCAAGTACTCGGATCCTCAAGGTCATCACAATGACCATAGAAGTAGGGCATGTGTTGGAGGAGGGGGGTCTACTGTTTGATACAAGAATGATAGTAGGCAAGGTTGTCAGACTCCTCCCCTGTTGACTCATTCAAGAAGAGCCTCCCCAACCTCCGTCAAATGAGCAGGCCTTCCCTGACTCTTCCATCATTTGAGCTTTCTTTCCTTTTCATGTTAAATATGGATGGAGGGTTTGTTATGATGCGATTTTATTTGAATTTGAAAAAAATAATTTGATTTTGATTATTTCGTAGTTTTTAAATGATAAAATATGATAAAATATTTTTTAATAAAAGTGAGAGAACCAGATCGCATTAAATGGTTATATTTTGATTATTTTTTATTTTACCTTAAAAGATATTATAATATAATAGTTTTTAAAAACGAAGAGAGAATGGGATACATACAGAGACAACTCAGACAAGGAGAGAATGGATCCCAACGGATTCGCCCTTAATTTACCTTTTCAGCAAAATAGATCGAAAGGGCTTCCATCTTTCTCCCGGAGGAAAAGGGCTGAGGAAAGAATACTGGTGGAGAGACGAGTCTTTGTTCTCCCATCATGATTGATGAGAGAAAAGAGGTACTAAAAGTCTAAAAGTCAACCAAATCTTTGCCATTTAAATTATCTCGATTGGGTAGATAGTTAAAACTTATCATGGCTAATGAATGAGGAAATATGTTGCATTATTTTTTCATGAGCAAGACATAAATCATTTGAAGTCATAGTACTCATTACATAGAAATTGATGGGAGACGGGTAACAAGTTGCATTGCCCATCTCTTTTGGATGGCAAATCCAATCCTTCGAAATACAACATTCATAGATTTAAGAACCATAACATTGCTATGCATAATTTTTTGGATCCTCTTGAGGAGCTCCACTGCTTCACTTGCCAAGATCCTAAATGTATCAAAATCAAAGGAGATGAATATATGTTGATTGTCAATACAAGCCTTCTCATGCTTAGGCACTTTAGCTGCAGCAACTTTTTGTGAAGTGTATCCTGCAACAAAATCACTCTTTATCGGACACACCAATGAAGAAACACCAGTCAAATGAATACACACATGTTTTTCTCCAGCTCATCCAAATATTAAAACATCCGCTAGTCAAAGTACCAATCTCTCCTCCTGTGGATCAGTTATAAAATTCACGGTGCTTCTTTTTTTGAAGCAACTCCCGCATATCTGAGTACATCAAAAAGGGCATCCCTGACAAATTGTGTCTATATTTAAATCTTGGATGTTCGCGACAATGAACGGCATGCTCCCCAAAAGCATCAAAGTAAACCGTCCTTACATTATTATGTTATTAAAGAAAATCTCCCATCTATTTATGGAACTGTAAGGAAGTTTCCAGAGAAAACCGGTTGATCTCGCGAGGTAGAGAAAATAATTTAGAAAAATCCGAAACCCAATGAGTTATCCTTTTTTATTAGAGTAATAGTCTATCAATCTAATATAATTAACCATGTTTTTAGTAATAAATGAGCTTTAAGGTGGAAGATTGTCGCTCATTATTAAACTGTCAAGTTATTTTCCAATGAAGATGTTTTAGAATATTTTATATATTCTGATTAAGTTAACCGCATAGACAAAGAGGTGCATATGCATATTGTATTCAATAGATCAAAGTTAAAGAAGGTGCTCAAGAGAAAGAATTTAGTAGGACAGGAGAAAGTCGCAGAGAAACAAATGGAACAAAAATAATAATAATAGTAATAATAATAATTTAATGATAATAATAATAAGTGAGGAATATAAATACGGAAGAGAGAATAAATAAAGATTAAAGCCCATATCAGAGCCGGATTGGAGATTCTAATACATGTTAATCCGAAAAATTCAGGGACAAAAAAATCATATAAAATATTCAAATGGGAGGTGGTGTATTAAGGATGAGATTCCCCTGTCTAATGGCGTTAGGAATGAACTGGACATTATAGTGGTTGATGCTTGGGATGGGACTTAATTTTTTCATATATTTTTTATCATATACTTCATATCAATGGATGTGCGATTTTATGGAGTTGTTGGATGTCTTGAAGACCAGAAGGGTCCTTTACATGGACATGCATGATTGTTGGTGTTTGTTTAGGGAAGGTTTTACACTCGAAAATCTTCCAAGACCTTCAAGGATCGATGTTTTTTTATCGAAACAACTGCAACACCAATTGCACGAGATTAAGGTATTTCTTTGGCTCTTAAGACATGGGCGGTTGATGACGAGAAACAAGCTTGCACACCTCTTCCAAGGCATGGGTTCTACTTAGCATGTGGTTTGGAGGTCAAGGAAGGTGCCCGTGTGAGCTCCATAGGTATCTGGCAAGCTTTGGTAACACATTGTTTGAGAGAAATTGTGTTGCTAACTTTTGGGAAATTTATTGGGTCCATGGCGGGGCTTGTAGGAGGAGAGCACCAATGTCCTGGCTGTTGTATGAGCCATATGGCTTGCGAGAAATGGGTGATCTTTCGTCAGCAAAGGTATTATAATGAAAATTTAATTGTGCATACTAAAGCACTAGCTAAAAGTTGGTTTGCTTAATTAATTTTGACTTTAATAACTTGTAATCTTGTCAATTAATGGTGAAGTTTTCAGTAGCACATCTATACAATGGTCGCCCTTTTTTCTTTCAAAAGAAAGAAATAAAGTGGATTTGTGTTTGTCTACCTAGGTGTTGTAAGCATGTGGGCTTTGTTAGTATTTGTCTTATTTATCTTAGTCTGATCATTTGGAGAATAAGGACTAGAGATCTTGAGATTTCATCCACAACATGATCTTTCTTATTTGGTTAGTAGTTATTCCCATTTCTTCTTCCACAATTATATGACTTCTCCTTATTGCTTTCTCCTTTAGAAAAAAGTACTATTTATGATCCATTCATGCTACCTTATAATTACCACTTATTTTACATTTAAAAAAAAGAACGAATCAAGAACTAAGAATAGCTTATACTTTAATCCGACGAAAATAAAGCACACAATTAAACAAGAAAAAATGCATCTCTTGCACGTGATTAAGGCCAGTGGCATTTTATCACGAAGATATCCATGAAATTTGAAAAAGAAATCAATTGGAGACGTACTCACATAATTTATTCTAGTCCCAAAAATGAAAATTGAACTGCATATTGCATATCCTCCCATAGCAATCACTAGAACTATGAATCCCATAATTGAAGAGTATCTTTACCTTTCCAATATGGTGGTGAAGATAAAGGGAAAATATACGTAATAAAATTTTGATAAATAAAGGTAACAATTGATAAGGGGAAGAGGGGCCTACAAGGAAGGCATGAATGGAATCACCATCAAGTACAAAAGAGAATACAATGATGTTTACACATTCCACCTTTGAGTATGTGTAAATCTCAACAGGCTTGGCTCTCAACATTTTTTTTGAAAAAGTTCAGGTTCATTCATCAAAAAGAAAAGAGAAAATGAGTAGCTTAATTGCATGCTAGCAAAAGAAAAATGCGCACATGCACTGGGAAACATAGTTCAAAAGGCTGGGGTACCATCATAGCATACTCAACAAAAAAGATACATAATTTCTCGATAAAATATGAAACTAAAGCGCAATATGGTAAAAGAAAGAAGCTGCCTTCTGAAAATATCTCAAAAATTTGGCCATGCATCACCATCTCATTCAACGAGCTGATTTACGGCTGCAAAACACATATTGTATGTCATGTTCATAGGTGTATTATCAATAAGATATTAAATATTGAACCTCTCTAATCTTTCCCCTATTATTGGAGAGAGAAATAAAAAGGTTAGGCCCCAATAAATGGTTGTTATAACTTAATAGGATGACAAAATGAATTATCATAAAAATCACATCCTTCAGCATCCTTTAATGATATGCATAATACCTATTTTGTAAGAAAATGATAATTATTTTGTGGTTAATTCCTCGCAAATCAAATTCTCTTTCAAAACTCCATTTCTACAATTGTCTCAAGCTATAAATTAAAATTTAGTAATGACAAATTTAGCAGACATTCTTAGAATGAGTATTGTTATGGTAAGATTATGGATAAGGCATAGTTGGTCAACGACGACGATCGTCAACTCAAGCAATTCTAATTTCCCAATAAGTTAATGGATTGATTCCGTTAGTGGTTATTAGCATCATGTGGTAAGACTTCATGGCCAAGGGAGTAGATGGATTAAGGTGTCGCGAGGGACTAGGTATACATCATTGGGCCCAGAGTAGAACACTCGATGGTTGCATACCCCAACGAACAAGTTAGGTAAAGCGTTACACCTAGTCGCACAGTTTCTGGAATGGTCAATGGAGTTTGTAGTTGGCACGGTTGGCTTTCCTTGTTTCTCACCTTGAAAAACTACTTTTTACCTTTCTTAATATCGTTTATTTGTTGTAGCTTGAGATGTAAAGTGTGTAATCAAAAATCAAATTGAAATTTGAGTTAAGCTCGGTGTTTCTTTTTATTTTACTTGGGAAGTGTACCAATGTCGAACTCAAGGAAACAGGATTGTTTTAGTTGTGTAATTCAAGTCAACTTATTGTGTCTTGATTTAATGTGAAACTAATCCAAATGTAGTGTACAATTCAATGATAAAAGAAACAAATAAAGTCTTTGAAAGAGGTTTCAACAAGAAATTGGATCAACTTTGCAAAGTAAGTACATGTGTCAAGATGGGTCCTAAAAACAAAAAGACTATTTTTCCCTTAAACCTTATTTTGTGAGGATTCCAGAATACATTTCAATAAGTTTTTTCAATGCAAGAGGAACTAAATATGCTAAATTTGATCATTTTTCACCTTAAATGAACAAAATGTAATATTTTTTGAAAATAAAAATATCATGTGTAATGCCAGATGAAGTGAAGCTACCATAATTCTTTTAAAATTTTTAAAGTTAAAACGAATGAACTAAACAAATAATGATGAAAGTCCTTGATTGAATGTTTTTGAATTTCATACATACGTAAACCACTTCAAATAATTCCCGCAAAATTACACCATGTAGAGAAAGTCGATAGGCATATTGGGTATTTCATATATGGAAATATTGCATATATCTATAAATATAAAAAATGGAATCCATAAAAAAATTCTATATGGCTGACGATGCTCTAAAATTTTGCCTTATCAATTTAATGATAATTATATCAAAGTTGTTGTAGTCGGACAATCTAGAGATATGTCAAAAATGATTACACCTAGAAATAGTACAAAAGACTAAATCTTGATGCGGTCAAATTATTTATTTTACTTGGGTAAATAACAAGGTCGAATTCAGGGAGGTAATATGAGTGTCTATAATAAATAATTAAATAATCTAGAAGATTATGTTTTCAAGAGAAGAAATGTATTTTTTGTGTTTTGGTCTTTTTCAGATTGTTATGGGTTTTTCATTTGAAAGTTGTAATTACCCAATGAAAGAAATATGATGTAAGTATTTCTTATAAAATATTTTAATGTAGGAAAAATAATGATATTATGTTAGTAAATAAATAAATAAAATTCATCTTTTATGAATTTGAAATGATTTTATGGAATGCAATATGTAGGTCAAGCAACCAAGCTAGGCAAGTCAGATCAATCCAAGAGCCAAACAGACTAATTTAATGAATCCTCAGGAACCTCTTTTTTAATTAATCTTATAATAATTATTAAATTAAAGTTAAATAAATTTCCCAAATAAATCCCTTGGAAATTACAAAGTATTGAGAAATAAAGTGTCAATGATTCAAAACAAGTGTACTTAAAGGATCTAAATAAACTCCTCAATTAATGATTAAAATGTCTTCGAATGTGAAACTAAGAGTTCTACATGATAGAAAATTAAATACTGATCAAAATGGCATGTAAAACATAAAAATCCGATACATAGTGCTCAAGATATGAATTAAGCAATTTTCAGTCCAAAATGTACTATAAATAAATAAAAGCTTTACAAATTAGACCTTTTGGGGCTTGTATGCAATTATCCACGACCGATTGGGCTCATGCATATTTTCCATGTGGTGGAGGCATTGCACGATGTCCAGAAAGTTCTGAGGGTATGGTTGTAATTGACCCAAGATAACATGTGAGGCACGTGTAACCAAAATCTCTTTGCAATTCTGAAAATATGCATGGTGGATTCTACAAATGTCTCCCAAGCGTGCGTGGGATGCACATGAAGATGGGCTCGGGCGTTGCGGCTTGGGTGGCGCCCTCCACATGTTAGACAATGATGTTTCACCGTTCGATTTGGGCAAGCGATACGGAGGGACATTCGGTGATGATTCTTGACCATCAGATGCGGCATAATCTGAAGGCTATAGATTGGGCATGAACAGACGACTGTGATCAGTTCTGTTCTTGATCCTAGGGTAATTGTAGCACCTAGGGGTCTTCTATGTATCTCTCCTTGACTCGATGACTGCTTGCTGCTCATGGGACAATGATGGGGGCTACTCCGATGATGGTGGATGGAGTTGAGCGGTGGAAAGTATGCAGGAAATAGAAGGGAAGGCGATGAGGCTCAAAGATGGTGATGAATCGACGGGTGGAGAACAAGTCAATGTTGTGTCAAAAGAAGAAAGAATAAAAGGGATGAAGAACGAATAGATGAAGAAGGAGATGAAGAAGAAAAAGAAGGGGTTAACACAGGGGTTGGAGGGAGCAAGGGGCTCTCTCTCTAGTTGTCTCCTCATTGTGGACAGAACACGATGCAACTCCGCAGATGAAAAAGATCCGTAGCATGGTGAAATCACAGTGGATTGCTCTCAGGGAAGCCCGCTGTCGCCGGTCAAGCTTGGAGAGGTCAATGGAGCAAGAAGATCGGGGATCAAGGGATCATGCGGTTGGCGATGGAGATTAAAGGTTGGTAGGTAGCTACAATGGTTAGAGATCATAAGGGTTTAGTATTAATTTGGGTTCCATGTTGAGGTTAGAATTGTAGAGGCTTAGGGATGTTGGGTTTAGGGATAAGGTAGTTAGGGGTTGCAGATCTGACATGGCTCCAATGGATGCATGACACGTGTTTGTTGACTGTTGGCCAGACTTTGACCAATGCACATAAAATACAAAGAAAAATAGATTAAAATATCAAAGGACCTCAGATGAAAACACGAAAAATATTCCTCTAAATGCAATCTATAATGCACGTGTAGAATTCAGATGCAAGCTGGGTGAACTGTGCAAAATGTGAATTTTTGGGATCATATTTTATGTATATAAAATATCATTTTTAATGTCTTTGTAATTTATAGGATTTTCTATGAATGAATAATGTATGCAAAAATCAAATATGTTGTGAAACAATGGTATGAACAAGAATGCCATTTTTTGGATTTTTGTGGATTAAGTTAATGTTTGGGAAGTGAAATATATACATGTGGATCAGATTAGTAAGCTCAAGATCATTACTTTTCTGATTTTTTGGATTTTGAATTTTATGACATTTGTTAAAACATGAAATGAAATGAATAAATGAAAAAGAAAGACATATGCACATGAAATGACATGTCAAAATCAGTGAAATTGTACAATGCAGAGTTAGGTCCAAAAATCCAATTTCTACAAATGAACTATGTTTCTTTGAATTTTCACTTGATTTTTAGATAATTGAATGTATATTAATTAAAAAGTAAGTAGAGTGATTTTGGATACTATATGTGAGATATATCATCATTTACGATTTTTTATCCTGAAATTAGGGTTTGAGATTATTGTGAATATATATAAGTTAGTATTTTTTAGGATTTTTCACTAGTTAAGGTTAGTGATATGAACATAATGAAGTTAGATTAATGTTAATTGAAGTTAGCATGAATTAGTCAAAAACATGTGAAATTAGGTGAAAATGTGCAGATGAATGTGAATGCAGAAATAAATGCCAATTTATGAAAATTATTTACATGTGCGTGAATGTTATTTTTTAGATATTAGCATATGAATTACCTAATTTCTCGGGTGAAGCTCTATTTTCAGCTAATTAGAGTGATGAATCACATATTCATCAATAGCAAAATACTTAATGATTTCAATAAACTAGGCACCAAAAGCTTCCCTGTTAAAATATCCTTGGTGAGGAACTCTAGCGACCTAAGCATACTTGGTTCAACTACCTTCCTATTTATAAGTGGACCTTAACCCAAATGGACCTAGATGTGGCAACCAACCCAAGATCTTGAAACAATCGTATCTCCCACATATGAATTCGAATTTTGACGTTCTTAGACTCATTTGAAAGGTCGCAACGACTACATGAAGAATGGTCATTTGCTTGAAAGGGATATTAGGTGCGTAATGCATTTCAAAAAGAAGGAATGTCATATAAAGATGGGTTAATACACTAATGTAGCACATACCTATCAAATGGGAGTGGGAAGAAAAAAGAAGGGACACCATTCAAACATTCCATATGTCAAGAAATAAAAACTCTACAAATAAAAAAGATTTATAAAATCTAAAGTAAAACTTAATGACCCAATTAAATAAAGAGGTAAACATAAAAGTTGCAGATCTTGATGAGCTCTGCAACATTTGCGGAAAAAATAAAGTTAAATAAGGTCATCTTAATATATAGACATAATTTTTTATAGGAATCTAATGGGTATAAAATGTTGGTACACTGATTGCAAACTAATTGTATTATTATTTGTATGATAACAAACATTGTGACTATAGATAATTCTGCATATCTGAATACAAGCTCACTCCAAGTATGAAGCACATAAAGAGCAATTGTATGGATAATTTATCAAATGATTAATCCTTACTCAATGGACAAGTTGAAACATGTGGACAAAGTAAAGAAGAAGAAAGAAGATTTCTATAATAGACATATATATATATAAAGTTCCAAATATATGCATGTGTATCATGTAGGACATCAGGTTCAAGCCATCTTAATTGATCAACCTTCTTGATGTGGTCGATTAACTATGTTTGATAGATCACTCTTCATCTGATCGACCATCGTTGATCGACAAACCTACTTGACATGATTGATCACCCATGATCGATCGATCACTTTCTATGATTGATCACAATTTGAAATCAAACATCCAGTGGCTCATTATGATCGATCATTGAATTACATGATAGATCAACTTGAAATGATCGATCACTTTACTTTTATGATCAATCATAGTTGTCAACTTGATGATTTCCTTCTAGATTTGTTTCCAATAGCTATTTTTTAATGATTATCCCCTCCTCGACTATAAATAGAGCCATGGATCATTGTTGTAGACACACAATCCATCTCATTCTCTCTAGCATCCCTCAAAGCTTTATTCGAGGTTGTCTATCTCTCTCTACTTCAGGATCACATATTTAGAACCAGACATATACATGCTAGATTTGCAATAAAGTTATTTATTATAACATGCATATTCTTTGTCTCGTTATTCTCATTGCATAATTGTATTTGAGGCTTTGTAGTGTGTTGTAATCCTTACTTTATTATTGATTTGATGTTTGATCAAGATGTATAAAGAAATTGGTGTTTTGATCCAAGTTGTTGGAAAGAATTTGGTGTGTGATTAAAAGCACCAATAAACAGTGAGTTATCTGAGGGAAATAACTCAAAATAATGGAATAGCTTATTGACTCGATCAATCGAAAATCCTATGTCAACGGATGTGGGTCATGGTGTTTACCTAGTGGGATTTTCACTTTAAAATACTTGTCTCTTGTGATTGTTCTTGTTCTATGGTTTGCTTGTTATATATATCTGTGGTGATTATTATTTATTATATTTATTTATTGGATCATTTTTTTAGCAATCCATGTGAACTCATATAGAATACATGTATTTGGCAATTTTGTTTTTTATTAATATACAATGTTCATATTATATTATATTAATAAATATTCCATCCACTTCGTCAAATATATGATGCATTATTCTTTTTTTAATAATATAAATAAAAAGTGAAACTATTAATTTTATTTTGACAATCTAATCTATTCTAATCAGTTGAATTACGTGCTAATGATAATTTCTAATCAACGCCGTTCATTGCCATTAGAAGGATCACATAATAATGTTTAACACAACAAAAGCATATTGTCTCATGAGAGTGTGGTAGTTGAGCAAGAAGAGTATTCCACTGTGATGTGGAGGAGAACTCAAGGAGGGAATGCATACTCCAGGAAGATGCTTGGAGATTTGAAATCTATCGAGGGATGTTACATAGGGTAATATTTTCTCATGTAACATGTTGGGCTACTTAGAAACAACACATCAGATGTTGGTTGCATGGGAAGGAGACAGGGAGGATCTGACATAAGCATGAAATTCTCTTGTTCAAAGAATATGAACGACTCTCTCCAAGTCTAGAAGTAGTGGTATGGATGATCAAGAAAAGTCTCAAGAAGAAGCAAGCTTCAATGCTCCCCAAGATAACATAGCCGTCATTGTGGGATGGGACGATTTCCCCCACAAAGGATGGGAGGCTCCTTTATTTGCCCCCACCCTACTCCAACCCACATACACCCAACCCTGACCTTCCTTAGCAAGCCCTCGAGCCTCTTTTGCCTCTTTATGACACTTAAACATCAAGAAGGAGAAGTGGGATGAGGATGGAGGCTAAACATGGAACTGACAAAGAAATTCCTAATGGTCATTATTATACAACAGTGCTTTAGCATTCTCAAGATCAAGGAGGTTATCTACTTGTCCAAATAAAAGAAGCCACCTTATGTGTAGCACATCGCTATTACATAAAGACACACAGTATTTCCTAAATCAACAATAAATAATATCTCTTAGGCCATGTGTACTTGTGTCTCTGGTTTTGGAAAATATTCTTCAAGCACTATACACGAAACAAGAAAGCCATTACTGACTATTGTCATATGACTGCAGATTTCCTTCCAAACAGATCCCTAATCCAGAGTTTTTTGAAGCATTATCCTTCTATATTCTTATAAAAGATAATAAGCATATCCACCATTAAAGCACTATCCTTAATATCTTCTTGGAAAAGATAATATGCATATCCACCATCGCTAACTTCCTCAAGGATGTATATGTAGAATTAAGATAAATAAATATTGAAATAGAGATATATATTCTTTTAAGTTTTTTTTATTTCCATGTTTCCCAAGTCTAAAAGTGTGTATTCCAACTTTAGATTTATTTTCTAAAAAAATTTGATGTAAAAGCTTTATGTTGTATTAGATAAGCTTTGAAAATTAAACTTAATGAGTTACTATTTGATATAAAATTCATTTTTAATAAAGTATAATGTTATTTTCTTTTTTTTGAAATATCTAATATGGTAGATGTATTTAACCCATGAAATAAATATAATATTTGATGGAATTAATTTTATAACATATAATGAATAAATTATATATAATAATCAATCGATTGTTATGCATCTTACCTTTTTATTTAGATTCAAAGATTTTTTTTAAAATAATGTCTAAATCAAATATATACTGAATCTTGATGGAGCATACTATACTTGTACCAAAATGTACATAAAAAACTAAAAATTAGCATTATGTGTAAACGTGTCTTTTATTTGATCAAATTTGCTTTCAATATATAAAAGTTAATATTATCAAAAACATAAATTATATTACACCTGCACATCATGTTATTGTGAATTTATGTTGTTATAAACATTGGAAAACCATTAAAACAAAATTTGATCCATTAGAAGATATGTTATGTGTGTGTGTATGTGTGTGTGTTATCACGTCTCTGGAAGTTCAATTATAAGAATGAACAATATTTGTTGTAAAAGATAATTTTCTATGTGTTTACATTAAAAGTAGAAGATATGTCCACAAATATTAATCTATTCATTTATATAGGCCACTATTGTTGTACTTGGTGAGTAAGGAGTCATCAAATTATTAGTTATCGAGCTCAACTTTATTGTAGTGATCTATAAATTTTAACATTCTAATTAATTTGAAATAAATTTAGAAAATGTTAATTTGGAAGATTGTCGCGTGTACACGCACACATTTTCATGCATATATATCAACTTATTATATGTGTTTTATATTATTTATCAAGATTTTAAAATCTAATAACATGGATATAACATTGCTGAGGTACATCTTATTTTATATGGTAATCCATACTTCTCATCAAATATTTGTTGCATTATTATTTATTGAAAATTATATATAAAAAGTGAAGCTATTGATTTTGTTTGATTGACTCTATGTCAATGGTAATTTCAGCATCAATGTCATTCACTACCATGTGAAGGGGTATATAATAATGTCAAACACCATAAAAACGTATCTTCTCATAAATAATGTATTGATTGAGCGGGAAGAGGCTTCCATGGTGATGTGGAGGAGAACTCGAGGAAGGAATGCACTCATGCGGTTTGTCCAGGAAGATGCTTTGTGACGTGATATCTATCAATGGAAGTTTCATAGGGGAATATTTTTCTCAAACAACATGTTGGGCTTCTTACAAATAATACATCGGTTGCTGGTTGCAAGGGAGGGAAACTTTGAAACACTTGAACATTAGCAGAGAGACGTGGGACGAGAATGGGATATTGAACACGTAATTGAAGAATTTATGGAGGTAGAAATGGGAATTACACATGAGACTAAGGAGATGTGGATTTGTTGTAAGGGCATACTTGGGATTTTCCTACCTAATGATGAATCTTTATTTCATCACCTTTATTATTTCATTTCAACCTTTAAACCCTATGTAGATACACGTAAATAGCACTATTTTGCATAAAATGACATATATTATTTATTATATAAATATTGTATAAAATATTGTATTTAAAGCTAAAACAAAAAATAAAGAAAAGGAAAAGAAAAGGAAATGAAATACCAAAGGTATTGAATGACCATAAACCTCAGGACTAGGCATTGTGATAGCTGGATTGACAAGGAATAAAGTAGGGGGGATAAAGGTCAAAATACAATAAAAACCCTAATTCTTTATTCATCAATAAGTTCATTTTAGGACTTATTTTATTCTTTATTATTTATATCTCAAATCAATAAACTTTATATTTTGAAGTTGTAGATAAAAATATATAGAACAATTTTAAAAATATATTTCACATAAAAATCATGCATATTATGCTTTCAAAACACAGAATAAAAATCCAAAATATCAACTTCACAGACATGTATCTCCTCCATATGAACTCAAAATTTACCGAAATCACCTTTACTTGTATATAAATTTTAATTAACTATTCAATGAAGTGGTTTCATTTAATTTATAGTTAAGATGAAAAGATAGGTTTTAGACCCCCTATTGTACATTATACTTGAATAAAGTGTTCATTTTATTTATTCTTGATGTTATTTAATATTTTATTTTCGTATATTTTTGTAAATATTATTTATAACATATGTACATAACTAAAATAAAATAAAATCATAAAAATGTAATGAAATAAAATAGTATACTAAAATACATTGATGAATTACCTATACATATACCCATATAATAAATTTGCCTGGGGAAGCTGCACCCGAGGGTGTAGCTAACTAGCTGCACCCGGCCATTTGTTTCATTGATTTTTTTATTTTTTCAAGTGAAACCTAGGGGGATTTAAATCACCATATATCACCAGGATATCATAATAATTTCAACAAAATTCGACACTTCTATCATCTCCATCAAGACTACCACATTTTAACGGTCTCAAAATTATTGAATTAACACTATCCAAAGGGGCATGTTAGGAACGTTTGTCTTGCATGAAATTTGAAACACATATTCCACACAATAAACTAAGCAAATCCCCATAATGTTTCTTCAAAAAATCAAAAACCAATAAGGAAAATAGCCGGGTGTAGCTAGTTGGTTGCACCCCTCGGTGTAGCTTCCCTTTTCCCGTAATAAATACATATATTTATTTAATTGCATAAATGACTTTAGAAAAATACAATATATATATATATATATGTGTATGTATTTAAATAATTATAAATATGTAAAATAGGTATATAAAATAATAAAATGAAAACTAAAACTAAATATAAAATATACAATATATAGGTAATTACACCTTAAAATATAAATGTAAAAAGTGACCTATACTAAATTAAGTTGTAAAAATTATAAAAAAACATAATAAAATACTACATAAACTAATAAATATTTTTATAATTTATTGAAAAATAATAAAAAAAGTTATTATTTTTAAATATTTAATAAAGATTTAATTTCTATTTTATCTCCTAGCGTTCCAGTTGGATCAAAAGGAGCTCTTCTTCTGTTGACGTGGGATCAACTCATGTGACCCCAAACTTAGCCATGTCAGATTAGCTAAGCCCCTCTCTTCTCAAATTTTTCTGCCATGATACATGGCTCGAGGACTCGTGCCTCCTTCATAAGCTATCATCCTTGTTCATCCATTATTTTCACCGATAATTTGCATAGGGTTGAGCATCCTCAAGACACCCACAAAACATGGACAAAGACCTACCATTCGCATCCTCTATCTTCCACCCTTCTTCCTCTTTTTGGGATTGGTCCACCTTTTATGATGTTTTAACCCCTCAGAGCACTTTGTGGTGGAGTTGCTCGTAATAGGGGTTGTTTGTTGTGCTCCACAACAAGGAGGAGGAGCACAGGAGGCGTTCCTAACCCATAGTCGGATCTCCGCTCCAAGAGGTTCATCTCCTTGGCATGGGGCCAGGTTGAGGTACTTTCCATCCTATTTAGGTAGATTTTAATCTTAGTTTCCTTTCACGTCTTTATTTTAGTTTCCAATCGATAGCTTTAGCGTATAGTTAGGATTTAAGTTCGTCGGAGATCTCGAGCTTCGACCTCTGTCTCGCCATATCCATTTTGTTTCAACCTCTCCTGAACATCCCATTATCTTACTGCTTAATCGATAATTGAGGGACCGCATAGTCTCACAAGGTGAAACTATAGACTTTGAGATGACCACTCAAAATCCGACTAAAACAACAATTAATCCAAAATAAATATAGCAATGAAAGCACAAATGAATATGGAATTAAAATTTATTAACTCTACAAATGTGTATAGGTGTAAGTATGTGAAGAGTGTTGAACTCACGGAACAAAAAAGGATATCAGGGCAAATAAACGCACAAAAGTATGTGTTCTTCTTGTTTATGTATTTTTGTGGGTTTTTTATTGTATTAATATTTTTATTTTTTAATATACTTTTAAAATGTTTATTTTATTCTTATATTTTTCTGATTTTTATATTTCTTTTTCTTTTGAAATGTATAATAAAAGGATATATAAGACTATATATACAACATAGTATAACCTACATAAAAATACAAATAAAAATTACAGAATTAAATATTTTTGTTTTAAATATTTTTTTACTATTTTGTTATTTTAATTATTTTAGCTAATTTTTATGAATTTTTAAAGTTTAAAATATCCTAAATCAGGGATTTAATAAATAGGTTGGATTAATTTGGAAATAAAATTAGCAAACAATATCCAAACTTTTCCAAATCAGTTTTAATAGGTAAATAATAATATAAAGAAAATTATAAAACATAAAATGTTTTTCTGGAGTTTTTAGGAATTTTTATTTTTATAAAGGATTTTGAGGCATTTGGATTTTTATGTATTTCTTTTCTAATTTTTAGTGACTTTTTATCTGAAGGATGAAAATACTTTAATAAACAAAATATATTTTTTGGTAACTTTTCAAAATATTTTTAAATTCTTTGGTATTTTATACTACAAATAAGGAATATTTATGCCCTTTTTTATTTTTGGTAAACATTAAAAGTACCTAAAAATGAAATCCACAATTATGGAATGAAACTACAAGCAACCAAGCATCTTATCCTATTTTTTTAGATTTGTTAGAGCACAATTGATATACTAAATAAATAAAACAAACACCTAAAAGTTAATGCTCAAGCAAGGGTATATATGCAATTAAAATAAAGCACATGGATGAATATGCAAAATATCCCAAGATATTATAACTATAATAAAAATTACTGGACTAAATGGAAATACAAAAACCCGTAGGGGCTTTAGTGCAAAATTTCACGTGGGACGACCCGTGAGGTGACTTGGACTGGACTAAACTGTAAATAATAAAAATGTAAGGGTCTTTTTACAAGTTTTACAAAAAATATTAACAAATAATGAAAGTTTATATGCTTAATAATAAGGTCAAAACTGCATGGGTTAATCGTACAAAATACCCCCTCCAAGTGCGTTGGCGAATGGTAAAATGTATCCACTAATCCATGAGTCGCGCATCCATTGGTCGACGACGATTCACATCGGATGATCGGGATTAGAACCCACAAGGGATATCCATGGCCCTAGTGCTCTGCATCCAACAACGACGATCAAACTGAGAGGAGGCCTTGATCCGACGGCAGAGAGAGATGGGGAAGAACAGGGAGGAAGCTCCGACAAGGCAAGCTTCCTCCGATGATATATAGCCTCGCTAATGTTCTCTGGTGCTCCAAAATGGCCCAAACGCTCTCGGCAGTGTCCTTTATCCATTAGATGCTTCAAAATGACCAGAGGGTCACCGGATCACTTACACGATGTCGGAGGATTTGAAGAGCTCCCGGTAATTTCGGCAAGACTCAAAATTGCTCCAACTAGTTTTTGGTCTTTAATCCTGCACATGAAGCAAACTATAGTCGAGGGAAAACTACTTCAACCCGATTAGGGAGGGAATGGAAGCAAAGTTGGTTGAGGCGGCGATTACTCCGGTCAAGTGAGGAGGAGGAGCACCAGGATCCTGCTCCAGGAGGGAGCAGGTTGAATGAAATGGTAGTGAGTGTGGGGAATCGTTAGGGGAAGAAGATGAATGTGATTGGCGGGTCGGCAAATGAGCGGAGGATGACAAAATTTTTCGCCAAAGCTAGCCTCCTACGAACTACGAATCTTCTTATTAACACTAATGCGATCAAACAAAACTAAATCTAGGCGCTACAATTAAATCATACAAGTAATGGCTGCCTTAAATTGCAAAGAAAACGTACCTCGAGCAGCGCTAGGCCGTGACATATGGATCTCACATCGGCGAGCAACATATATGGCAGAGATTTGTCTTAGCCTTCATCTGGCCTCACTATGGTTGGTTGGAGAAGTCACTGTCAGGAACTTCGATACAGAGCATGAAAGAGGAGGTCAAAACAAGAGCATGTTAGGAACGTTTGTCTTGCATGAAATTTGAAACACATATTGCACACAATAAACTAAGCAAATCCCCATAATGTTTCTTCAAAAAATCAAAAACCAATAAGGAAAATAGCGAGGTGTAGCTAGTTGGTTGCACCCCTCGGTGTAGCTTCCTTTTTCCCGTAATAAATACATATATTTATTTAACTACATAAATGACTTTAAAAAATACAATATATATATATATATATGAATTTAAATAATTTATAAATATAGAAAATAGGTATATAAAATAATAAAATGAAAACTAAAAACTAAAAATAAAATATACAATATATAGGTAATTATACCTATAAATATACATGTAAAAAGTGACCTATACTAAATTAAGTTGTAAAAATTATAAAAAACATAATAAAATACTACATAAACTAATAAATATTTTTATAATTTATTGAAAGATAATAAAATAATTTATTATTTTTAAATATTTAATAAAGATTTAATTTCTATTTTATCTCCTAGCATTCCAGTTGGATCAAAAGGAGCTCTTCTTCTGTTGACGTGGGATCAACTCATGTGACCCCAAACCTGGCCATGTCAGATTAGCTAAGCCCCTCTCTTCTCAAATTTTTCTGCCATGATACATGGCTCGAGGACTCGTGCCTCCTTCATAAGATATCATCCATGTTCATCCATTATTTTCACCGATAATTTGCATAGGGTTGAGCATCCTCGAGACACCCACAAAACATGGACAAAGACCTACCATTCACGTCCTCTATCTTCCACCCTTCTTCCTCTTTTTGGGATTGGTCCACCTTTTATGATGTTTTAACCCCTCAGAGCACTTTGTGGTGGAGTTGCTCGTAATAGGGGTTGTTTGTTGTGCTCCACAACAAGGAGGAGGAGCACAGGAGGCGTTCCTAACCCATAGTCGGATCTCCGCTCCAAGAGGTTCATCTCCTTGGCATGGGGCCAGGTTGAGGTATTTTTATCCTATTTAGGTAGATTTTAATCCTAGTTTCCTTTCACGTCTTTATTTTAGTTTCCAATCGATAGCTTTAGCGTATAGTTAGGATTTAAGTTCATCGGAGATCTCGAGCTTCGACCTCTGTCTCGCCATATCCATTTTGTTTCAACCTCTCTCGACCATCCCATTATCTTACTGCTTAATCGAGAATTGAGGGACCGCATAGTCTCACAAGGCAAAACTATAGACTTTGAGATGACCACTCAAAATCCGACTAAAACAACAATTAATCCACAATAAATATAGCATTGAAACCAAAAATGAATATGGAATTAAAATTTATTAACTCTACAAATGTGTATAGGTGTAAGTATGTGAAGAGTGTTGAACTCACGGAACAAAAAAAGGATATAGAGGCAAATAAACACACAAAAGTGTGTGTTCTTCTTGTTTATGTATTTTTGTGGGTTTTTATTGTATTGATATTTTTATTTTTTAATATTTTTTAACATATTTATTTTACTCTTATATTTTTGTGATTTTTATATTTCTTTTTTTAATATATAATAAAAGAATATATAAGCCTATATATACAACATAGTATAACGTACATAAAAATACAAATAAAAATTACAGAATTAAATATTATTGTTTTAAATATTTTTTTACTATTTTGTTATTTTTAATTATTTTAGCTAATTTTTATGAATTTTTAAAGTTGAAAATATCCTAAATCATGGATATAATAAATAGGCTGGATTAATTTGGAAACAAAATTAGCAAATAATATCCAAACTTTTCCAAATCAGTTTTAATAGGTAAATAATAATATAAAGAAAATTATAAAACATAAAATGTTTTTCTGGAGTTTTTAGGAATTTTTTATTTTTATAAAGGATTTTGAGGCATTTTGATTTTTATGTATTTCTTTTCTATTTTTAGTGACTTTTTATCTGAAGGAAGAAAATAATTTAATAAACAAAATATATTTTTTGGTAACTTTTCAAAATGTTTTCAAATTCTTTAGTATTTTATACTACAAATAAGGAATATTTATGGCCTTTTTTATTTTTGGTAAACACTAAAAGTACCTAAAAATGAAATCCACAATTATGGAATGAAACTACAAGCAGCCAAGCATCTTATCCTATTTTTTAGATTTGTTAGAGAATAATTGATATATTAAATAAATGAAACAAATACCTAAAAATTAATGCTCAAGCAAGGGCATATATGCAATTAAAATAAAGCACATGGATGAATATGCAAAATATCCCAAGATATTATAACTATAATAAAAATTACTGAAATAAATGGAAATACAAAAACCTGTAAGGGTATTAGTGCAAAATTTCACGTGGGACGACATGTGAGGTGACGTGGACTGGACTAAATTGTAAATAATAAAACTGTAAGGGTCTTTTTACAAATTTTACAAAAAAATAACAAACAATGAAAGTTTATGTGCTTAATAATAAGGTCAAAAAAGCATGGGTTAATAGTACAAAATACCCCCTCCAAGTGCATTGGCGAACGGTAAAATGTATCCACTAATCCATGAGTCGCGCATCCAGTGGTCGACGACGATTCACATCGGATGATCGGGATTAGATCCCACAAGGGAGATCCATGGCCCTAGTGCTCTGCACCCAACGACGACAATCAAATTGAGAGGAGGCCTTGATCCGACGGTAGAGAGAGATGGGGAAGAACAGGGAGGAAGCTCCGATAAGGCAAGCTTCCTCCGATGATATATAGCCTCGCTAATGTTCTCTGGTGCCCCAAAATGGCCCAAACGATCTCGGCAGTGTCCATTATCCGTCAGATGCTTCAAAATGGCCAGAGGGTCACCGGATCTCTTCCACGATGTCGGAGGATTTGAAGAGCTCCAGGTAATTTCGGCAAGACTCAAAATTGCTCCAACTAGGTTTTTGGTCTTTAATCCTGCACATGAAGCAAACTAGGGTCAAGGGAAAACTACTTCAACCCGATTAGGGAGGGAATGGAAGCAAAGGGGGTTGAGGCGGCGATTACTCCGGTCAAGTGAGGAGGAGGAGCAACAGGATCCTGCTCCAGGAGGGAGCAGGTTGAATGAAACGGTAGTGAGCATGGGGAATCGTTAGGGTAAGAAGATGAATGTCATTGGTGGGTCGGCAAATGAGCGGAGGATGACAGAATTTTTCGCCAAAGCTAGCCTCCTACGAACTACGAATCTTCTTATTAACACTAATGCGATCAAATAAAACTTAATCTAGGCGCTACAATTAAATCATACAAGTAATGGCTGCCTTAAATTGCAAAGAAAACGTACCTCGAGCAGCGCTAGGCCATGACATATGGATCTCACATCGGCGAGCAACATATATGGCAGAGATTTGTCTTAGCCTTCATCTGGCCTCACTATGATTGGTTGGAGAAGTCACTATCAGGAACTTCGATACAGAGCATGAAAGAGGAGGTCAAAACAAGAGCAAAGAATATTTTAAAATCAAGAAGGGGATTTGGGTGAAGGTTATGTATAGGGAGCAAAGTTGTTAGGAAGAACGAGAATGAACGGTCGAATCGATGCTCATCAACCCAAGAGATTGAGCACGCATGATAGGGCTAGGATCGAGGAGGGAAAATGTAGAAGAGACCAAATCGGAGACTGCATCGATCAGGAAAAAAGTGAGAAAGAAGAGTTGAAACAAGGTTATATCGACTTAGGACCTCAATCAGAGAGTTGACCTAGGTCAACTGACGAAGTGACCTGGTTGGTCCATGTGAGGAAAAACCATGTCAGAAATTATTTGGAAATTCGAAAATAAATAATAAATAATTTTATTAATTTTAAATTATAAAATAAAAATGTTTATTATTTTATATAGTATTTTAATAAGATTTTTATTTATTTTTTTCAACTTTTTTTATTATAAGTTAAGTTTTATAGTTTTATTTATAGGTATATTCATCTAAGTTTTATACATTTTTTATTTTGTATTTTAAATTTTATTATTTTATTATTTTATTATCTTATTTTATAATATTATTTTTATATACATAAATATATTTTTATTATATTTTTCTGATATAGTATGTACACTTAAATAAATATGGGTATATATTATATAGGTTTACGTTAAGATATTTCATCTATGGATTTTAATATATTATTTTATTTTTTATTGAATTTATGTTTTTATTATTTTTTAAATAAGTACAGAAATTATAAATAATATTTACAAAATTATAAAAAAAATATAAATTATAAAATTAATAAAGAATAAATAAAATGAATATTTTATATAGGTAAACTATGCAATATGGGTCCAGAACCTAGCTTTCACGCCTTAACTACAAAAAATATGACACCATCTTCATTAAATAGTTTATTAAAAGTTATATACAATTAAAGGTGATTTTGATAATTTTCGATTTTTATTTAGGAGATATGGGTCTGGGAAGTTTGGAATTTGACTTTTTATTTAGAGTGTGACGTGTACACTGTATATTATTTTTGTGTAAACTAAATTTTGTTTTTTTGTATTTTTATATACAATTTTTACGTACAAAGTATATTTATTTGCTTTATAAATAATAGAAAATAAAATTGGTCCCAAAATGGACTTATAGATGAATTAAAGATTGTGATTTTATTGGATTTATTGGCCCATATCTCCCCCTACTTTATTCCTTGTCGATCGACTCTTTAAGATACCTAGGGCTTGGGTTTTGAGGTCATAAAATGCCAAAGGTATTTTGTTCTTATTCTTTTCTTTTCTTTTCTTTATTTGATAATTTTAATATGAAAAACGGCATTTTATATGTAATAAAAGGAACAAATAATGAAGGTTAATTGTAAATAATGATATATACATGCATTATCTAGGGTTTTTAAGGCCAAATGAAAGAATAAAGGTGATGAAATGGAGTTTCATCAACACCCTATATTTTCCTTTTCTTATCCCTTGCAAACACTTACGCAATAAGTGCAGAAAATAAAAATAAAGAAAAGAAAGAGAATGAAAGTGGATTGAATATAATCCTATAACTTGTCTTCACAAAATCAAAGTTTGGAGCTCAAGTCGGACCTTTGGATTTTAGGTGCGATCGGAACCTTATTGGGAAATGGAATTGAAACTCAATAGAATTTGAGAATCCCAAAACTTTGCTCAAGTCTCCTCAATAGACAGGTCAGTACGCAAACCCTTATGACTATGAGTCTATCTTAGACAATGTGTGAGATATGTAGCTCTCCTTGGATGAAGCGGTCGAAGCGTGTTGATGAGAGACCAAGCGACACGGGGTAGGGAATGAAATAAACAGAGGGTTGTTGCAACCCGGATCACAAAGCCTAAGCTCAACAAGAAAAATCAAGATCACTCGAATTAAACAATCAAGGCACAAAATCAATGTTAGCGGTTTCTGCTATTTATTTAACATGGTATAACGACCAGGGTCGAACTCAAGGAACACGAGTAAAACCTACTAAGTAGTTGTAATCAGACAAATAAAAGCATATTTTGTTTATTTTTAATTTTGCAAATTTTTATATTTTCAAACTAAGGAAAATAAGCAAGGCAATAAGGCAACCAAGAACACAAGGAAGCCTCTACAATTTTTATTTAAATCTAAAATGCTCTAAATTCAGAAACAAATATTTTTACATTTTTCAAATATTCACATGTTTTTGATAATTTTCTGGGATTTTCTATCTTTAATATGATTTTATAAAAATCAAGCAAAGCCAAGAGGGGAAAACAGTGTACAACCTGGAATAAAAGGCAAATTTAAAATACTAAAAATGCCCTAATGTCCTGATTGTGATTTTTTGAGAAAGAGTAAAGAAAAATATCCAACAACAGAAACTGAAATCCTTTTTTTAATTTTTTTGGAAATTTTAATGATTTTTATAAATTTTTAAGGGTTTTAAGATTTTTAGAGTTTTTATAATGGTTTTTTCAACAAAAAATATAATGTAGATAAAGCACACAAAATCAGTCACACATAAATTTTTTTAAATTTTTAAAAAATTTTGTATTTTTTATGTATTTTATAAAATAAATAGAACACTTTTTTAGGGTTTGATTTGTAGAAAATATCGAACAAAACCAAATTAATTCGCAAAAATTACCATAAATATTATGTGTTAGCATATGCTAATAGTAAGTTTTATGGAATTTTTGATTTGATAATTATTTAATTAAAACAACATACACAGCTTAAAGGGGCCTGATTGCAGTTATCTTAAATTTCATGGCCAAACAGTAATATACATAAAAAGCTCAAGGCGAACAAAACAAAAAGCCCAAGGTATTCACGCACATACTTAAAAATTCACGCAGAGGGGTATAAATGCAATTATAAAAAAAAGTTCTACTCAAAGGATAACATTCATAAAGTTCAAGAGAAAGCATGCAAATAACCCACAAAATCCCATGAACATGCATGTGTCTCAGGTTTGGAAGGACTGAAACGCAAATACTTAAAATATGAGGTCCTAACTACAAAATATTCAAACTACTACTTTATTTTATTGGACAGAAAGCTACGCATGAAAGTACGAGGGTAAAAGAGAAATATGCCCATACAAGGGCACGTGGCGTAAGCTAGAGGTGACGTGGCCGTACGGATCTGATCACTAGCGCCCGTTGATCTGACGGTGTAGAGGCTGTCGCGGACGTGTGGCTGGATCTGACGGTGTTGCTCTGATCTAACGGCTACAAAAACCTTCTTGTCGGGCGGCTGTGATGCGATCTGGCAGGAGGAGGAGCAATCCAACGGTAGATGAGGATGTTGGAAGAACAATCCCCATGCGAACTTCAATCGGCCACTAGAGGCGATCCACCGATCCGATGAGCTCACTGAAGGGGTCTGTAGCGTCGTGGAGGTGATCCGCGTCTGCTGGAATGCTTCGATGGGGACGGCAATGGCTAGATGGTCATGATGGTGAAGTGCCACCTGGGGGTGCTCCTCCTATGCAACTGGGGGCTGAAAGGGTCTTCTTCGCTCAAAATAGGACATGCAAAGGATAGAGAAGACTCGGGGCGTGACTCCGATCGACTTTATTGAAAGGATAGGTATGAGAAGCGTGGGGAATTGGCGTTTGACTTCGACGAAGGTGAAGGAAGGGAGTTGTGATCTTAATCCCGCGTGAGGATCAAGGCTAAGGGGTTTAGACTTTAGTGCACAGTGAGGCATTAGTAGATAAGTTGATAGGTACGGTCGTGAAGATGAAATGAAGCTTTGACCACGGTGGTCGGAGCAGTTGAACTACAGCGGAGGGTAAATGAAGGATGTGACTGGAAGGGGAAACTGCGGATGATAAGATGGTCACCTGAGGGTCTAGATGAGTTCTCGAGCTTCAGGCGGCTGTGAGAATAGATGTGTTGGCATCAACCAGGCTATGGCTCACCGAGAGGGCTAAATGCGGCAGAGGTCTGGCCACGTAGTTGCGGTGAGAGATTCATGCCACCAAACTTCAATCCAAAGGTGCTCTCTGGTCGTTGTCACTCAACTGAAGGTCGGTAGGGGTGGAAGAAGGGGCTAGACACGATTTGAGGAGGCGAGGAGGCGGAGAAGACATTTTATAGGCTTCCTAGGGGGCTGGAGAGATCGGGCGAGAGCGTATAACCCTAGGAAGATCTGTGCTTTCCTAGGGATCTGTGAAGGTGATGGATCTCAAGAGAAGGCTCGGGAAAAAAATCGAAGTGAAAGGAGGCCTAACCTGATCAGGAAAAATGGGAGAAGGAGGTTCGGTAAAGTGAATCGAGTCGGATCAGTCCTGGGAGGAGACGTTGACCGGAGGTCAACATCCAGGTTGGACCAATCAGGAAACTGGGATTTACAAAAATATTTATATATGCAATAAAAGATAGTAAATGAATTCAAAACAAAAATTATATAAAATAAAAAATTATTATTATTCAAATTATTTTTCTGTGATATTTAATTATTTTTATGAAAAATAAATTAGGGTATTTGCAATATATAGTGTTATATACAGTTATAATATAGTTGTGTATATGTACAAATTTTCATTTTGTTATTTGTACACAAATATCCCTAATTTTAAATTTTATTTATTTTCTACATAATTTTAGGAGTACAAAGTAATTTTTATTTTATTTTTTATAGATTATTTACAGGTATAGGATAAATAGTACATGTGATGAATTTACATGTGTTTTGTACAAGTGAGGGGGACTTTATTTTTATTTTAATTATTTTTTCCGATTTTGTTTTATTCCTAGACATATATATAGAAGGAGATGAAAATAATAATTTTATTTTTTTATCACAAATAATTATTTATACACATAGGTAGTATGCACAATACAGAGTATGTCCTATCTCTCTCTACATATTTTATTTGGCGATTAGGTCAAGGTTTGACCTTCTCTTGGGATTCTGTCACTCTATATTTATTCTAAATACCACTTTCCTTTTTCTTTTCCTTTATTCTTTTATTTTTCACAAATACATGCTAATTATGTCGTATTAACATATGCATGCAATTTTGTTATGTTATTGTATTTACACATATTTACATGTTGATTTGCCAAGATAAATAGCTAAAATAAAAGAATAAAGAGTAAGAATAAAGTATTCATCACCCCCTATACTTTACCTTTGCTAGTCCCTTAGCAAACACTTATTTGAAAAAGAAGTGAAAAGGCAAAGAAAAGAAAAAGAAGGAGAATCAAGGTTGATTATCAAACTTGTCTTCATTAAATTAAAGTATAGAGCTCAGTTAGACCTTTGGATTATTAGTTTGTAGGAACCTTATTGAGATCTAGGGTGAAGACTTAATAACCTATAGGTTCCACTATTCTATGTCAGGACTCCTCAATAATCCAGATCAGAACAAGTCTACATACGTAAACTCTAATGACCATGAATATTTTCCTGTATTGTGTAAGTGATGTGTAGCTCCCCACCTCAGAAATGACGAAGAAACAGCTGTTAGCACTGTGAGCCCCGGGCGAACCATTTCTACAATAAATGTTATTGTAATGAATAAGTTATCAATGAAAGTTATTAATTATTTTTCACTCCCTTTCTGAGATTAATGAATGAATGCACTATAGGGTCCCTCTGTACAATAAGGGTTATGTACCATGGCCAACTTGATGATCATACAGTTGTTGATTCATTGGATGGATCATAGAGGCTGATGCTTGGATGAATATCTAAGGAGTTAGATAGAGGACTCATCAAGCATCATCAAATGATCATTAAGTGATGATCTCCAGTCTGAGTAGGAGATGGCAATCCTATCTCATATGACTGATATCTGACTGACCTCTTGATGCAGGTCCTCTGCATGGGAATAGTGATTCAGAGGTGTCAGGTTAGTTAAGTCAATGGGTTGACTTGACGAGATCGAGATAACCAAAGACCTATGTTGAATACTGTCACAACATAGGCATGCATCGTCTGACTAGAGACAGATATATTGCTATAGGTCTGAGTATGTACATTTGGCAGACCAATAGGTTGATGACCTAATCAAGGTCTATACTGGCGAGCTGGTGTGCATGTAAGGACATATGAGTAATGCGATCTCTCAAAGGGATCATACAGGTTCACTTGTGAACCGGGAGACATGAGCTCACTCATGAGGTATTGGGACTGAACAAATTCCATGTATGGTCATCGTGCTTTGGAAGCATGACATGAATTTTGAAGGTAAGATATATGCTTTGTGAAAGCATATGATCTATACCAAATCCCAAATGACCAAGATTGAGAAACTTAAATGATCTAACTCTGAAGATGACAGTGCAAAAGTGATCTTTATCTTCAGAATGATCATGAGTCTTCCAGTATCTAAGATGTGCAGGTATTGGGAATACCTGAAGGGTGATTTGATCATATACGATTGTATAACCATGACGCTTCCATTCCGAGGGAGTGATGAAACAGGTTTGGATTTTAGTGACTCCTCTCATTAGAGAAGTGACCTAATCTTAGTCCATGAACTGGACATTGATCTGAATAAGATTCAGATGCAATGAGAAGATTAAGTCTACGGTCTTGATTTGATCAAGCATCAGTGGGAGGTCCATAGGATCTGGATTTGAGATATGATCTCAAAATCCAAGTCACTATATGTGGAACAATACAATCGCCCTGTCCTTATCTCCAAGTATCTGAGGAGAAATAGCATTGTTCTTAAATGGTTTGAGAACAATTCCATAAGATCTAAGCAAGGAGAAGTTGGTAATTAAATGTGATTTAATTATCATGCTGAATAAGAATAATGTGGATAGTAATATCCAATTATTCATAATATGTTATAAATGTGATTTATAATATATTAGAGAGAGTTAAATATAATTTATGTTAGTAGATTAATTATTAATGTGTATCGGATACACATTGTCTAATTAATTGAAAATGTAAATTACATTTTGTTTTGGGTTGTTAGTGTGATTCACAATATTCCAATGTCAAGATTGCAATATTCCCAAAATTAATTGAGAATTATTTTTGGTGAATAATTGTTGGAAAATAAGCTGAGAGAAAAACAAGGAGATGTGCAATCTCATGGGAATCCATGAGATTGCCCTCCCCATATGGGAAGAGGTGGCGGCACCAATTCCTTTATGGAATTGGTGGTTGTCCACTTCTCCTATTAGGGAAGGTGGCTCTCATTTGTTTTTCTACTCCTTATTTAGTTGGTTTAATTTGGTATTAATATATATTTGATTTATCAAATATATTTAATCAAAATTAAATCACAAGTTCTTGGTTTTACCAACAACAATCTTGACCATTGGATTGACATAAATCAATCTCATCCATTGATTTTTTATGTCACATGGATTGAGATCCATGGATCCCAAAACCCTATAAATAGAGAGGCATATTTCGCTCTCTCTTTACACATGCTATTGTAGCACAAACTCTCTCTCTCTCTCTCTCTCTCTCTCTCTCTTTCTCATACTCGACAGCCCTCTCTCTCCCTCTCTTCGTGGTGACCGTCCACCTTGGTGGAGAGAATTGTCGACACCCGCGCCATCGTGTTGCCGCTTCGACTCTCTGCGGTTCTTAGTCTTCTTGGAGTGCTTCACTCATGAAGGAGATGTTTGATCTCGTGCGACGAGATCAGGAGCAACCGTGCTTGGATCAACTTGGATTGCGAGGACACCGCGACTCATCCCCGCGCTCGCAAGCCGTTACTCCGACGATCGGACTTGAGACAGGAGGTCTCTTTTTGTATAGACTTGATCAACCACGCTTCAAGAGGTATTGCATTATACTTGCTGTGGTTATAGATGAAACAATTTGAGAATGGTTCTCGGATCATGTGGTTTCATCGGTTTAAAATTTTTTAAATTCCGCTGCACCGAACAACTAGTACGACTAGTCGTTCTTCGTCGTATCCGATACGAAGATCACGCTTCCGTGATGCGCTTGAGGATTTCTCCATATCCTTCAAGTGGTATCAGAGCCTTAGGTCGACGGTTTCGAATATGATTCGAAAAACCGAGGACGACTTGGGTTCGTTTAGGTCGCGAAATTTTTTCATCGCATTTGATTTCGCAGATCTGTTTAGTAAATAAATTCGGCACTGTTTAAATTGTTTAAACACGAATTTAATACTGAGATTTTGTTCCCCATTAAATAAGGAAACCATAGGAACTGAGTTTGCGTAAATCGGATTTCGTATGCTCTAGTTATGGTTGTTTTAATGGACATGTATGCACTGTTGCGGGACAGTAGATTTTAACATGATTAAATAGTTAATTACTGTTATCATCTGCCTCGAAATGCGTGCAAATACACTTAGGTTCTGTTCTAAATCAAGTTAGCAATCTATAAAAATTGAGTTTTCTTAATTTGGATTTAAATTGATTGAGATATGTCAATTTTAGTAAATAGGGGTCATTACTGAAATTGCATCCTAATCTAGAACCAAGTGATTGTCAATTAGTGAAATTAATTGTTAATTTCGTGAAATAATCTTGAAAAATATTTGTGAAATATTGAAACATGATTATTTGCCTAATTGGCTTGGCCCCAATCAATTAATTGATTAAGATGTGATCTAAATCATAATTGGAAACCACAATCTTTCAAACTTGATGCTTGAATAGGATTTGGGAATTTGTCTAGCAAATTTCCTTATAATCAGAAATGTTTTGATTATTACTATATGGTACAATTTCGGTTGAAGAACCGATGATCATCTCAAGTACAAATTAATCAATTTGGCATTATCCTTTCCCGAGGCGGATATAGTGCCTAGTCGGAGAGCATTGGGGTTGCGGGTTGCAATGTATGTGGTCCGTCCCACTCTCGTCGGTACTGGCCATGACAGCGGGTAGGGCCGGGATAATGTCCGAGAGATTAAGATGTATTTTTCTAATTATTAAAATTCGAATTAATACGTATTTTGAGATATTACCATATATGTATTCAAGTAAAATAATCAAGTTTGATTGATTGAATTGGATTGATAATTAATTTAATATGATTAAATTGATTATGTCCAATTGAAATACTCTAATATGATTAGAGTTATTAATTACCTTGGAAGAATTAATTATGTGAATGTGATTCATAATAATTAATTAAAATTTGAATATGAGATGGAGGATCACATAAGTGACATCCATGGTCTCCAATCAAGGCGAAGAGTTCCGTCGCCAGACATCGTATGAAGGAGACGCCTGTACGAAGTGACAGCTCCTGCATACGATCCGTTTGGATCGGGCTCGTCGCTTCTCGAAAGAGTAAGGACGTATGCGTAGTGACCCCAATATCGGGTCCTCATATTATTGGGTTGATATTGGATTGCGCATAGCGAGTTGTATTCCTGTTGACGGTTGGTTCAATTAATAACGGGTCAACATCACCTTAGGGGTGGTGGGCCCGGGTATTAAAGACCGAATTGGGAAATGCAAGTTGGACTTGCAATGCGGAATGTGTTCCCGCTTCTCTTTATTGGAGTCATAGGTTCTCATATTATTGGGATATGACAAAGATAAGGAGGAGATCGCAGTTCTTGCTTGAGATATATTGGTAAGTATATCTCTTACTTTGAAAGTGAATAAGGGAATAAACTTTCAAGGTTGACAGAGCAAGAACAATTTGATTTAAAATGCCTTAATCAAATATTATAATTTTGAATATATATTTTTTTTATATTCTAAAATAGTGCATTCTTAATTTCAAAAAATGAAGTCTTTGAACCCACTTAGTAGGCTTCTAGAGGTCAACCAATTGACCGGCCCAAATTACTCGGATTGGATCCGTAATTTGGAGCTTGTTCTCTCTTCTGAGCGCATAAGTTATGTGCTCTCCGAGGACAAGAATGAGAACCCTAAGTCCAAGGAAGAAAAAGCATTTAATGACAAGTATGATGAAGATCATGTCTTGACTAGATGCTATATCCTAGGTTCTCTCTCCAATGTTCTACAGAAGCAACATGTGGAGATGAGTACCTGCCAGGAAATCATGCAGAATCTGAAGGATATGTTTGGTGACATTAACCGCACTCAGCGGTACAATGTTATGAAAGACCTCATTCGCTGCAAGATGCAGGAAGGGACTTCGGTCCGTAAACATGTATTCAAAATGTTTGGGTACTTGTCGGAGCTGGAGACTCTTGGGGAAACGATGGATGCAGATATGCAAGCTGACTTCATTCTGTTGTCATTGCCCAAATCTTTCAATAACTTTGTGGTGTCATTCCACATGAATAAATTGGAATTGACAAGTGCTGCTCTCCTTGCTGCATTAAAATCCGCAGAGGACGTGATGAAGAAGGATGGTCCCAGTGCCAGTGCAATGGTTGCACAGGTCAAAGGGAAGCGCGGTCGGAAGCATGGTTCTCGGAAGGGCCCGGTCCAGAAGAGAAAGAAGAAGGGACAAAGTGTTGCCTCTTCTTCCAATGCATCCACTCTCATGGCGTCGAAGAAAACCGACGTCTGTCACCACTGCAAGAAGCCGGGGCACTGGAAGCGTAACTGCCCAGATTACCTGAAGTCCTCAGACAAAGGTAAAGCCCCAGCAGGTATGAAATCTACTTTCATCATTGAAACTAGCTTTCTCGTCGGACGAGAAGGAAGTTGAGTTGTAGATTCTGGTGCTTCTGTTCATGTATGCAATTTGTTGCATTTGTTTCAGGAAACTAGAAGTCTTGAAGAAAGGGAGATAGTCATCCAGATGGGATCTGATGCAAGTGTTGCAGCAGTCGCCGTCGGGACATGTCGACTATCATTATCTAGTGGAAGAGTCCTAGTACTTAAAGAGTGTCTTTATGTACCTGAAGTTAGAAGGAATCTGATATCTGTATCTAAGCTAGTTAGAAGTGGATATTCATTCCTGTTCTGTAATAAATTAGTCATAAATCATTATGATAAATATATTGCAGAAGGTGTTTTAACTTTTGGAGGACTCTATGAATTGTGCATTAATGAGAATGTCATGAATGTTACAACCACTAATAAAAACCCTAAGAGATCCAGGGAGAATAAAAATCATTCAAATATGATTTGGCATCAAAGGCTTGTCATTTGTCTGTTGATAGGATCAACAGATTGATAAAGGATGGACCTTTAGATTTCCTACAGGTTCAATCTTTGTCTACCTGCAAACATTGTATTCGAGGTAAAATGACTAGGATGCCTTTCCGTAACAAGGTTACAAGATTCGAAGGTATTATTGACCTAATACATACCGATGTATGTGGTCCCTTCAGTACCGCGACTCGAAATGGATACCGATATTATTTGACGTTTATCGATGACCATTCGCGATACGGGTTTATCTTCCTATTACGTCATAAGTCTGAAACCTTTGAAAAGTTCAAAGAATTCAAGGCTTTGGTTGAGAACCAAACCGATAAGAAGATTAAACGGATTCGATCTGATCGAGGTGGCGAGTACCTATCAGATGAATTCATGGAATACCTTAAGGAGAATGGAATTGTTTCAAATCTCACTCCTCCTGGAACTCCCCAACTTAATGGTGTTGCTGAAAGACGCAACAGGACCATCATGGACATGGTCCGTTCAATGATGAGCAAAGCACATTTACCTCTTAGTTTCTGGGGATATGCAGTAGAGACTGCAATATATATCCTGAATAAGATTCCTAGCAAATCTGTACCTAAGACTCCTCATGAGATATGGTATGGAACCAAACCTAGTGTCAATCACTTAAGGGTTTGGGGTTGCTTGGTCCATGCGAAGAACGTGGACGCAAGTAAGCTGGAATCTCGCACTCGTGAGTGTTACTTCATTGGGTATGTTAAAGATGGTATTGGATACCAGCTTTATGACCCTGAGACCCAAAAGATTTTTGTCTCTAGAGATGTGAAGTTTCTGGAGGATGATTTCCTTAAAGGTCAAGATAAAAGTGAAGTAGAGGAACTCATTGAATCCCAAGAGGATTCTGAGCTCCCCAGACCAGAAATTGAAGAAGTAAATAAAGATGAAACACCCATACCTCTTCGAAGGAGTTCGAGGGTGGTTGCACCACCTGAAAGGTATGGATTCCATGTGTCAGGAGAAACTGACATTGATCCTACTTCATTTGATGAAGCACTCGCGGATCAAGACATGGATAAATGGATACTAGCAATGAAGTCAGAAATTGACTCCATGCATAAGAATGGTGTATGGACCCTAGAGGATCCACCTAAAGGGGTAAAACCCATTGGGTGTAAATGGATCTTCAAGAGAAAGAGGGGACCTGATGGGAAAGTAGAGACTTTCAAGGCACGGCTCGTAGCCAAGGGCTACACACAGAGAGAAGGCATCGATTATGATGAGATATTCTCTCCTGTGGCTATGCTTAAATCCATCCGGACATTGCTAGCTATAGCTGCATATCTTGACTACGACATCTGGCAGATGGACGTCGGATACCTCGAGGAGGATATCTACATGGAGCAGCCCCAGGGCTTCATGACAGAGGATGGTAAAGTATGCTAGCTGAAGAAATCCATCTATGGGCTCAAGCAAGCTTCTCGTAGCTGGAACATCAGATTCGACGAAACCATAAAGAGTTATGATTTTGTGCAGAATCCTGATGAACCTTGTGTATACAAGAAGACTAGTGGGAGCGCCATTGTGGTCATCGTGCTTTATGTAGATGACATCCTTATCATTGGGAATGATACAGGGATGATGACCAGTGTAAAGATTTGGTTGTCCCATACCTTTGAGATGAAAGATCTTGGAGAAGCCTCTTATATCTTAGGCCTGAAGCTGTTCAGAAACCGAGAAAAGAGGATTTTGGGATTGTCACAACATGGATACATTAAGAAGATTCTTGAACGATTCCGTATGGATAGTTCTTAGAAAGGATTCCTACCCTTAAGACATGGCATCCACCTGTCTAAAGGAATGGCTCCTCAAACTGTTGAGGAAAAGAAGGCCATGGCTGGATGTCCTTATGCATCAGCTGTAGGAAGCTTAATGTATGCCATGATGTGTACAAGGCCAGATATCTGCCATGCAGTGGGAGTGGTAAGTCGTTACCAATCCTGCTATGGAGAACAACACTGGAATGCAGTAAAGAACATATTCAAATATCTAAGACGGACGCAAGATTACATCTTGGTCTATGGAGATGGTGATCTCCAAGTCTTGGGATATACAGATTCTGACTTCCAATCGGATGTAGATGATCAAAAGTCGACATCGGGGTTCGTGTTCTTGTTGAATGGTGGTGCTGTGAGCTGGAGAAGCAAGAAGAAGGACACTACTGCAGATTCAACAACGGAAGCCGAATACATTGCCGCATCGCATGCTGCAAAGGAGGCGGTGTGGTTGCACAAGTTCGTGCTGGAGCTTGGCGTAGTTTCCTCTGAGACTCCCATCCCGTTACTCTGCGATAACACGGGAGCCATTGCCCAGGCAAAGGAACCCAGATGGCATCAAAAGAGCAAGCACGTGGAAAGGAAATACCACATCATTCGGGAGATACAAAAGCGTGGTGACATCATCATCACCAAGGTGGCCTCTGCCGACAACGTTGCTGATCCTCTTACCAAACCTCTGACACAGAAGGTTTTCGACCAGCATGTAATGAGTATGGGTTTAAAGATTGTACCTGAATGGTTCTGAGGGCTAGTGGGAGATTGTTAGCAATGTGAGCCCCGGGCGAACCATTTCTACAATAAATGTTATTGTAATGAATAAATTATCAATGAAAGTTATTGATTATTTTTCACTCCCTTTATGAGATTAATGAATGAATGCACTATAGGGTCCCTCTGTACAATAAGGGTTATGTACCATGGCCAACTTGATGATCATACAGCTGTTGATTCATTGGATGGATCATAGAGGTTGATGCTTGGATGAATATCTAAGGAGTTAGATAGAGGACTCATCAAGCATCATCAAATGATCATTAAGTGATGATCTCCAGTCTGAGTAGGAGATGGCAATCCTATCTCATATGACTGATATCTGACTGACCTCTTGATGCGGGTCCTCTGCATGGGAATAGTGATTCAGAGGTGTCAGGTTAGTTAAGTCAATGGGTTGACTTGACGAGATCGAGATAACCAAAGACCTACGTTGAATACTGTCACAACATAGGCATGCATCCTCTGACTAGAGACAGATGTATTGCTATAGGTCTGAGTATGTACATTTGGCAGACCAATAGGTTGATGACCTAATCAAGGTCTATATACCGGCGAGCTGGTGTGCATGTAAGGACATATGAGTAATGCGATCTCTCAAAGGGATCATACAGGTTCACTTGTGAACCGGGAGACATGAGCTCCTCATGAGGTATTGGGACTGAACAAATTCCATGCATGGTCGTCGTGCTTTGGAAGAATGACATGAATTTGAAGGTAAGATATATGCTTTGTGAAAGCATATGATCTATACCAAATCCCAAATGACCAAGATTGAGAAACTTAAATGATCTAACTCTGAAGATGACAGTGCAAAAGTGATCTTTATCTTCAGAATGATCATGAGTCTTCCAGTATGTAGGATGTGCAGGTATTGGGAATTCCTGAAGGGTGATTTGATCATATACGATTGTATAACCATGACGCTTCCATTCCGAGGGAGTGATGAAACAGGTTTGGATTTTAGTGACTCCTCTCATTAGAGAAGTGACCTAATCTTAGTCCATGAACTGGACATTGATCTGAATAAGATTCAGATGCAATGAGAAGATTAAGTCTACGGTCTTGATTTGATCAAGCATCAGTGGGAGGTCCATAAGATCTGGATTTGAGATATGATCTCAACATCCAAGTCACTATACGTGGAACAATACAATCGCCCTGTCCTTATCTCCAAGTATCTGAGGAGAAATAGCATTGTTCTTAAATGGTTTGAGAACAATTCCATAAGATCTAAGCAAGGAGAAGTTGGTAATTAAATGTGATTTAATTATCATGATGTATGAGAAGTTATCCAATATAATTAAATGTGATTTAATTATTATGGATAAGAATAATGTGGATAGTAATATCCAATTATTCATAATATGTTATAAATGTGATTTATATTATATTAGAGAGAGTTAAATATAATTTATGTTAGTAGATTAATTATTAATGTGTATTGGATACACATTTTCTAATTAATTGAAAATGTAAATTACATTTTGTTTTGGGTTGTGAATGTGATTCACAATATTCCAATGTCAAGATTGCAATATTCCCAAAATTAATTGAGAATTATTTTTTGTGAATAATTGTTGGAAAACAAGTTGAGAGAAAAACAAGGAGATGTGCAATCTCATGGGAATCCATGAGATTGCCCTCCCCATATGGGAAGAGGTGGCGGCACCAATTCCTTTATGGAATTGGTGGCCGTCCACTTCTCCTATTAGGGAAGGTGGCTCTCATTTGTTTTTCTACTCCTTATTTAGTTGGTTTAATTTGGTACTAATATATATTTGATTTATCAAATATATTTAATCAAAATTAAATCACAAGTTGTTGGTTTTACCAACAACAATCTTGACCATTGGACTGACATAAATCAATCTCATCCATTGATTTTTTATGTCACATGGATTGAGATCCATGGATCCCAAAACCCTATAAATAGAGAGGCATATTTGGCTCTCTCTTTACACATGCTATTGTAGCACAAACTCTCTCTCTCTCTTTCTCATACTCGACAGCCCTCTCTCTCCCTCTCTTCTTGGTGGCCGTCCACCTTGGTGGAGAGAATCGCCGACGGCCGCACCATCGTGCTGCCGCTTCGACTCTCTGCGGTTCTTCGTCTTCTTGGAGTGCTTCACTCACGAAGGAGATGTTTGATCTCATGCGACGAGATCAGGAGCAACCGCGCTTGGATCAACTTGGATTGCGAGGACACCGCGACTCATCCCCGCGCTCGTAAGCCGTTACTCCGACGATCGGACTTGAGACAGGAGGTCTCTTTTCGTAGAGACTTGATCAACCACGCTTCAAGAGGTATTGCATTATACTTGTTGTGGTTATAGATGAAACGATTTGAGAATGGTTCTCAGATCATGTGGTTTCATCGGTTTAAAATGTTTTAAATTCCGCTGCACCGAACAACTAGTACGACTAGTCGTTCTTCATCGTATCCGATACGACGATCACGCTTCCGTGATGCACTTGAGGATTTCTCCACATCCTTCAACAGCCTCCCTCAACAAGGTAACTCTTAATTCCTTAGTCTAGCAGCTCTTTCCTTGAGGAGCAGGGTATTCCCTTCTAAGTTCAAGTACAACCGGCTCAATAGAGGGGGAAAGAATAGAATGGAACATGACCTGTGTAGCCATGTATCCTTGGGGCCCAACCAGTGTAGCTAAGTCTCTCGCTGCAAGCTTCATGAGATGAGAAGGTGTAACATAATCTTGTTTTATTTGTCTATATACACTCCGGCAGGCATTTTGTTTTCAATCATACCTGTCCATTTTTTTGGAGTTTTTCTTTTGCACACTCTTTTGAAACTTTTTGATGTGCATATGTACAACATATCTACATGGTGCAGCATATATACATAAGGACTTTTTCTTCTCGAGCTAGTAGACTATCCATATTTTGAAGCATTATTGCAATCCACAACTCTTGTCTTTAGATCCTAATACCGCCAGACGAAGTTCAGGTGCACATCCCTCCCTAAAGGAAGATGAGAGGTTTCTCCTAGAAGTACTACCCTCGTATGCTACCTCAAGCCAAAGGAAACTTCCTCCTCACCATCTCATCCGTAGAGAGCTATGTGTCAGGTGCTAGTTCAAGTAAAGCCCTTGTCTGTGAAAGTCATGCATGCGTTGTTGAGTGTTCTACTTAGGCTCATCAAGATGACATGTGAACATAGCCTAGTGGACTCAAAGAATTAAGTCGCTAATGGACCTAAGAAGTCTCAACCCAAATCCTATAAGGTTCCTCCTAGAATTTGGTGGATTAAGCTCATAACCAAGCTCCATTTTCCAATTTAATTCCAGACTAGTCTAAATATCAACTATGATTCAGAAGAATGTACAAATATATACATAAATCTTTTTATGCAAACTTTTTGAAAATGTTTGAATGCATGGATGCAGAAGTTTTGCAAAATATTTACACAAGGGTTTTTGCAAACTTTTCATTTTCCAAACATTTTTTTCAAAAATTTTGTACTATACACATAATTTTTGAACAAAAATATTTACAAACTTTTTACAATCAAAATATTTTTACAAACATTTGTACGATAATAATTTTTATAGATAACTATGTATGTGCAAGGAAGCACTGTATGTACAAGAAAATTTTTTAATTTTTGTGATTTTTATCCATTTTATTTATTAATGACACTCACTCAAAGTACGAGTTATGGATAAAGTATATATGTAATATATACGACACCCCCCTATACTTAGCCCGAACGATGTCCTCAAAGTGATCAGAGAGCGATGAAGAAGACATAACCCGTGCTTAGTATTGAAAAGTGAAAAGAAGGGTTATACTACAACGATGAATAAAAGAATGGAATGAATAGAATTCGGTGATCCCCCATACTTAGGATCAAGTAATCCTAAGTATAGAAGTTGTACATAAGGGGGAAAATCGATGGTTAGAATGTACAAAGTCTACCTCCCCTATACTTAGAGTAAAATATCCCTCAGTATAGGCGGCAAAAGAGAGATAAAACGAATCAAAAGAATAATCAACATTCTGACACCCCCTATACTTAGGGTAAGGTACACCCTAAGTATAGCATAATCACAAGATGCAGATGGGGTTTTAGACAGAGGAATGATGTGATATGGACATCTGGATCTAGACAAGGCAGTAGATAGTGATAATCAAGCATGAGATGCAATTGATGTGAGTCAAACACCACATCTCATGCAAAATGAATTGGGGTAACATCAATGATCAGTGGATCATGATCAATATATGGCTTCAGGCGCTGATTATTGACATGAAAGGTGGACTCAGATGACATCTCAGATATGTCGATCCTACCATTGTCATGCACCTTTTGAACCAAGTATGGTCCTTTCCACTTACTCTGCAATTTCCCTGGAAATAATCTAAGCTTAGCATCAAACAACCATACTCTCTGATCTGGCTCGAACTGTTTATGGCTGATATGAGAATCATGTCATTCATTTACTTGCTCCTTATACTATAGGCTATGAGAAGGTTGTATCTCTAAGCTCTTCCAAGGATTCCAACTCTGACTTTCTTTGATCTCATATACTCTTTAGATCCAATAATATCTCAGTGACAACCCATAGTGACTTATGCTTAATATTAATAGGTAAATGGCATGCCTAGCCATAAACGAGATGAAAGGGAGACGTACCCAAAGGAGTCTTGAAGGAATTCTGATATGCCCACAAGACCAAGTCCAAAAGCTGTGACCAATCCTTTCGATCTGGGCAGACTACCTTATGCAATATCGTCTTGATCTCCATGTTTCATACTTTAGCAATACCATTGGTCTGAAGATGATATGGAGTGGTTACACGATGGTCTATGCTGAACTCGTTAGCCAGGGCCTTTACCTTATCGCTGATAAAGTGAGACCCTCCGTCAGATATCAGAATTCTAGGCATCACGAACCATGAAATGATATTCTTCCTCAAAAATCTGCAAACAGTCCTAGCGTCTACGGTTTAAGTGGGTATGGCCTCAACCCAACGACTCGCACAGTCAACAACGATAGAATGTACTCGAATCCCTGACTCTTAGGGAATGGACCCATGAAATCAATTTCCCATGCATCAACGATCTCACAGAAGTGAATGGGATGCATCAGCATCATATCACGTTGTCCACAAGTGCCCATCCTCTGACAATCAGTACACCTCTTCACGAATTCATCAGAATCCTTGAAGAGAGAAGGCCACCATAGGACGGATTGGAGCACTTTTTGTGTTGTTCTCCTCCCAAAATGATGTCCTCCTACCTCAAGCTTGTAGCAGTATGTGAGGACGCTGTGGTGCTCCTCCTGAGCAATGCACCGACGTCAGACACTATCCCCTCCTTCATGGTAAAGGATGGGATCCTCCCAATGGTAAGACTTGGCCTTCACGAGGAAGGTTTCAGGTCATTCTCTGCGCCAACCTTGTGGAACTTTATTGGCAACAAGATGGTTCACAAGTCAGACGTACCATGGGAGAGAGGTGATAGAAAGGATCGCCTTATCTGGGAAGGTCTCTGTAATAGGATCAATCTGCTCATATCCCTCAAGATTTTCCAAACGGGAGAGATGATCTGACACCACATTCTTAACACATGCTTATCCTTAATCTCAATGTCAAACTTTTGGAGTATAAAGATCCATCTAGTCAGTCTCTCTTTGGCATCCTTCTTTGCCATGAGGTACCTGATGGCAGTGTGATCAGTAAAGATATTCACTTTGGATCCAAGAATATATGATCTGAATTTGTCCAAGGTAAAGAGTATGGATAGCATCTCTTTCTCTTTAACTATATAGTTTCGATGAGCGGCATCCAACGTACGGTTAGCGTAGTAAATGGAAATGGTACTCCAACCCTCCTCTACCCCAGCACAGCTCCTACGGCAAAATCAGAGGCATCCATCATGATCTCAAATGGGAGAAACCAATCAGGTGGCTGAAGGACAGGAGCCTCAACAACTAGGTTCTTGAGAGTCTCAAACGACGCAAGATACTTATCATCTACAATGAACTCGATGTCTTTCATCAGTAGATTAGTCAACGGTCGGGCAATCATGCTGAACTCGTGAATAAAATACCGGTAGGAACCAACATGCTCTAGAAAAGACTACACCTGTCGCAAGTTGGATGGTGGATTGAGTTTCCTGATGATATCCACCTTGGACAGATCAACCTACATGCCCCTGTTGGAGATTATATGACTAAACACCGTCCCAAGACAAGACAAGATAGACATATATGCAGTGCTGAAGAACATAGTCTCAGAAATCAATACAAGCAACAAACCCATCGCCGTATATTGAAAAGTCATACATGAAGTCCTCCAAGCAATCACCCACCATGTCTGAGAAGATGGACAGCATGCACCTTTGGAATGTCGCCGGAGCATTACATAGACCAAAGGACATTTGTCTGAAAGCATACGTCCCAGACAGACAAGTGAATGTCATTTTATCCTGGTCTTTAGGCGCTATGGCCACCTGATTGTAACCGGAGTACCCGTCAAGCAAATAGTAATGTCTCTTCCCAGCTAACCTCTCTATAATCTGATCAATAAAAGGCAGCGGGAAATGATCTTCTTGGTGGCCTAATTTAATCGTCTGTAGTCCACACAAACCCTCCAAGAAGTGGGTACCCGGGTAGCTATCTCCTCTCCAGACTTACTCGCAGATGTAGTGATGCCCCTCTTCTTGGGCACCACATGTAATGGGCTAACCCACTTGGAGTCGGAGATGGGGTAGATTAAATCGACGCTCCACCATTTGGATATCTCTTTCATGACCACTTCTCAAAGATTCAGGTTCAGTCATCGTTGGAACTCACACGACGGCTTAGCATCCTCCTCGACATATATGGTGGGAGCATAGAGCCGGACTTATCCTATAGAGATCAGCTACGCTCCATCCTATCGCCTTGCGGTTTCTTTCAAGAACCTCCATCAGATGAGATTCTTTCTCTCCACTCAAATCTGGTGAGATAATGACTGGGTACATATCTGGCTCACCTGCAAGGAATCTATACTTCAGTGACTGCAGCAAAGGATTTAGTTCTGGACAACTGGGAGCTGGTAAATCTGGCTTCTGAAAAGTCAGATTGAAGGACATCAGATCTGAATGTGAGAACTCTCGCTTATCATGGAAAAATGGTGAAGACGGTCCTACTGATATATATGTGCTCGATGTTGGTTCGATCTCCACCCTAGTTTTTGGCTCTATAGGAATTAGACGAGGTAACAATTCATCAAATTCGGCCCAATCGATGTCTGAATCTGAGGGATATGAATAGGAATCACAAGATATATGCTTTGCCTCTCTATCATGAACGTGGTCGTTAGCCTCAAAAGTTTCCTTGGCCAAGAGTGTGCTCTCCGAACTCTCCTCCACTGGAAACTGTGAATCTATGGTCTCTGAGGGTGAAACAAGATCTCGTGAAATGAGATCAGATCAAGTAGCTTCATCATTTGTGATCGCAAAGTCGCACTCTTAGTGGACATCTCGTTATGCCTCTACCGCCTGCTCTGCATCACTGAACTGCTCTGAGCTAGTTGAATCTCCCTCTCTAGTCTCATCAATCGTCTCTATTTGTATACACTCGCCCTCAACGTGAAAGTACACCTTCCCACTATCATGGTTGGACACTGCCTTGGTTGTGGCCAAGAATGTACATCCTAGAATGATGGGGGTATCGGTGACAGACTCAAGGATCTCCATGTCCAACACAACAAATCCACGGGGAATTTCATACCCTGAATTGTAACGACCACATCCTTCAACAACCCCTTCGGCCTCTTGATAGATCTATCAGCAAGTTGAAGGATTGTCTTGCTCTGTCAAAGAGGGCCAAACTCGAATCGGTCGAGTAAGGCTGTTGGAAGGATGTTGATGGAAGATTCGTTGTCTAATAGAGTACGATCAAATCTCTACTCATAAATGTGGCATCTGACATAGGGAGTTCTTGCATCTGGCCTCTTGGATGGCAGACGATTCTGACTGGCGAAGAAGGTGGCACGGGTCAACACATGGATCTCTGCTTGGTAGTTCCTCTTCTTCTTGCATATGGTGGTCCTCTCTCTCAAGTTATTTTGGAAGAGAGGGATGTGCTCGAGTGCAACCTGTAGAGTCAGCTAAATATGGAATCTATCAATCATATGGTGGATGAACTATAACTACTGGTCTCTTTTTGGATTTTCTTTTTTATTCCCCTTCGCCAAGTTGAGTGCTTGAGGGAAGGGTATGGCTGGTCCCTCCTCAGATAGAGGGCTGGGAATAGGTTCCAGCTACTGCGAAGGAATGGAATCCATACAAGTGTCATCATGCATCTCCTATGGACTTGAAGATGAAGAAACCTTTCCTTTATTAATTTTTTTCTTTTTCGTATTGTCCTGAGGTACAGAAACTAGAGAAAACATAACTGGAGTAAAAGTGGTAGCATCAGTACCACCCATGGCATCAGACTTAACGGTATCAGCACCGCGCTCTAGCTCAGCATCTCAAACAATGGTGGCATTAGTACCACGTGCTGCATCTGGAGAAACGATGACTTTAATACCGTCGACTAGATCTGCATCATCCTTGGTGGAATCAGGACCACCGTCATCCACATCATCATTAGTGGTATTAGCATCACTATCCTCCTCGTTTGGCGCTCCTAGCTTATCATGGTGTCGTCGCTCAGACGTGGCATCATCGACTGGCATCCTGCCTCTCCTAAGTGATACAAAATCAGCATCAAATATGTACGAGGAAATATCACCCAATGACTCACTAGGATTGGTGGTTTCTGTGAACTGTACCTACTCAAGTTTCCTTTTGAGGTTGTTTGGGTTGGGCTCGATCTGAGCGGGTATGGCAGCCTTGTCATTTATGATTTCCCTCATCTCCTGGCGAAACTCGTCCATCTCCTACCTAAAGGATGCCTACTGATCTGCGAGTAGGCATGCTAGATAATCAATGGTTGGGTTCTCATAGGCTAGCCATGTTAGACATGTGATCCCGAGGCGAACCATTCCTATAATAAATATTATTGTAATATTTGATTTATCAATAAAAGTTATTGATTTTTTCACTCCCTTTCTAAGATTAAGTGAACGAATGCACTATAAGGTTCCTCTGTACAATTAGGGTTATGTACCATAGCCATCTTGATAATCATATAGTTGTTGATTCAATAATAGAATCATAGAGGCTGGTGTATGGATAAATATCTAATGAGTTAGATTGATGACTCGTCAAGCACCGTCAAATGATTGTTAAGAGATAATCTCCAGCCTGATTAGGAGATGGCAATCCTTCCTCACATAGGTTGATATCTGACCGACCTCTTGATGTAGGTCCTCTACATAGGAATAGAGATTTGGAGGCGTCAGATTAGTTGGGTCAAGGAGTTGACTTAACGAGATCGAGATAACCAAAGTCCTATATCGTATACTGTTGTGATACAGGCACGCGTCCTCTAATCGGAGACAGATGTGTTGCTATATGTCTAAATGTGTACATTTGGCAGACCAATAAGTTAATAACCTAACCAAGGTCTATACACCGACGCGTTGGTGTGCATACAAGGGCATATGAGTAATACGATCTCACAAAGGGATCATACAGGTTCACTTGTGAAGCGAAAGGCATGAGCTCACTCATGAGGTATTGGGACCGATCAAATTCCATGCATGGTCTTCACGCTTTGGAAGCATGACAAGAATTTGAAGGTATGATATATGCTTTTGGAAAGCATATGATCGATACCAAATCCCAATGACCAGGAATGAGAAACTTGATGATCAAACCATGAAGATGACAGTGTAAAATTGATCTGTATCTTTGGATTGATCATAGGTCTTCTAGTATGCAGGATGTACAGGTATTAGGAATATCTAAGGGTGATGTGATATTAAACGATTATATAACCATGACACTTCCATTATGAGATAGTTATGAAATAGGTCTGGATTTTAGTGGCTCCTCTCAATTGAGAAGTAATCTGATCTTGGTCCAAATGTTGGACATTGATCTGAATGAGTTTCAGATGCAATGAGAAGACTAGATTTACGGCCTTGATTAAATCAAGCATTTGTGAGAGGTCCGTGGGATCTGGATTTGAGATGTGATCTCAATATCCGTCACTATACATGGTACAATACAATCGCCTTGTCCTTATCTCCAAGCATCTGCGGAGAAAGCGCATTATTCTTGAAAGAGTTCAAGAATAATTCCAAAGTTGAATTATGTCTAAGCAGTGAGGAATAGATAACTAATGTGATTTAATTATCATGAATAATGTTAATTTGATTCACATTATCTTAATGCATGAGTATGATTATCCAATGTAATTATTTGAGATTTAATTATTGTGGATATGGATAATGTGGACAGCACTATCCAATTATCCAGGTATATTGTAAATGAGATTTATAATATATTAGAGAGAGAGAGATTTTGTAATTTATATTTGTTGATTAATTGTTAATGTGAATTGGATTCATTTTTAAAGATTAACTGAAAATATAATTACATTTTGTTTTGGATTGTGAATGAGATTCACATAATTTCATTGGCATGGTTGATATTTTCCACAAGATAATTTGAAATTATTTGTTGGTGAAAATATTATCGACAAGAGATCATGATATATCATGAGATAATGGGATCTCATGATAATTAGAATATATTGATCAAGGCCACCAAAGAGAAGTGGACGGCTACAGCTCTCCATGAGGAAGAGAGTAGTCGTCCCCTCTTTTTAGGGGATTGGTTTAGTCTCTTCATTATCTCTTCTCTAGTCAAAGATGATTTAATTTGAAATTAATTTTGTTGATTTATCAATGAAAATTAATTTAAATTAAATCATTTGTTGTTGTGTTTTTACAACAGCATCTTAGTTATTGAAAGAAACACAAATCAATCTCATCCGTTGATTGTGTGTTGTCCATAGATTGTGATCCATGGACTCCGAAAACCCTATATAAGGAGAAGCAATCCTTGCTCTTCTAGATACATGAAATCACATGAAGTCTCTCTCTCCTTCTCTCATTCTCACGCATACCCTCTCTCTCTCATCTTGAGTGGTCGTCTTCTCTTATATAGAGAAGATCATTTTCGTTGTCTCCTTGCTATTGTGCTCTGTCTCAACGACCATTGGCTCTCTGTCTTCTTTGCTATGTGGCTCTCGTGAAGAATACGTTCGATCTTGTGAGATGAGATAAGGAGATTCATTACTTGGGACATCAATTCGGATTACGAGAAGCATGCGACTCATCCCCAAGCTGGCAAGCGTCTCCTCCGATGGATCGGACTTGAGACAGGAGGTCTCTTTCTTTAGAGGCTAGATCACGACCACGCTCCAAGAGTATTCATATATCTTTGATGTGGTTAGATGAAATGATTCAAGAAATGTTCTTGGGATCATGTAATTTCATACTTTAAAAAAATAAAATAAAATTCTGCTGCACCGAGCAATTAGTGCGATTAGTCGCTCGTGATCGTATATGATACGATCATTACGCTTCCGTGATACGCTTGAGGATTTCCCCATATCCTTCTAGCCCATGAGAACCGGGCGGGTTGCCTCGTTGAAAGTGAGGATGCTGTTGGAATTGGTGAAGGGGAGGCTGAGAATATTTTTGCTGAGGCTGCAGCCGGTGTTGTCTCAACTGTTGTCCCTACTGGTAGGGACGAGGGCCTGACTGGAAGTGTTGTTGTAGCTGGTGGGAGAACTGGGGATACTGCTATTGGTTGAACTGTACACCCTGAGCTGGAGGTTGCTGCTGGGATGAGGCACCCTCGGTTGACCATCTTAATCGGGATGATCTTAACGGATCTCGGGCTGCTGCTGGTCATACCAAATCCCATTGACGTCCATCAATGACTCATGCTCGTATGGGGGCGTAGGAAGAACTACATGTGGTTGATCCTACTGGTACACCACCATCTAAGTGTCTTGAGATGGCGATGGCTGAGAGTACTAGTATTGCAGCTGCTAGACTAGCTCCATCTGGATGTGGTGAACCTGATGATATTGGGCAGAGTGCTGGGAAGAGATGTTGCTGCTAGGATCAGCCCAAGACTTGAGACGGGGCTAAGAAGTCGTTTGTGCCTTCTGGAGACACTTGATCTATGTCTTCAGTTCACTCAGTGTATATGCCAATTGATCAATCTACGTCATGCCCTAGCACTGCTTCTTCTCGATGATCTCTATGTGGTCCAGCTTCTCGCTGATGATGCCCACGTTAGCGATTGAAGACTCTGTATGTGATGTTGCTGTCGACGAAGAAGTTGTTGGACCCACATCAGCCCGTGCTATCCTCTGATAGGACACGACCTAGGATAGGAGCTTTCCCTGAGTATAGAGCCTGGTCTGGGACATCATTGTATATTTCTCAATCATCTCCTGATAGATGGCCTAGACTGGTCCTCATCCTTAGCGAAGTAGGAGCCCCACAAGAAGTGTTGACTAGCCCCTGCAGCTCCGGTGTCATCCCACAAAAGAAGCTCTAGAGAAGATTGGGCTTAGATATATCATGATGTGGACACCGATCGATGAGCTCATGAAATCAATCCCACGCCTCAAGGAACTTCTTGTTGGGGATCATGGAGAATTTGTTGATCAGAGCTCGTGTTTCATTCGTCCAACCTAGTGGATAGTACTTGTTCAAGTAATCGGTTTGGAGTTGCTCCTATGAAATGATATATCTCCCTAAATGCTTTAGCCAGTAGGTTGCTCTGTCGACTAGGGAGAATGGGAATGCCATCATCTTGATGGTGTATTCGTCCATGAATCGATCGTGGACAATACTGCAGATCATCTAAAACTCATGCAAGTGAAGATGCGGCTCCTCGGTGACTAGCCCATGGAACTTGGGAAAAAGCTGCATAGTCTGGGGGATGAGCTTGAAGTCGCCCAAAATCATCGGGAGCTGGATCCAAAGGTTTGTGAGGGTTGCACTAGGGTTGTGCAACTCCCTCATCAGCCTGCTTGGTCGGGGTGGATCCTGTGGGTCTTCTGGTTGTCCTCATGCTCCTCCTCCAGCTACGGGGATGTCCTCACTGGTTGGTCTCTACTGCTATCCTTTATTGGCTCACATCTGTTCTCCCTGTTCCTAAATCTATCGTTGCATCGTCTCAAGGGAGGATAACAAGGTGTTGTTTATGGAACCCTGATCTAGAACATATGTTGAAATCCGGGGTTGTCCATCTGTGTGTCCGTCACTGCTGGCAATCTCGCGGGTCTTTGCAAAGGCAAAAGACCCAAACCCAAGTGTCATCAAATGAATAAATAACTAAGCTGGTCTCTGCTCGGGTACCTCGGGACTGGAAGAAGGGTGATCGAGGGGGAACAGGGTGGAATCGAACTTGGGTTTGGAGAGCAGGTCTAGGCTCCCTGAAACATCCCTAGATGATTGGGTCGGAGTGCTCGAGAGCAGTGCTACCAGAGGCAGCTTAAGGGACCTCTGGCCCATCATCGTGATCTAAAGATAGTGTCGATGGGATCTAGAAACAAACAAGATCAGCAATCAAACCTCCAATTCACCTACTCAACACGAGAGTTAATAACCTTAAAGGTTTGGTCGTTTATCTTATCAGTTTTATTTAGGTGATAATCCAGTCTTGCAGAGCGATTAAGCGAGTTGTTAGAAACCCGATGCTCTTAAGAGAATGGCCCAATCTCAAAGCTAGATCTTTCCCAGCCATTGCAAGTTGCGTACCATTTACTGGATACCCGATCAACTCGCTCTGCTAAGGACGTCGCGGCCCACTTTACCAGATACCGGAGAGATCCTCACTGGAGAACGACTAACCCCAAGACCAGTAGTCTAATAGAGTTCAGGTGTGGCTCTAGCCTAGTGTGCATGTCACTCTCTCACGCAAGCAAACCAAACAATGAGGGGATGGCTCTTCCAAAACATATTTTTAAGTGAAGTGTCTTTTAGCAGAACATTTGTTTAAGCAGTCCCAATTTTTATTGCGTTCTCTTTTTTTATGTATTTTTCAAGCAAACAACGCCTAACAAATTTTTTGATTTCTTGGGGTTTATTTAAGTCCAAAAATAGGGGGAGGAAGTGGAAAAAGCTGATGCACGATCAAACACAATGATGCATGCAAAGTCAGAAATGCATACTTGTCGTCAGTACTCTACATGTAGGGTGATCCGCGCATAAATTTAAAAATTGAATTTAAACTAATGTATGTGATGCACGAAGAAAACGACCTTAGATGAGCAACTTCTAATGATCGTGAAGAATCAGAGTCTGCTAACCAGACCAAGTCCGGAGTCCAATCTTGGAAACCACTCAGTGCCTACCACAATGGGTCCTGATAGCGTTGTATGTGGTTCCTCATGGTACGTGGATTCAAGTCTAATTAATCTAACTTTTTATTATGAGTTATTAATAAGGTCCAATTAAGAACTATTGGTACAAGCAATCCATTAGGGATTGGACCTTAATTAATTACGTCGTAATCAATAAAAATCATAAGTCTACGGCCAAATTCTTCGGAAATCAAATAGAAAAAATACGGTTAAAACAAAATCGGTGAAACTGCGGTGAGGTCCCCCGAGTACACTGGTGCTCGACAAAATAGATCCCGATAACCCTCAAGTCCATAAGAGTTTGAATGTCATGTATTATTACAATAATAATAATGAATGTGCTGAAAATAAAACAATGCTAATCTATCTACTATAACTACTCATGTTGTACTCCTACTCCTCCTCAGGTACGAGTCTCCTCCAAAGTGTCCTCAGGAGGTTCCTCGAACCAAAAAGTTAAATAGAAACATGTCATAAATAGTTATAATAGATAGATATCAAAATATACAAAAAGGCTGAAAAGACTACTAAGTCGTGCTCCCTGACAACGACACCATTCTGATGAGTGACCGAGCGACACGGGGTAGGGAATGAAATAAACAGAGGGCCGTTGCGACCTGGATCACAAGGCCTAAGCTCAACAAGAAAAATCAAGACCACTCAAATCAGACAATCAAGGCACAAAATCAATGTTAGCAATCTCCGCTATTTATTTAACCTGGTATAACGACCAGGGTCGAACTCAAGGAGCACGGGTAAAACCTACGAAGTAGTCGTAATCAGACAAATAAAAGCCTATTTGGTATATTTTTTACCTTACAAATTTTTATGTTTTTAAACTAAGGAAAATAAGAAAGGCAATAAGGCAACCAAGCACACAAGAAAGCCTCTACAATTTTTATTTAAAATCTAAAATGCTCAAAATTTAGAAACAAAAATATTTTTATATTTTAAATATTCAGATATTTTTGGTGATTTTCTGGGAATTTTTTAGTTTTTATATAATTTTATAAAAATCAAGCAAAGGCGAGAGGGGAAAACAGCGTACAACTTGGACTAAAAGGCAAATTTAAGATATTAAAAATACCCTAATGTCCGGGTTCTAATTTTTATGAGAAAGTAAATAAAAATATCCAAAAATAAAAAACAAACTCTTATTTTTTAAATTTTTTTGGAATGTTCAGTGATCTTTAAAAGTTTTTAAGGTTTTTGAGATTTTTCGAGTTTATATAAGGGTTTTTGCAAAAAAATGTATTGTAGATAAAGCACACAAAAAGAATCACATATGAATTTTTTTGTAATTTAAAAAAAATGTATTTTTTTTATGTTTTTTATAAAACAAACAGAACACCTTTTATGGTTTTTTATTTTTAGAAAATATCAAATAAAACCAAATTAATTCAAAAAAATTACCATAAATATCATGTGTTAGCAGAAGCTAACCAGTCAATACCCCTTCCAACGGGTTTCGAAGATGCAAATAATCTTTTATGGAATTTTTGGAGTTGATTTGATAATTATTTGATTAAAAACAACACTCACAACTTATAGGGACCTGATTGCAATTATCTTAAAGTTCACTGCCAAACAGTAACATATATATAAAAAGCTCATGGCAAACAATGAAAAAAAATCACAAGGTAGGAGAAAGCATGCAAATAACCCACAAATCACGTGAACATGCACGTGTCTTATGTTCGGAAGGACTAAAATGCAAATACTGAAAATATGAGATCCTAACTGTAAAATATTCAAACTACAACTTTATTTTATTGGACTAAATAGCTATGCATAAAAGTGTGAGGGTAAAAGAGCAATATACCCCAGAAAGGGCACGTGGCGTGCGCTGGAGATGACGTGGTCGTACGGCTCTGATCACTGTCGCCCGTTGATCTGACAGTGTAGAGGTTGTCGCAGACATACGGCTGGATCTAACGGTGCTGCTCTGATCTAACAGCTGCAGCAGCCTTCTTGTAAGGCAGCTATGATGAGATATGGAAGGAGAAGGAACAATCCAATGGAAGATGAGGATGCTGGAAGAACAACCCTTGGGCGAACTTCAATCGACCACTGGAGGCGATCCACCGGTCTGTTGAGCTCACTGAAGGGGCTTGTAGCATCGTGGAGGTGATCCATGTCTGCTAGAATGCTCCGATGGGGGCGGTAACGACTAGATGATCATAATGGTGAAGTGCCCACCTGGAGGTGCTCCTCCTACGCAGTTGGGGGCTCAACGGGTCTCCTTCGCATGAACCAAGACCTGCAGAGGAAAGAGGACACTCGGGCCATGGCTCCGATCAACTTTATTGCAAGGATAGGTATGAGAAACACGAGGCTTTGGAGGTTGACACCAACGAAGGTGAAGGAAGGGAGTCGCGACATTAATCCCGACATGAGGGTCAAGGATAAGGGGGTCCGACTACGGTGCATGGTGAGGCGTTTGTAGATAAGTCAATCAATATGGTCATGAAGATGAAATGGGGCTCCGACTAGGGTGGTCAGAGCCGATGAACTACGATGAAGGGTAAATGAATGATGCGACTGGAAGGGGAAAATGCGGACGATAAGATGGTCACCTGAGGGTCCAGATGAGTTCCTGAGCTTCAGGCAACTGCGAGCAACGAGGTGATGGCCTCAACTGAGCTATGGCTTGTCGAGGAGGCTAAACACGATGAAGGTCTAGCCACGTAGCTGAGCTGCGAGATTCACACCACCAAACTTCGATCCAAAGATGTTCTCCGGTCGTTGTCACTCAACTGGAGGTCGCTAGAGTGGAAGAAGGGGTGAGTCACAAGCTGAGGAGGTGAGGAGGCAAAGAAGACATTTTATAGGTTTCCCAGGGCGTTGGAGAGATCGGGCGAGAGCGTGCAACCCTAGGAAGATCTGCACTTTCCTAGGGATCCGCGAAAGTGATGCATCTTAGGAGAAGGCTTGGGAGAAAAATAGGAGCAAAAGGAGGCCTGACCTAATCCAGAAAAATGGGAGACGGAGGTCCGGTGAAGTGAAACGGGTCGGGTTAGCCCTGGGAGGAGATGTTGACCATAGCTCAACTTCGCGTTGGACCAATCAAGAAATAGGGATTTACAAAATATTTATAAATTCAATTGAAAATAATAAATGAATTCAACATAAAAAAATATATAAAATAAAAAAATTTATTGTTTTTCAAACTATTTTCTATGATTTTTAATTAATTTAATGAAAAATAAATTAGGATATTTACAATATATAGTGGTATATACAAGTATAATATACCTATGTATTATATAAAAAAAATATTTTGTTATTTGTACACAAATATCCCCAATTTTATATTTTATTTATTTTCAGCATAATTTTAGGAGTATAAAGTAATTTTTATTTTATTTTTATGGATTATTACAGGTATAGGATAAATAGTGCATGTGATGAATGTACATGTGCTTTATACAAGAGAGGGGGATTTTATTTTTATTTTATTTTAATTTAATTTAATTTTTCTGATTTTTTAACTCAGCCATGGTCGGTCCCAAGACCGTGTAAATGAGGAGGGTTGCATTAGGTAGCCGACAGTCAGCGTAAAATAGTTAGAGACAACTTCCTAAGTAGTACTTGTTTTCTAAAAAAAGACTATTTAAGAAGTTGCCTCATGACAGACAGATCTTTTCAACATGGATTTAAGCAAACATACAGATTTTATTGGGGCGTTCCCTACTTGCAATGCGTTGCATCGCCCTAATGCAATGAAAAATTGGCAAGGACTGCTACATCGCAGCCTGGATGTAGTTCAAAATTTGCAAGGGTTCTCGCATGAGGAACGCATGCAGGTAATTAAGCTAGTTTCGTTGCATCACCATTTGGATGCAGTCCAAAATTTACAAGGGTTCTCGCATAATGGGCGCATGCGAGTAAAGAAGTTTGTTCAAAAGAGATTACAACGGAAGTTGCGGATTGGTAGCTGGAATTAGGGTTGGGCATTGGGCTGGGCCGGCCCGACCCGGCCCAAAACCCGACCCGTATAACCCGACCCAAACCCGAACCCGAAATTTAATGGGCGGGCCGTGGGCCCTAAAATGAGCCCATATTGATTAACGGGCCGGGTTTGGGCCTTAGAAGGCCCAAACCCGTTAGCCCGATAGCCCGATCCATTCTAAAGCAAGTATATTTATATCCAGTACGGTATAATTATATCAATTATATTCATGTTCATTCCAAATACCATGTTCTAACTTTACTATCCTTATTCAAGTGTAGAATAAATGCTTAGATACATTAATAATCATATCCAATAGTGGATTGAGGATATTATTACATTAATATACAAGATTATTACATTAATATGCAATAATGGAATCTGTGTCCTCAAGTGTTACAGCATTTACAACTGTAAGTAACCAATTTGTATTGGGTCATAGTGCCCGCATCTACAATAGAATATGTAATGGTGAATTGAATGGTGGTTTAAGTCGCCATATTTTTACCACATTTGTATTTCCAACATACAACTAATGTTAAAATCACAAATTAGTTAGCATACTTTATAGTTTTAAACATGCACACATGCATAAGAAACAACCACACAAATGCAAGAAGAATGGGAGACATGATATTCGTATACATAGGTGTTAAATTGGGCCGGTCCGACCCGAACCCGACCCATTTTATTTGGGCCGGGTTTGGGCTTGGGCCTAATTTTTGAAAATAAAATGGGCCTAGGCCCGACCCGTTAGCCCATATTCTAAAATGGGCTTGGGCCGGGCCAAGGCGAACCCGGCCCGAGCCCGGCCCATGCCCAACCCTAGCTGTAATATTGGCACTTTAACTGGAAAGTTGATGGAGTTAGTGGATACAATGGAAAGAAGAAAGATTCATATACTATGTCTCCAAGAGACTAAATGGGTTGGAGAGAAAGCAAGGGAGATTGAGAAGACGGGCTTTAAACTTTGGTAGTCAGGTAAAGATAAGGGTAGATGGTGTTGGAGTGGTTGTTCATAAGGATTTGAAGAATTGTGTGGTTGAGGTGAAAAGATTCGGGGATCGAATTATTTTGCTAAAATTGGTGCTTGAAGAAGAATTCTGAATATCATCTCAATTTATGCACCGCAAATTGGTTTAGATGAAAGGACTAAACAAGCTTTTTGGGAGGATTTGGATAAGAGCCTACAAGGTATCCCACAAAGAGAGATGTTTTGCATCGATGGAGATCTTAATGGACATGTGGGTAAAGATGCTTCAGGGTATGCTAGTGTTCATGGAGGACATGGTTTTGGGGAAAGAAATGAAGAGGGAAAATTTATCCCGGATTTTGCAACGACATATGATCTTTTCATAGAAAACACTCTCTTCAAGGGACAAACATTTAATTACTTATAAGAGTGGGCCAACTAGAACACAAATAGATTACTTTGCATTGAAGAGAAGAGATAGGTTGTGTTGTAAAGATTGAAAAGTAATCCCAGGAGAGAGTTTGACAACCCAACATCGTTTATTAGTAATGGATGTACAAAGGAAAGGTTGGTAAAGAAAAGGAGGGTTTCTAAGATAACTAGAACTAGATGGTGGAATCTTCCGCTGAAGCAAGCGAGCTCCAAGGAGAAGGTTTTAGAAGACTTATCTTGGGATTGTAGCGGTAGTGCAAACAATATGTGGGAGGCAGTAGCATCTTGTATCCGAAAGGTAGCCAAAGAGATGTTGTGCGAGTCAAACGGAGGAGCTCCATGTCAAAAGGAGGCTTGGTGGTGGAGTGAATGGGTACAAGGGAAGCTAAAAATAAAAAGAGCTTGCTTTAAAGCTATGTCTAAGGATAGAACAGAGGAAACTGTCACAAACTACAAAATAGCGAAGAAGGAAGAAAAGAAGGCCATAAGCGAAGCTAAGTCAAAAGCTTATGAAGTTTTGTATAAAAATCTTGACTCTAATGAGGGATAGAAGGATATATTCAGGTTGTCCAAAGCAAGAGAAAGAAAAATCAAAGACCTTTCTCAAGAGAGATGCATTAAGGACGAGGAAGGTCATGTGCTTGTTACTCAGAAGGATATAAAGACTAGATGAGAACAGTACTTCCATAAATTTTTCATTGGGGAAGGAAATAGAGATGTCACTTTGGGTGATATAGCTTGTAGTGAGAGTTATTTGAATCATGCATGCTATAGATGGATACAAAGAAAGGAAGTAGATGAGGCTTTGAAGGTTATGAGACATGGAAAAGGTGTAGGACCGGATGACATCCATGTAGAAGTATGGAGAGTTTTAGGTGAGCGTGGTTTGACTTGGCTTACGAATCTATTCAATGTTATTTGGTGAAGCAAGAAAATGCCTGAAGATAGAGGAGGAGTATCGTGGTGCCTCTTTATAAGAATAAAGGAGACATTCAAAATTGTTCAAATTATAGAGGTATCAAGCTGATGTGTCACACTATGAAAAATTTAGGAACGTGTGATCGAAAGAAGGTTGAGGCAAATTTCCAATGTAAAAGAAAACCAATTCGGATTCAAGCCAGGTCACTCAACGACTGAAGCCATCCATTTGCTGAGGAGAACAATGGAGATTTAAAGAGCTAAAAGGAAGAACCTCTGCATGATCTTTATTGATTTGGAGAAGGCTTACGATTATGCCCCACGAGAGATATTTTGGAGAGTGTTGGAGAAGAGACAAATACATGTCCTATACATTAACCTCATAAAGGACATGTATGATAAGGCTTTATCTTGTGTAAGGACCCCGTCTGGGAAGACTGGTTATTTTGACATCAGCATTGGTTTACATCAAGGTTCTGCTTTGAGTCCATTTCTTTTTACTTTGATTATGGACGAGCTGACCAGTCACCGTCAGGATGAGTTACCTTGGTGTATGTTATTTGTTGATGATATTGTGTTAATTGAGGAGACTAGAGATGGAGTAAATGAGAAGCTTGAGGTCTGGAGGCATGAGTTGGAGACTAAAGGATTTCGTATAAGTAGGGTTAAGACGGAATATATGGAGTGCACCTTTGATGGAAGCAATGGTGAAGGAATCGAGGTGAAGATTGGTGATGATAACATTCAGAAGAGAGATTCCTTTAGATATCTGGGATCTATTCTACAACATGATGGGGAAATTGATGGATATGTTACTAATAGAATAAATGCAGGCTGGATAAAGTGGAGAGGAGCCTCTGTTGTTCTCTGTGATAAGAAAATTCCTTTAAAGATTAAAGGAAAGTTTTACAAAGCAGCTGTGAGACCTGCTATGCTTTATGGATTTGAATGTTGGCCTGTGAACCATAGACATGTGCAGAGAATGAATGTAGCAGAAATGAAAATGCTAAGGTAGGGACATATACGTAAAGATCGAATTCGGAATGATGCAATCAGAAAGAAAGTTGGTGTAGCTCCGATCGAGGATAAGATGCGAGAAAACCGCTTAAGATGATTTGGACATTTACAAAGAAGATCAGCTAATGCACCAGTTAGGAGATGCGACTGTTGGGATGTTGAGCCGGCTAAGAGAGGGCGAGGACGGCCCAAGAAGTGTTGGAAAGAGACCATACGAAGGGATATTAGTTTTGTGGATATAATCCCGGGATTGGCCCAAGATAGATCTGAATGTAGGTGAAGAATCCATGTAGCCGACCTTACTTAATTGTGGGAAAAGGCTTTGTTGTTGTTGTTGAATTTTTCTGATTTTTTATTTTATTTTTGTTTTATTCATAGACATAATACAATGAGGTGAAAATAATTATTTTATTTTATTTTATTTTATCACAAATAATTATTTATACACATAGGTAGTATGTACAATACAGAGTAGGCCCTATCTCTCTCTACTTATTTTATTTGGCGATCAGGTCAAGACTTGACCTTCTCTTGGGGTTCGGGTCACTATGTATTATTCTAAATACCTCTCTTTTTTCTTTTCCTTTATTCTTTTATTTTTTTCACAAATACATGCTAATTATGTAGTATTAATATATGCATGCAATTTTCTATGTTATTGTATTTACACCTATTTACATGTTGATTTGTCAAGTTAAATAGTTAAAAAAAAGAATAAAGAGTGAGAATCAGGGATTCATCACCTGTCTTCTCCAACATGGTGACCCTAATTCCCCAATACAACAACTCTTTCCTCGAGAAGCGAGGTATTCCCTTTTAAGTTCAAGTGACAACCAACTCAAGAAGAGGAGGTGGAGAGAAGAATGAGTGGTAGCTAGTGTAGCTACCTATCCTAGGATGCTCGACCAGTGTAGCCAAGTCATTCGCCTGCATGCTCACAAATGTATGACTTTGAAGCTCAAGCTTGCTTATTGATTATACAAATATGTATACTCCGACTGGCATTTTATTGTCAATCAGGTATGTCCACTTTTGAAATATTATATATAACAGCATGTACATAAGGAATTTTTCTTCTTAAGCCAGTAGATTATCCCTCTTTTGAAGCTTTATTACAATCCACAACTTCTGTCTTCTGACCTCATCGCTATTGGATCAGGTTGAGGTACAATGGCCATAAATATGTGAATTCTGATGTTTCAAATGGCTTCTGTCTCATGCCGGTAAATCCAGCCCTCTTCTACTTCAACTGAGGTGAGCAAAGTGAAAGATGTCGGTGTACAAGCTAGGCCATTATCAACAAGAGTCGTGGGTATGCTCCGAAATACTCTACTTAGGCAGTCAAGAAGATGTTGAACCATGTCTCATGATTCTTAAAGAATTAAGTCAACTAGACCTGAAGTACCTCAATTCTAGTTCCTATAAGGTTCTTGTGATAAAATATATTTAAGGTCCAACTAAGCTTCAATTTTCGGGTTTTACTTAGACATGTTCTATTATCAAACTCAATCTAAAAAATGCAAATGCAATGCACAATGCAAGGAAAATATTTTTGTGATGCAATTTTCAAAAATTTGACTATTTATGGATTTTTGAAAAAGGTTTTGCAAATTTTTATGCAATTTTCAAAAATATTTTCCAAATTTTTTGATATTTTTGGTTTTGTAAATATTTTTTGAATTTTTTTGAAAACAAAAGAATTTTGGAAGAAAGAAGTAGGCAAAAATATTTACATAGGATGAATCTTATACTTACAAGAGTTGGGTTTTTAAGAATTTACACAAGGGATATGTTATTATATATACATATGGTAAAGAATTTTTGTGTGATGAACATATTCCTCAAACTTATATGAAATGATTTTACAAATAATTTTGGAAACTATAGTCCAAAATAATTTTTGCAAATAATTTTTATAATAATTTGAAAATTATTTTGAAAAGGTTTTTCAAATAGTACATATTGATTTTTCAAAATATTTTTGCAACCATTTTCAAAACCATTTGCATATAAATTTCAAAAAGATTTTTATTTCACACAGAGAAAAGAAGGTTTTATAAACAAAACATTTTAAAAATGTTGAAAACATTTAACAAAATATTTTGCAAATAGTTTTCAAAAAAATCAAAAAGTTTTTCAAACTATTTTTCAAACATTTTGTAATATTTTTACCTAATTTATTAATCAATATCTACTAGAAGAATTTGAGGAATAATAAACATATTTTTATTATGTGATTTTAATGAATTGTATAGTATATATAATGTTTTAGCCATACTTATTAAAAATACAAAAGTATGAGTTATGGCTTAAAGTATATATGTAGTATATATGACCTCCCTATACTTAGATTAGGTTATGTACTCATAGATCAGAGAGAAAAAGAGAAGACATAACTCATACTGAGTATAGAAGAGTATACAGAATAACGAATAAGGAGTGAATGAACGAATAAATGAGAAGTGAATGAATGAGGAGTCAATTGTCCCCCTTTACTTAGGATCAACTAATCCTATGTATAGAAGACTGTACATACGGCAATAAGGGTCAAGGGTGGGAATGAATAAATCACAATTCACACCGTCTCCCCGTACACGTAGGGTAAGATATCTCTAAGTATACACAAGAAGAGGAGATAGTGGAGGGGATCAAAGATTGAAAGAACTCAGGGTGCACTCCCTCCTATACTTAAGACAAAGTACGTACTAAGTATAGCAGACTGTCAAAAAGCAGCGACACCTTTTTGATAGAAAAAGAAAATTGAAAATGAAAAGAAGAAAAAAAGAAAAATATCACTCAGCTCATCTACCTCCCCTATATTCAGGACAGAGTGCATCCTAAGCAAGGATAAACACAAGGAATGAGGTAGATGAACAAAACGGGAGAGGAAGGAAGTAAAATGAAAGTGAATATACAAAGAGATGGATATACAGAGGTCAAGAAGATTGAAAGTGGACCTTCTTGCGATACCACTAAGGAATAGATTTGACAAGGTGCAGGTCGATATCGGGGTCCTTAGTAGACACAAACTGATCAGGATCGACCTGATGAAGATCCTCAACAGTATCAAAACAGAAAGGCACAAACAGGTCAGTGGAAGCATGTGATTAAGTTCGGCCTTGGGTGTCTCAGATAGGACAAAATTAAAAGGAACGAACGCGTTTATGGAAGTAGTAAGGTCAAGTTCATCTTTTGTGGTCTCAACTAGATCATCATCATCATCAAAGGGCCTGAATTTATTGATGAAAGCAATAAGATCAAATTCAACCTCATCAGTCTCAACTATGTCTGCCCTCCACTCAAAGGTATCAATTGTGTAAATACTGCGGATGTCATCAACACAATGCCAATCACATGAAGAGGGAACTCCAAGGTCTATGCTTTTCAGTCTTCCTCCCTTCTGAGGAATTCTCGGGTCTCATCATCATTCATTCATAAAGCAAACTTCTCTAATATCAGCAGATAGGTCATAGATCTCAAGGTCAGCTAAGTCAGGTGTAGTCACATCAGGTGCAGTTCTTTGGCTGACAGTGGGTACAGTGATGACCACAGCACTTTCATCATCAGGACGGAAGCAAATCTCTCCTAATCCGTAATCAATAACAACTCTCGCAGAGGCAAGTAAGGGTCGTCCCAAGATGATTGTAGAGTGCTCCCCAGTGGTATGGTTCTTCATGGCCAATATGATAAAGTCAACAGTGTAGCTCATGCCATGAATCCAAATGACGACATTCTCTAAAATACCATTTGGCCTATTTTTTGACACATAAACAAATTGAATGATCATAATGATTTTCTTGAGAGGCCCTAAGTGAAGAGATTGTACCAACGATAAGGGTATTATACTAATTGAAGCATCGTCATTAAGAAGAGTGTGATCACATGAATAGTCATAGATGGTATATTTAATGAATGGTGTAGCAGTGTTCCCTTTCCTAGAAGAAGTGTGGTGGGTGATGGCATGGGTTGTAGCCTTGGTCAGGATATGACGCTCAGATCTGCTCCTTCACTTTCTCTTCTTAGGTTGAGGAGCAGAAAATAGGTCATGGCATGACGAACTGTGGCATCCATGATCTCATGAATAGCAGCAACCACTTCAGGTTTGGTCAACATTTTTCTGAATTTTTAGATCCCATCCATACAAGGGAGGAGATCGGAATCAACATATTCATATAGATGACTAACGATAGTATGTACAGTGTCATCCTTGGGGTCAAAGGTGGGACATGGAGTGAGTGAATGTGTGAGCAAATAGTCTGGCAAAGGTACCATCTCCTTACAATCTAAATCAAAAATGTGTCTCCCAAAATCATTTTGTATTTTTTTCTCATTTTTGTATTTTGGGTGATTGCAAGCTCTCATGGGAATCCTCGAGTGAACACATATCATCAAATTGTGAAGTATCATTAAGGCTCTTATTTATGCTAGTGAGGTCATAAATCCTTTGTCTCATATGCTCCATCATCAGGGTCAAGTGCTCAAGGGTGGACTCCCTGAGAGGTGACTCCAACAGATCAGTCTCAGGTGGGCAAATTGTGGGTAGTGTGAGAGTGGTGGTGGTGGGTAGACGTACGAGACCTGAAACTGTGGCTAAGGTAAATATGTACAAAAATCAAGATCAAAGTCCTCCTGGAAAAATGGAGGTGAATCGACTAGAGGGTACGAGGAATCCGCGAAGTTCGGATAAAAAATACTCTAGTTGGCCATCTCTGAAGCAAAAGGAAGTTATCGGGAGAACATGATGATCAAATCAAGAGATGTGTGAAGAAAGGCACAAATGCACAAAAAGATCGAGTATATACACAAATAATCACAAACAACTCTACACAAAACAATACCCCTTAATTCATCTACTCGACACAGTGAAGATCGTGAAAGCTCAATCATTTTATCCGGTCGGTTTTAGATTTAGGTGAGAATACAAATTTGCACAAGCACTTAGGAGGCATGGGATTGGGGCACTAACCTTAGTGTATACGTTAGCAAATTAAAATGAATACAATGAGGGGGTTACTTTCCCCAAGATAAATATTTTTCTTTATAGTTTATTCTAGAAATTGAGTAAGCTTATCGGGCCGAATTTTATTTGCTACCATTTTTGTATTTTTAATAGAAATACATGATCTTGATAAGGAATCAATTCTTTTTAGCTCCTAGGTGATCAAAATCAGAGGGAGAGCGGAAAAGTAATGCAAGTGGAAACGATGATGAATGCTAAGTAGAAATGCCCACCTTGCCTCTAGCTTTCTTCTGGAAAGGATGCTAAGCAGAATTGAAACCTGTCTATATGCAAATGCAAAGCCGATGAAATCGTCTAAGCATAGGAATTGTTATTAGCGTTCAAAATGTCAACTACCTAGAAATAAGACCGAGGTCCAATCTTGGAGGCCATTCGATGCCCGCCACAACAAGTCTTGCAAGCTTTTTATGCGACCCCTCTCGGCATTCGGTCTCAAATCCAAATATATAACAAATAAATTTTGACTAAGTCCAAGCACGAATCTATAGGTACAGGTAAATATAATTAAATGTTTGGACCTTAATCTATCGAGCAAGCGAATTGTAATACTAGAGCTCAATCACACAAAAGTTTCTTTAAGAATAAATCGCAAATATAGATTTCGTATTAGGGGTAGGTAACATGCATGCCATTGTTGGAGTTCATTAAATTAATCACTTACGCTTGGTGGAATGAGATGGAAAGGGAATTGGAAACCATAGATTTTGATATGATATTTAGATAATAAATAATAAGTTAGCTTTCGCATTCACATACTGGAAATAATAATATATACAATTAATCAACTTTGATCGTTCAGCTCAGACTTAACATCCACGGGATATGGCATTCAGGAGATACATAATTAAACTTTAACCAGCTTACAATATTTTCTTTATGTCTGTTACCAATTATCCATGTAAAGATACTGACGGAATCTTATACCTTCATCCCAGCCTTGGCAATCGCATAAATTCTTGCATAAGAGCATCTAAAACTTAGAAACATTCAAGCATATTGGAATGAGGATCATGTGGAAGCCAACAACAAGAAGGAAGGGGATGTCATTACAAATTTAAAAAAATCATGGTATATAGATACCTAAGTCTAAAAAAATCTCAAATATAGGACCGAACATCATATGAAACCAACATCAACGAGGGATAAAACTTCATTACAAGTATGTGGATCACATCATAACTATAATCAAAGCTATAAGTATATTCAAGCATATGGAAACAAAGTATGTGGAACCCAGCAGCAAGAGGGGGTATTTATCATTACCTTCGAGGATGTTCCCTTGGGATCTCCTCTCACACAAAAATGATGTTTCTTAACTCAGTTGGAGAAAGAATGTTCGTATAACGTTGATCTTGAGCTCCCCTACATGATGGTGGTCGTGGACCTTTGATTGGAGCAACTTCTCCGACGACAATGGCGGCCTTCCGACAATAAAATCGACCAACGTGGTGGTGCTCCAATGAAGGATAGGGGTAATAGTGTCTAGGGTTTGGAGAGGTATCTATCATGCCTTATTATAGAAGGATTGGTGGAAATGAATCCAAATTTAGATCCAGCTTGGATCCGTATATGGGTCCTGACTAGTATACTTAAAACATCGATAACTCAAGCTAGGAAGCTCAGAATTCGACGTTCTTGGACTCATTAGAAAGATCTAGATGAGCTCTACAAAATGACATGCTAATTTTTTTGAATTAAAAATACTCCAGAATTTAAGACAAAAATACGGGGTTTCACACCATGAAAATCTTGAAGGAAGTCTCGTCCTCGAGACGTAGGATCTATTGTATGTGTTTTTGAATGAGGTCTGCATCCATGCATAAAAATCTTAAAGAGAACGAAACCAATAAAAATCTTAAAGAGAATTCAACTAGGACTTCAAGATTACACCTTCAAAAATATGGGTGTATTTCTGTCGCATATCAGCCTCAGGCTCCCATGTGGCCTCCTCAACATTTTGAGTTTGTCATAATACGTTGATCAAAGGGATGTCTTTTTGTCGTAGCTTCTTTACTACCCGATCCAAGATCTGCACTAGTGCCCTAGGGAAGGATAAATTCAGTTCGATAACGAGGTCATCATGGTTAATCACATGTTGAGGATCTTGAATATACTTCTGAAGGTTTGACACATGGAATACATAATGCACGCTTGTCAAGTGCAAGGAAAGTTCTACTCGGTATGCTACCTTCCCAATACGGGCCAAAATCTCGAAAGGGTCAACAAAAAGCAGTGCCAGCTTGCCCTTAACACCAAATATTTGAATATCCTTCATTGGAGATACTTTCAAGAAGATAAAATCTCCGACTTCAAACTCGAGATCACGATGCCTATGATCGGCATACCTCTTCTGACGGCTCTGCGCAGTCAACAATTTCTTTCTAGCGATTTCTATGGCTCTTGTTATGTCCTCGATTATCTGAATGGAATAACTATCTTTGTCACCCACTTCTTGCCAACACAAAGGAGTGGTACATCTTCATCCATATAATGCCTCAGAAGGTGTCATGCCAATACTAGTATGGTAGTTATTGTTATAAGTAAACTCCACCGAGGGAAGATGATCCTTCCAATATCCCTGCCATTTTATGGCACATGTCGGATTAGGTCCTCAAGAGTCTGAATTGTCCTCGTTGATTGTCCATCCGTCTACAGATGATATGTTGAACTAAGACACAGTTCAGTCTTTAGGACTTTAATGAATTCTCCCCAATAATGTGACGTGAAGCAGGAGTCTCTATCCGACACGACCTCCTTGGGAATCCCATGCAAGTGAATAACATGTCGAATATATGACTTGGATAGATCTATTGGAGTGCAAATCATGTTCACTGGAATGAAATGTACGGACTTGGTCAACCAGTCCACAATAACCTAAATAGAATCAACCTACTGTACGAGGTAAGGATTTCACGAAATCCATAGAGATACTCTCCCATTTCTACAACGGGATAGGAAGTGGTTGTAACAAGCCAAGAGGACGCTTGTTCTCTGCCTAAACCAATCGACAAGTACGGCAACAACTAATATGTTCTGCAACATCTCTTATGATCCTCTCCCACCAGAAGTGCTGATAGAGGTCTCTATACATCTTGGTGCTTCCTGAGTGGATGGATAATCTAGAATAGTGAGCCTAATCTAGGATGTCTCTCCTCAATTCATCATCATCAGGGACACAGACACGGTCTCCCTTCCATAAGATGGACTCACAAACTCTATACCCATCAAACTCCTCATTCAGACATCGATAGAACAAGTCTTGTATTTCTGATATGTCTATTGACCATGCACAATCATGTCCCATAATCCACTATAATTGGTAGGTACAGTTACGGCATATGTAATACTATCACATCCCAAGTATGTAGCCATGATGTGGTGCCCTTGGTATGTGCTCTCCTACTCAAAGCATCTGCTAGTACATTTCCCTTACCCGGATAATAAGAGTTCGTGCAGTCGTAATCTTTCAACAGTTCCATCCATCATCTTTGCCTCATATTTAACTCCTGCTGGTCAAAGATATATTTGAGACTCTTGTGATCTGTAAAAATCTCAAATGTAACCCTATATAAATAATGATGCCATATCTTCAATACGAAGACTACAGCTGCCAATTCCAATTCACGACATGACCACGTTGCATCAACACTGCTCCTAAACCCTCCTTCGATGCATTAGTATACACCGAAAAATCTAAGAGGTCTGAAGGAAGGGTGAGAATCGGAGCACTGGTCAATCTCTCCTTCAACATGCGAAAGCTTAGCACACACTTGTCGTTCAAAATGAAGGGGATATCTTTTTGTGTTAGACGAATAAGTGGTAGGACTAGTGATGAATACCCATTCATCACTCTTTATTCTTATATTTTAGCTACAAAAACCTTTGCAAATGCATGTATATGCTTGTAAATACAAATAATTACTAAAAGCATGCATTATATAAAGTTTAATAATTAGCATGTTTCTGTGCAAAAATAAAAGAATAAAGAGATAAAAGAAAAAGAGGGAAATATTTAGAATAAATAATGAGCAACCTAACCCCAAGGGAGTGCTCAGCATGGGCCTGACCGCATAAAAGCCAAAGTAGAGAGAGATAGGGGCTCATGTGTGTAAATATACCTGTAAATATTACAAAAATATTTTCCTCCAAAAATAGAATAAAATGGGCTTGTATACATTTGTATATATTTATGAATAAAAAATCAAAATAAAAATGGAAAAATTAAAAAGAAAATAAAAAGAGTCACTTGTTCATATTCACCTTGTACATACACCTACACTTATATTTATTTAGCCCTATAAATAAATAAATTAAAATCCTTAAAAATTTGTATATATTCAATCTTTTATGATGTAAATAAATAAAATAAAAACCACAAAAACAAAACTCAAATAAAAAGAACAAAATTAAAAACCAAAAATAACATTGTACATATACCATGTACATAAATGTATATATCTATTTATTTAACCATTGTATATAAATAATAAAAATAAAATAAAAATATCCTTTTATTCCTAATTTTATGTTGTAAAAATAAAATATAAAATAGAAATAAAAATGCATAAAAAAACTAATTAAAAATCAAAAATCAAAAACCTATATTGTATATATACCTATATATAGCCCTATTATGTAAATACCCTATTTTTATTTCAAAAAAATAATTAAAAATCACAAAAAATAGAAAAAATTAAAACAAATATTTTTCATATTTTAAGTTTTTAATAATTCGGCCATCTGCTATTTTTAAATTAATTTTCAAATATTTTCCACGTGGCCAGTCCCCATTGGTCTACGGGGGATGTTGACCGCCCGGTCAACTCCCCCCTGTGGACCACTTCCCACGGGTTGTGACGCCCGACCCGATTTCTCAGATTTTTCGCGTCACGACCCGACATCCGTCTACCCAAACCTCGGGTCCTACTTGTTCACGTCAGATCCGACATCCTCGCCAGGATGCCCGCGTCGGGGTCCGCGCTCGAAGCTGCCCTACCCGATCGATTCTAGCCGGACCCCTGGCAGTATAAGTCTCGAGCTCTGCCTCCCATTTCCGCATCTTTGGTTCCCCGCCTTGCCATTCCAGGACCTCCACTGCCATCCCCGAGGTGACAGCTCGACGCTGGTGGTGTCGAAGAGAGGAGAAGGTGTCCGGACCTCTGATCCGGCGAGCTAGCGCCGCCGTGCTCTGCCTGAAGGAGGAGCTCGAGCCTCGGGCCTCAACGACCCGCGAGGCAATGACCCAGAGCTCCAGCAGCTCGAGCCCAGTCGACTCGTCCACCCAGGTAGCCGTATTTCCTTCCCGTTTTCTTTGATTTTGCGTTTCGCCCAATTCGCCCATTTGCTGTTCATCATTGATTCCGGTGACCTCCGCCTTCGATTCGATCATCGGACCCTTCCATCACGTTCGTCTATCCTTCGCGCACGTTCTCCGCCCTTCCATTCAACCCAACTCGCACAGGAGCTGGGGTTTCGAGCTCCACCGCCTGCACCTCGCTGGAGCTCGACCTCCCCGCCTCACCGATCACTGTCACCCCCTCTCACAGGGTCGAGGCAACTTGCCCTCGACCCGGGAGTCTGCTAGTGTGCTTTGCAGGTACATCCGAGCCCATCTGAGGGCTTGGACCATTGGAGGCAGCAGCTTGACCTCTGTCGGACTCGCCTGAGTTCCTCGGAGCTCCGACGAGTCATCGGAGGTCGCCATTCGATGCGGGAGCACGCAGAGCTTCTTCTCCGATCATCAGAGCCCCGCGAGGAGGCCGGGGGCGCACGTAGCGGGCTGGCGAAGGTCGTCGGCCATCAGTTCTTCCTCGACCTCCAGACACTGTCCGATCGACCCCAGGCTCCAGTTTAGATCCTGACCGTCCATCCGAGGAGCTTCCATCACCAACCGATATTTGGAGGAGCGATCTGGACCGGTCGATCGTCGAGGTTTAGCCACAGAGCCTCACGTCCGTTCGATCTCACACGTGGCGAAGCCCTGGCCGTTCAATCAGCCCGAGGATTCCAGTGTTGGGCGTCACCACGTTCTCAGCCGTCGATCAGCACACGTGGCACCCATCCGACGGCCTACTTAATAAAGGGTAAATATTCCCTTAGGCCCTTAGCTTTAGCGTAGTTTGCTTTTAGTCCTGTAAATATTTTTAGGATTTTATTTGCGTTAGGGAAATTGCACATTGGACCTTATCTTTCCTGCTATTTGCATGTATACCCCTACCTGTAGTGTGTCACGTGCATCGACACGTGTTTGTCTGGGATATTTGCATTGATAGCCTTGTAGTTCTGGGTTGTTTATGAATTAATGAAAATTTTTAGATAATTGCATTTATACCCCTGTGCGTGTTGAATTCGTGCATGTGTGTTATATTCTTGGGTATTTTACGATAAGGCACCTGGACTTTTAATACATGTTATTATTTAGTCCAGGAACCTTATTTTATTTACAATTAGGTCCCTGTGTGCCCCAGACACGCGCCTCGTGCGTGACTTCTTGGGATTTTTGCACCGAACCCCCTGGGACTTTTGGTATTTACGTACAGGTCCCTATGCACTTTACCTAGGTTTTGATTTTTAATAAAATATCAAACTAACTCCAAATTCAACGAAAATTGGACACATGGCTCCTGCCATGTTGTAAATTTTCTAGAGTTTTTGGAGACATTTTTGGTTTTATTTGATATTTTTAAAAATTCAAAAACAAGCTTTTTCCTTACTGTCTGACTTGAAAATTCACAAAAAAATATTAAAATACATCTAAAAATTACAAAAAAAATTAGGTGTTGTCTATTTTGCCCTACTTGATTTCTGACCAATTTTGGTCATTTTTCATTATATAAAACTCATAAAAATTGAAAAACACCTAAAAAATTATAAAAATTCTAATAATTAATTGAAAAATCCAAAAATAATAATTTTGGTGCCTAAATTTTCCTTGTTTCTTCCTCTTTACAGGAAAATTACCTCTAGGCTTTGTAGGGATTTTTAGATATTTTATCTAAGTCCCCCAAGCTTGGCTGGACAGTACCCTTGTTTTCTTGCATTGTTTTATTTTTAGAAAATTAAATAAAAATTATAAAAACAAAAATTACCCAAAAACAGTAAAAAACATAAAATACATAAAAACATTTTTATTTGAATTTTTGGTTGATTTTTGAGTGCTTTAATAATTGTTTGAATTGGCTTGTTCTATTAGTTTATCTATTTTATTTATTAACTAAAAATCCAAAAAAAAGTACAAAAATTAAAAATCCACTAAAAACATTTGTCTTTTATTTTATTTCCCTTTTTTGACTACTTCGTAGGCCGCAAGGCCATCACGTGCTCCTTGTGTTCGACCCTGGTCGCTATACCAGGTTAATCTAATAGCGAGACCGCTATTGTTGAGTTTTGATGATTTTATTCCTTTGATTGGTGGTCTATTTTTCTCGATCGACTACGCTTGGTGACTTGGGTCGCAATGACCCTTGTTTACCTTTTACCTGAGTCGCTTTGCGTGGTTATCAACTAGCTGTGAGAAGCCCCAAACAAAACATTTATAGTAACTGGTGAGGCCTAAGAAACTACGTATCTCGGTAACTATCTTGGGCTACTCACAAGATATTACTACATCTATCTTGGCTGGATCAACTGCCACGCCTGCACCCAAAATTACATGACTGAGGAAAGCTACCTTGGTAAGCCAAAACTCACACTTGTTATATTTTGCATACAGCTTGTGTTCTCTGAGTGTCTCCAGAATAGTATGAAGGTGTTACTCATGCTCATACTAATCACATGAGTAGATCAAGATGTTATCAATGAACACCATCACAAAATGTTCCATGTACGGGGGGAAATTCGGTTTATCATGTTCAAGAATGCGGCAGAGGCGTTCATAAGCCCAAAAGACATGACCACAAATTCATAGCGGTCATATCTGGTGCGAAAAGTATATCTAAGCACATCTCTGTCCTTAATCCTCAATGGATGATAACCCGATCCTAGGTCAATTTTTGAAAATATCGTTGCACCTTGCAATTGATCGAAAAGATCCTCTATTCGAGGGAGCAGATAGAGATTCTTTACCGTCCTTCTTCTTATCTATAGTCGATGCACAAACACATGGACCCATCCTCCTTCTTTGTGAATAGGATCGATGCTCCCTAAGGTGATGTACTGGGACAGATAAATCCATTCTCCAATAACTCCTGCAATTGTACTTTGAGCTCGATTAGTATCAATCAATATGGAGGGATGGAGAAGGGTTGTGTATCGGGGATCAGCGTGATCTCAAACTCGATCTCCCTCTAAATACGTCAGGAAAATCTCGCACAATTCTGAAATCTTCTATCATCCGATCTTTGCAGGTAACTCCACAACATACGCGAGAAAACCTATGCACCATTGATTGAGAAACTATTGGGACTTTAATGCAGATACATACAAAACCTCACTATCTGTGGTACACCCATCAAACTGAAAGATAGGTATGCCTAGGAGACGAAACACTACTATTTTCTTAAAGCAATCATGGCATGCATGATGCTGCTCGAGCCAATCCATACCCAAGATGGCATCAAATTATTCCAACTAAATAAGTAAACGATATGCAGGCATCAGGTGCCTGCCAATCTGCATTGCTACACCGTCCACTTCTTGTTGCACTATGAATAATTGGCCCCCTGGACCCTTGATTTAGTAAAGGGATGAAAATAGATTACCTCTATATCTAATTTAGACACTAATCGATGTGCTAGAAAAGAGTGTGTGGCTCCTGAATCAAATAAAGCATGTAAGTATATACCATGCACTGAGATCATACCTTGAACTACATCTCCTGAGGTGTGGTCCTGCTCATGTGTGAGTGCAGTCAACTGTCTTTGAGGCTATGGTGGGTGCTAGAACCTACAACACTGAAAGTTGGCCATGATGGAGGATGTTGAAAACCTTGATCTCCATGACGAGATGTTGATCCATGTGATTGTATAGATGACAAAGTCGGTCATACACTTGGTTGATGGCCACCTAAGATGTTGGAAAGTAAGGGACACTTGGCCTTGAAATGGCCCGACTGTTGGTAATGAAAATACCTATGATCTCCTGACTGAGAAAAGGAGCCTCCTGCGACAAGGCTAGCTCCTCTTGTCTTACTATTCTGGGGGTGTATAGAAGAGCGGAAAGATATAGTACCACGACTTGCCAGGCCCCACCCAAAAGTAGGTGTAGGGTGAAGGTTATGGGTAAAATCCTCGAGCGCATCACGGAAGCGTGAGGATCGCATCGTATGCGATCGGGAGTGACTAGTCACACTAGTTGCTCTGGGCAGCAAAATTTAAAATTTTTTAAATGATGAAACAACATGATCCAAGAACACTTCTTGGATCGTTTCATCTAAACCACAAACAGGTACTAGGGTTACCTCTTGAAGCGTGGTTGCGATCGAGTCTCTAGACCAAGAGACCTTCTGTCTCAAGTCCGATCCAACGGAGGAGACGCTTGTGAGCACGTTGATGAGACGCGTAGTCCTCGCAATACATGTTGATGATCCAAGCAACGGATCTCCTAATCTCGTCACACGAGATCTAACATCTTCTTCACGAGCGAGGCGCACTGAAGGAGATGGATATCCATGAGTAAATGGTCCAGCAGCATAACGACGATGCTGCGATGATGACGACTCTCTCTTGGTCTCCATGGTGGACAGACACAATGGGAGAGAGGGAGAGCACCTTTAGCGTGTAGAGAGAGAGATCTTATGGATTGATCATGTAACATGAAGAGCAAGGGGTGCCTCTTCTTAAATAGTGTTTTGAGATCCATGGATCTCAATCCATGGACACCACAAAATCAATGGATGAGATTGATTTGTGTTTCTTTCAATGGTCATGATCTTGTTGTAAAAACACAATAAAAATTAATTGAAATTAAATTAATGTATATCGATAAATCAATATATTAAAATTCAAATCAAATCAATTAATTATCCTTGGAGATAATGAGGGGATAAACCATATCCCCTAAAAGGGAGGGACGGCTACAAACATCTCATGAGATCTAATTATCTCATGAGATCTCATTATCTCATGAGATCTCATTATCTCGTGATATCTCCAATATTTACAACAACAATTGTTGTAAATTATTTTACAAAAATAATTCATAATTATCTTGTGAAATATTGCAATCATGCCATTAAAAAATGTGAATCGCATTCACATCTCAAAACAAAATGTAAATTATATTTTAGTTAATCATTCAATATGAATCCAATTCACATCAATAATTAGTTAACAAATATAAATCACAATATGCTCTCTCTCTCTCTCTATAATATATTATAAATCATATTTATAATATACATGATTGATATGGATAGTGTTATCCACATTATTCATATCCATGATAATTAAATCACATTTAATCATCTTGGATCTCTTTTCTCATGTGCCCAAATAACATGAATCACATTCACATTATTCACATCTTTGATAATTAAATCATATTTAATTATCTTAGATATCTCTCCTTATAATATAAATCAAATTCATATTATCTATGATAATTAAATCACATTTAATTATCGATTTTCTCGATGTTTAATTACATATATCAACAATGAAATTATCCATGAAATCTTTCAAGGATAATGCGCTTTCTGTGTGGATACTTGGAGATAAGGACATGGCGATTGTATTGTTCCATGTGTAGTGACTTGGATATTGAGATCATATCTCAAATCCAGATCTTGAGGACCACTCATATATGCTTGATTAAATCAAGGCCATAAATCTAATCTCCGTTGCATCTGAATCACATTCAGATAAATGTTCAACATTTGGACCAAGATCAGATCACTTCTCTACTGAGAGGAGTCACTAAAATCCAGACCCGTTTCATCACTCCCTAGGAATGGAAGCGTCATGGTTATACAATCATCTATGATCACATCACCCTCAGGTTTCCTAATACCTGTACATCCTGCATACTGGAAGACCTAGATTGAACCCGAATTTTTAGATCTCTTTTAGACTATCTCCTCCAGGGTTTTATCATTAAGTTTCTCATTCGATCAATGGAAGTCGATATCGATCATGTACTTTCCAAAATCAAATGTCATACCTAGGTGTTGATCATATACTTTCCAAAATCATATATCAAGCCTACAAATTCAGTCAAGCTTCCAAAGCGAGATGACCGTGCACGGAATTTGATTCTTCCCAATATCTCATGAGTGAGCTCATGTCTTTCGGTTCACTAAATGAACCTGTACGATCCCTTTGAGAGATCGTATTACTCATATGCCCTTATATGCACACCAGCTCGTCAGTATATAGACCTTGATTAGGCGATCAACATATCGATCAACCAAATGTACATACTCAGACATATAGTAACACATCTGTCTCCGGTCAGAGGATGCGTACCTATACTGTGACAGCATACGATATAGGTCTTTGGTTATGTCGATCTCGTTAAGTCAACTCTTTGACCTAACTAATCTAACACCTCCGGATCTCTATTCTTATGCAGAGGACCTGCATCAAGAGGTCGGTCAGACATCAGCCTTTAGAGATAAGGATTCCCATCTCCTACTCAGGCTGGAGATCATTTCTTAACAATCATTTGATGGTGCTTGATGAGTCCTCAATCTAATTCTTTAGATATTCATCCAAGCACCAACCTTTATGATTCAATAACTGAATCAATAGTTGTATGATCATTAAGATGGCCATGGTACATAACGCTAATTATACTAAGGGACCTACTATGCAAATTAGTTATTCTTCATTTCAGATTAAGGAGTGAATTGCAATAACATTTATTGCATAATGGCTCGTCATGGGCTCGCATGTCCAACATAGGGTCAAACCTGCTAGCGGTGGGGTGGTCATCACCGGGTGGAAATGACGCTCTCTATAGGATATGTAGAAATCTCAATGAGCGGATCTTCCCGATTGTTGTGGTTGGAACTGTGACTGGCCTCTATGAAGCCGACTCTGAGTTGCCTCCATCTTGGTAGCCTTAGCAACTACCTCCTTGATGGAGGTGAAATCTAATGTAGACAGTTGGTGTTGCACATCATCACGTAAATCATGGATAAACTTATGCAATTTCTCCTCAGAAAAAGCAGTAGTTGCGGGTAAGTGGCTGGAGAGCTCGGTGTAACAGATAAGATATTCTTGGGTCATCATCGACCCATGTTTTAGCTCTACAAATAACCTTCTCTCGTCTCCTACCCAATGATCAGGGTAGAACTGACTACGGAACTCGTCAAGAAATATTTCCCACGTTATGGGATTCTATAGATGCTCCTTAGTAGCATAGCACCAACGTTCAACATACAGTGCTAGTGAAAGCCCCATCAATGTAAGGAAAGACTCTTCAAGATCATGGATCAATCGTAACACCTTGGTTATATGATCCATCCACAGCTCATCCTCATTTAGTGTGCATGTGCCGATGAATTGGGCACATTAGACCGATTGTAGGATGTATAAATCGTCTGATGCATCTGCAATGCCCCGAAATTCTCCGACCGTTCAGGGTCCAAAGACACCGAAGGATGAACACTGCCCTCTTCCTCACGAGAGGACTGATAAGAGGAGTCCACCTGTTGAAGGAGCCTATGTTCCAATACCTCCTGACGTTGTTGTATACTCGGCACGGCCTGAACTATTAAGGCCAATTGTTGTGCAACATCAGGGTCAACACGAGGTGGCATGATTCCCTATGACAATCATTATATTAGAACTTATTTCCATGATTAGAGAGACAATGGATACAATAAACAAGACTTGAATTATTCTCCTTAAACTAATACCAAAGTCACAAGACTTTGTCGTTATTTTTATATTTCAAATCATGTTGATAATCTAATATGCAAAAGAGAGAATGGAGTATCGGGTTCTGATACCATCTGTGATGTCCCTCCCCTCCGGCTATCGAAACCGACGGGACGGGAGCGTCGGATTTACAGTCCGAATACGCCCACGATCTCTAATACTTAGCAAACCATCTAATGCACATTAGATCAACATTTGAAATATATATATAAATGCAGGAGAATAATATATAATGAAATGTAAAATGCAACATCCATTCTCATTGATAATAATCATCAAGTCTATGTCCACAAAATGAGATGCAACACATAATTATAAAATTTGCAGAAGAAGCTCTCTGAATATCTCATTACATTGCCTCTCAAATAGAACATAATAAATACGGAAATAAATAAGTTACTCTAAGTAGAATGCACCCTGTCTAGTGCAAGTACAATGTGGAAAGTTCGATCTCCTCAAAGCCGCTACTGTTGTGGCTGTTACTCAGCTATACGTGTTGGGTTCACACAAGAGTAACGTTATGAGCAATTATCTAGTAACAAGATAGACATTATAATAACTAATGCAGAAGTAAGTAAGGCATGTATACTTAATGCTCTCTAGTGATATTTGCATCTATTATAGAAACTGGAATATAAACATTCAAAACTATAAGGGATTACACGATTGCTAAATTTTATTTATTATTTTAATCATCGTTGAGTATATATCACATTGATCTTGATATTTCTTCCCATTGATCAGATTCCATAACGGTGTACATTCCACCTGGGTCATCTCTCGTATTTATTTAGCACATGCAAGCACGTGACTCACAGGCCTCCGCTATGTGGGAACTTGTTTGTCATCTTGAGTAAATCTCCAAGGACCTCTGTCCCAACCAGAACAGGAGAAGATTTTAACCTTAAATTCTCCAACTTCAAACCACATCTCGAAACACATCTCACAATATTATTACTCGAAATAGAATTTTATGCGGTCACATAATTCTATTCCGAGTCCTAATATCGTATGTAAGTGTGAAATCAAGAACGCCAACCATACCACTTGCCTACTCCGTCGAGCAACTCCGGATACAACCGGGCTGCTAGGTGCAATGTGTAGCCTAACTCGTCTGTAGGGGTCGCGACCTTCATAGCATCTATCCGGGACCTAATTGTGCATGCCCAATCCCTTGCAACGTCTAACTCCCTCTATTCGGATTAAGCGAGATTACATCCATAAGATGATAATGATAAAATACAACCCACGTAATGTTGTCTAAGAATTTGTAGCGAGTTGAATCGCTAGGCATATTTAAGTTTGTAGATGCACTCATACTTTATTATTATTATTTCAAGTCATGACATGTTATTAGCTAGAGGACCGCATAACATGACAGACTTACAATTGTTTTTTTGTTCATTCTCCAGTTGAACAAGTCGATGATCAGTGTTGGGATTTTTTATCTTCTCGTGGATTACCTAATTTGCATGTATAGAGTATAATCATTTTGTGCTTTGTGCACTCCATAAAAATATCATGTGGAATAGTGGCCTAACTAACTCAAAAAGAAATGGAATTAACGGTATTATGACCACATCTAAAACACCTTTAATATGGAAATAGAATATATCATTAGTATACTACTAGATTAAAATATGATACTATCATCGTATACAAATGACCTATTGATGATCATTCAATATCAAATAAAGAGCACACCTTTATGATTGCATAATGTTTCACAACCTATGTTATTATTTCTCATTAAAGACTCGATAGTGAATAATATTGACATATGTTTATATCTTTCCTATCATCAACTCCATAATGGTTATTAAATAGATGGTGGCATTGTAACGCTAATAACACACTTCATATCGGAAGTATAGCTCTTATATATTATGGAAAATCTAGCGTCATGGTATGCATTATAATTATTAGGGAAAACATGCATTTCCTATTGATGAGTATACTACGTTTGTGACAATGGGAATACGTTACTCCTCACGTTTGTTGAAATGGAATGGCAAGGATCAGGGTAATTAAAATTTCTTGAAGAATAAACCACAAATATAGATTTTGTATTGGGGTAGGCAACATGCATGCCATTGTCGGAGTTTGTTAAATTAATCACTTACACTTGGTGGGACGAGATGGAAAGGGAATTAGAAACCATAGATTCTGATATGATATTCAGATAATAACTAATAAGTTAGATTTCGCATTCACATACTGGAAATAATAGGATATACGGTTAATCAACTTTGATCGTTCAGCTCAGACTTGACATCCACGGGATATGACATTCACGAGATATATAATTAAACTTTAACCAGCCTACAATATTTTCTTTATGTTTGTTTGTTACCAGTTATCCGTGTAAAGATACTGATGAAATCATATACCTTCCAATCCGGCCTTGGCAATCACATAAATTAAGGTACATAAATTAAGGTATAAGAGCATTTAAAACTCTAGAAACATTCAAGCATATTGGAATGAGGATCATGTGGAAGCCAACAACAAGAGAGAAGGGGATGTCATTACAAATTAAAAAAATCATGGTATATAGATACCTAAGGATAAAAATCTCAAACATAGGATCGAACATCGTGTGAAACCAATAGTAAGAAAGGATAAAACTTCGTTACAAGTATATGAATCACATCATAAGTATAATCAATAAAAATATAACATCAAGGGCTTAATAGATCAAGATTACAAAGAAACTGTTGGGAGACGGACAACAAGCATATTCAAACATATGGGAACAAAGTATGTCGAACCCAACAGGAAGAGGGGGTATTTATCGTTACCTCCGAGGATGTTTCCTCGAGATCTCCTCTCACGCGGAAATAATATTTCAATAACTCAATCGAGAACGAATGTGCATACAACGATGACCTCGAGCTCCCCTGTGTGATGGTGGCCGCGAACCTTCGATTGGAGCAACATCTCCAACGACAGCGACGGCCTTCCGACGATAAAATCGACCAAGATGGTGGTACTCCAATGAAGGAGAGGGGTAGTGGTGGCTAGAGTTTGGAGAAGGTAGCCTAGCATGCCTTATTTATAGAAGGATAGGTGGAAATGGATCCAAATTCAGATTCGGTTCGGATCCATATATGGGTCACGACTATTATACTTAAAACATCGATAACTTGGGCTAGGAAGCTCATAATTCGACGTTCTTGGGCTCGTTTGAAAGATCTCAATGAGCTCTATGAAATGACTTAGTCATTTAAATTTTTTAGGAATCAAAATAACTCCAGAATTTAAGACAAAAATACGGGGTTTCACAGGACCACACTGCACTTAAATTGAGACTCACATTAGCTCGTTTCACTTAGTCAAAATTTAACTCATTTCTTCTCAGCTAATAGAACTATATGCTAGATGTTGTTTTATCGGCTTGCATATCGTATTGAATAAGTTTGAAATTCTTATATTACATCCCACATGGAGATTGCGATGAATCACCATAAGTTTTCTGGCTGAGCATACATCATTGTTTCTCGTGTGCATTAGCTTTTCTCAATTTCTCTCTCTTGTTTTGTCACTTAAAATCTGAAGGAAATTGGGACTAGACGGTAGACGTGTATTTTTTTCTCACTTAATTCTTTAGAGATCGCTTAAATTAAAATTGGGACTACTAAATAAGGTCGACTTTAATTAAATTATAAAATCAAGAAGTGTTTTGAGAGAATAACCTTGTCATTATATTCATTTATCTTTTTGCGAGAGTGTGAGACGCACACTAGGATAGAGCCAAGCTCCAAAATATTCTTTCAAACTATTGATTATAAAAACGACTAGCTACTTCTCAGTAAGGGAACCACAGTCTCCCTTAGCAGAGTGGGTGGTAAAGGACAACGTGGTTGGAACTGTCCTTAAGGAACACGGGTAGTAGTTGTATGATCTGCACTTACACCCATAATGGATAAAAGTGGATGCAACTAGCCATACGAATTCAAGCGAGTCTTTAGGTTTTCGACACGTAATAGCTCGCTAATTCTTTTCTAAGATTAAAATTATCACCAATTAAAATTGACAAGATAAGTGGTCGGACTCTTGCAGTCTGCGTTATATGAGATGGTGAACCTGGGGTTTGTATTTTATTTACATTGGTGTGCGTAAACCGAGCTCGAATATCAAAAACCACATACTTATGCCATCACTCTCCCCTCTTGATTTATAGGTTTCATCTTTGTGAGTATCATGTGCATTTGCACACTTTTAGTCAAGATCCATTATGTCATCTCATACATTTCCTTTGAAAAAGATGGGATATTGGTCCAAGTACCCACTAAATTATTCCTTTTCGATCAAATTCTGATCATCCAAACCTTCTCTGACATTCACAGGAAACTCTCACCCACAGATGAATCTGGTCCACTCTATGAATTCCAATCCTTTATATTCTGATTATGAAGATAATCATGCAGTCGAATTCCCCACTTCTTCATATTAGTCACCTCCACCACCCTTTTCTACACATGCTCAACTTCCATCCTGGGCTGATCCATCTTATTCCTGATCTCTCGTCAAAGCTCATGGACCATTTGAAGATCAATCTTCTATTGAGACAAATGATTGGTTGAGACTCCAATTCCAACCGATTTCATTTTCTCCTCATCTTAATGTTGGGACAAGTCAATTATTCAACTTTAGGGAATAATATGATGACCCAAATAAACCAAATGGATTGGCCTGCACCTGATAATCTTCCATATTAGAGTGGACTGATATTTGAGCTCGTGAAGAGGAGTGGACTGATGATATTGACACATGTGAATGCTATTTGACAACTTCATTATATAAGGGACTAATCAACAATAAGGGAAAGAGGCTCTACTCAACCCAACAATACATGTCTGAGTCACAGTATGTTGAGTATGAGACCTATAGATTCCCGCAAACTGAGCAGACTCCTTCCATGATTTTTCAGGAAAAAGTTTTGAATGATAACAAGTCAATACATATATTAGATATTCCAAGAGGATCATCTCCAAGATCATGCATGAAATGATTGGATCTCTAGTTGAAAGCCTTGAGGACATGAGGAATCCCACAAACTCTGTACATCCTACAGACGACTCCGACGGCAACACTTCTGCATACTACTCCCTTAGGAATGAGTCTGAAAGCATCACATCTACACACCACACCAAAAAGACCAAAAAATGAAAAAAAATCAAAAATACCAAAAAATTGAAAAACCAGAAAAAAATAATAAAAATTGAAAATTGAAAAGATTCGAAGAATCAGATCCTGCTCAAAGGAAAACATTGGTTCAAAGATTGTTTTTTGAGATTCCCTTAATGAAGTTCATTGAACACTTCCCCAACCTTGAAGGATTTGTAATGAGTAAATTTGTACCAAAAAAGTCATACAAGAAAAGGATAAGGATTGAAAGACATATGTTGTTAATGGCCACCTCATTAGTGATAAGGAGAAAGACCAAGAGCCACAAAGTGATACGGTTGCTTAGATTTGATTGTGGAATCAAAGACACAACATTCACCCATGCCCGAATCGATGAAGACTCATCAATCGATATCCTCCCGACCTCAATGTTTGAAAAACTCAAATTCGGACCAATCAAAAAATCAAGAGAGATCCAATCAAAAAATCAAGAGAGATCGTTCAGCTGGCTGATCGATCTACAAAATGACCGAGAGGAACAATTTTAGTCATCATTACATTCCAAGGTGCTCCTCTTATAGTGGACTTCACGATCATTGACATTGAGCATCAAGGAGAATTCACCCAGTCTCCAATCATTCTTTGAAAGCCGTTCTTAGCCTTAGCTAAGGCAACTATAGAGTGCGAGATTTGGGAAATCAATTTTACCGCATTGGGAGCACTTCGATCTCATCCAGTCTTTGAGGAAACATGATATTCCAATGCAACCCACAAAGCCATCAATAAAACAGTAGAAGAGTCATACCGCTATGCAATTTCTGAGATAACAGCTGTTGAACAGACCATTGTATCAGAGATTCACCCACCATCCCATTTCCTGATACTTGCACCTCAACCACACCTTAGCCAAGATAATTTAATATTGATATAGAGATGTCTATTCTATGAAGCTTTTTTAGATTTTTGTAACATACATCCCAATTCGAAATGCATGGATTCCAACATCATATTGAATTTCTAAAAAAGTTGATGCAAAAGAAATTTATAACAATGCTAAATGCGTGGATTCCAACTTCATAATTCTAATACTCAATGTCATATCTTTCAATAGTAAGTATATAACAAAGAAATTTATTTTTCCATACAAACATGTCTGATGTTTTTATAATTTGCAGCAAATGTCGTGTTCACTCTTAAACTTTCACATAATAACAATTACATGTTGATATTTGTCATCCCAAATTTGTTGTCAAGGGCATACTTGGAATTTTTCATCAAAAAATATGATTTACATTTTATTTTTATGATATATAGGTATATACATATATGTATTTTTATTTTTATTTTTAATTGTTTATTTTTGCACAATTATTCCAAATTTATATTTTATTTATTTACAACATTAAATTTAGAATAATAAGGTATTTTTATTTTATTTTTATGATGTATTTACATGGGTTAAATAAATAGGCTCATATACATATGTACATGGTATATATACAAGGGGGAAAGTGATTTTTATTTTCTGATTTTTATTTTAGTTTTATTTTTACAAATATGTATACAATATGAGAAACATTTTTTTAATTTTTATTTTGAGGAAAATAAATTTATTTAAATACATAAGATTATGTACATGTATGATTGACCGTATCTCCCTCTACTTAGTTTCTTTTGCGGTCAGGCCCATGCTGAGCCCTCCCTTGGGATTAGATCACTCAATATTTATTTTAAATATTTCCCTCTTTTTCTTGTGTTTCTTTATTCCTTTATTTTTACTCAAAAACATGCTAATTATGCATATTTACAAGATGCATGCATTTTCACAATTTATGATATTTACACCTATTTACAGGGTATTTGGCTAAGGTTTCTAGCTAAAATAAAGGAATAAAGAGTGATGAATGGGGATTCATCACCCCCCTGTACTTTACTTTTGCTAGTCCCTTAGCAAACACTTATTTGAAAAAGAAGTGCAAAATAGAAAGAAAAAGAACAGGAGGGGAAATCAAGGTTGATTATTAAACTTTCCTTCATTAAATTGAAATATGGAGCTCAGTCAGACCTTTGGATTATTAATTTATCGGAACCTTATTTTGACTTAAGCTTAAAACTTAACAGCCTCTAAGTTCCACCAATCTATGGTCAAAACTCCTCAATAAACCAGATCAGAACAAGTCTACATACACAAACTCTAATGTCCATAAATCTTTTCTTGTACGGTGTAAGTGATATGTAGCTCCGCACCTCAGAAGTAACAAAGAAACAACCTCCATCAACCCGGTAACTCTAATGCCTCGGTCTAGCAACTCTTTCCTCGAGAAGCGGGGTATTCCCTTCTAAGTTCAAGTGCAACCGGCTCAAGAAGAGTGGGAAGAAGAGAATGGACCATGACCAGTGTAGCCATGTATCCTTGGGAGCTCTAACCAGTATAGCTAAGTAACCCGCTGCAAGCTTCATGAGATGGAACATGTATAACATAAGCTTTTGCTTTATTTGACTATATACACTCCGGGGGATTATTAAATTTTCAATCCAACCCACCACTTTTTTTGGAGTTCTTTTCTTTTTGCACATTTTTTTTCATGTGCATCTGTACGACATATCTACATGGTGCAGCATATATACAAGGAGTTTTTCCTCTTGAGCCAGTAGACTATCCCTCTTTTGAAGCTTTATTGCAACCCACAACTTCTGTCTTTAGACTTCATAACCACCAGACCAAGTTGAGACGCACTTCCTTCACTAGAAGAAGAGAGGTTCCGCCTAGATTTACTACCCTCATATGCTACCCCAAGCCAAAGGAAACTGCCTCCTCACCCCCTCATCCGTGGAGAGCTATGTGTAGAGTGCTGGTGCAAGTAAAGCCATTGTCTCTGAGAGTCATGCGTGTGTTGTTAAGTGCTCTACTTAGGCTCATCAAGATGACATATTCTCATAGCCTAGTGGACTCAAAGAATTAAGTCCCAATGGACCTAAAAAGTCTCAATCCTAAGCCCTATAAGGTTCCTCTTATTATTAGGTGGATTAAGATCTTAATCAAGCTCCATTTGTCAATTTAATTCCAGGCCAGTTTAAATGTCAACTATGATTTGGAAAAATTGTACAAGTATTTACAAAGATGCAATTTTACAAATATTTACATATGTGCAAAATTTTTGACAAATGTTTGAAAACATGGATGTATGCATGAATGCGAAGTTTTGGAAAATATTTACAAAAATTTACACAAGGTTTTTGCAAACTTTTTATTTTCCAAACATTTTACAAAAATTTTGTACTATATACATAATTTTTTATATGAAAATATTTACAAGCTATTTACACAAAAAAAATTTTTACAATTATTTGTACAAAAAAAATTATAAATAAATAGGTATATGCAAGAAAAATTTTATGTACAAGGGAAATTTTTAATTTTTTATGGATTTTTAGCCATTTTTTATTTATTAACACACTCACACAAAGTACGAGTTATGGCTAAAGTATATATGAAATATATATGCACACCCCCTGTACTTAGCTCGAACGATGTCCTCAGAGTGATCAAGAGCGATGAAGAAGACATAACTCGTGCTTAGTATAGGGAAGTGAAAAGGAATGGTATATACAAAGACGAATCAAAGAATAGAATCAAAAGGAACTCGGTGTTTCCCCCTATACTTAGGATCAAGTAATCCTAAGTATAGCAAGCTGTACATGAAGGGAAATCCGAGTAGAAGGATGTATAGGGTCTACCCCCCCCCCTCCCCATACTTAGGGTGAAATATCCTTAAGTATAGGCAGCAAAACAGGGGTAGAAAGAATCAATAGAATATCCGAGAGTCCTATACCCCCTATACTTAGGGTAAAGTACACCCTAAGTATAGCATAATCAACGATGAGCAAAGGGGTGTGGGACTAAAGAATAGAGTGATATGGATAACTGGATCTATACAAGTCGGAAGAACAGTGATAATCAGGCGTGAGATGCAATAGATGTGAGTCAAGAGACCACATCTCATGCAAAGTGAATCGGGGCAACATCAACAACCCGCGGCTCATGATCTAGATATGACTTGAGTCGCTGGCCGTTTACTCGAAAGGTAACATCAGAAGACAACTCAGATATGTCAATACTCCCATTATTATGTACTTTTCTAACCAAATACGGTCCCTTCCATTTGCTCTGTAGCTTCCCTGGAAATAGACGAAGCCTAGCATCAAACAGCCATACTCTCTGTCCTGGCTCAAACTGCTTGTGGCAGATATGAGAATCATGCCACTCCTTCACTCTCTCCTTGTAATGTAGGCTGTTTGAAAAGGCGGTATCACGAAGCTCCTCCAGGGCTGCTAACTCTGCCCTCCTCTGATCTCCTACACTCTTTGGATCCAAAAGTATATCAGTGATAGCCCAAAGTGACCTATGTCTCAGCTCAACAGGTAAATGGCACGACTTGCCATAAACGAAGCGAAAGGGAGACGTAACCAAAGGAGTCTTGAAAGACGTCCGATATGCCCACAAGATCGAATCCAAAAGCTGTGACCAATCCTATCGGTCAGGACGGACAACTTTCTGCAATATAGTCTTGATTTCCCTGTTCGACACTTCAGCAAGACCATTCGTCTGAGGGTGGTATGGAGTGGCAACTCGATGGTCTATGTTGAACTCGCTAGCAAGGGCCTTTACCTTGTCGTTGACGAAATGAGACCCCACGTCAGATATCAACACTCGAGGTACCCCGAACCGTGAAATGATATTCTTCCTCAAAAATCTGCATACATTCCTAGCATCTGCGGTTCGGGCGGGGATGGCCTCAACCCAACGACTCACATAATCCACGGCCAACGGAATGTACTCAAATCCCTGACTCCTAGGGAATGGACCCATGAAATCGATGCCCCATGCGTCAAAAACCTCACAGAAGTGTATGGGCTGCATCAGCATCATATCACGTTGTCCACAAGTCCCCATCCTCTGACAGTCAGTACACCTCTTCACGAACTCATCAGAGTCCTTGAAAAGAGTAGGCCACCATAGGCCGGATTGGAGCACTTTCTGTGCCGTTCTCCTCCCTGAGTGATGTCCTCCTGCCTCAAGCTTATGGCAGTAAGTAAGGACGCTATGATGCTCCTCCTAGGAATGCACCGACGTCAGATACTATCCCCTCCCTCGTGGTAAAGGACGGGATCCCCCCAATGGTAAAACTTGGCCTTCGCTAGGAAGGTCTCAAGATACTCCAATCAGGAGAGATGATCCGCCACTACATTCTTGACTCCAGGTTTATCCTTAATCTCTGTATCAAACTCTTGGAGTAGAAGGATACATCTGGTCAATCTGGCTTTGGCATCCTTCTTTGCCATGAGGTACCTGATGGCGGTATTATCAGTGTAAATGGTCACTCTAGATCCAATGATGTAAGATCTGAACTTATCTAGGGCAAAAACTACGGCTAGCATCTCCTTCTCAGTGACTGTATAGTTCCGCTGTGCAGCATCCAATGTACGGCTAGCGTAGTGAATAGCAAATGGGACTCCATCCCTCCTCTGTCCCCGACAACGGTGCCATTCTGATGAACCGAAAAATCAACGAGCAACTAAGGGAGATAAATAACTCAAGTCGTTGCGACCTCAATCACTCGCAAATTGGTCAAACGAGAAAATGTAAGACCACCAAACAGAGATAAATCAAGAAAATCAATAGCGATCCTCGCTAATTTTATTAACCTGGTATAGCGACCAGGGTCGGATTCAAGAAGCACGGGATGGCCTTGCAGCCTACGAAGTAGTTAAAATCGAAAAATGAAGAAGAAAATGCTTTTGGTGGATTTTTATGATTTTTAAATGTTTTTGTGTTTTTGATTTTATAAGAAAAAGGGGGAACAAGCAAATACAACAATTTATTAAAGCACTCAAAAATAGCCAGAAAATTCAAACAAAATTATTTTTGTGGTTTTAATGTTTTGAAGTGTTTTTGGTGAATTTTTCAGAATTTTTTCAATTTGTATTTGATTTTATAAAAATCAAGAAAGAAGAAAAATAGGGACTACTGTGCAGCCAGACTTGAAAGATCAATTAAAACTGTAAAATTGATCTATAAAAGTCTGAAGTAATTTTTATAAAAAATATCTATAAAAACTAAACTACAGAAAAAGAGTTTACATTTTTTGAATTTTACAGAATTTTTAATGATTTTTATGAGATTTTTATTGGTTTTCAATTTTTAAGGTTTTTATAAATCCAAATAAACTCAAAATTGGAAAGAAGCTAGAAGACACTAAAATTAACTATCAGTAATTTTTTTATAATTTTTAAAGAATTTTTATATTTTTCTTTGATTTTCTTTTTCAAACAGTTACAAAATTGCGTATTTTTGATTTTTTAAAAATAGTAAAAAGCCTCTAAAATGTCTCAAAAAATTATAGAAATTTTTACACAGTGGCAGGAGCCATGTATCCAAATTTCACCTAATTTTGATTTAATTTTATATTTTATTCAATAAAACAAGGCACATAGCAAGTAGGGACCTAAATGCAAAGAAACTTATTTCCAGGACCAAATGATAACAAATAAAGAAAGTCCAGGGGCCAAACTTACAAAAATCCCAAAATAACACGCGCAACACACATGATTTAGACACAGAGGGGCATAAATGTAATTCCTATTTAAAATATGTAAACAGTAACACACAGGAACCACAGGACTAAATGCGCAAATAACCCAAATCCTCACGTGTCGACACACGTGGCTCGCATACACAGGGAATAAATTGCAAATACTAAAAAGTCTAATATCCTAACTGCAATTGTTCCAAAATAAAAACAACGTACTAAGATATTTACAAGATTGAATGGAAATAATAAAACAAGGGGCCTAAGGGAAATTACCTCTTTATTATGATCTGATGGATGAGGGGGCGCCACGTGGAAATCGAACGGCTGAGAACAGGAGACTCCTCTTCGTCGATGATCAGTCCGGATCAAAACCCTGATGGATCTGACGGTGTAGATGTCGCGTGAACAAACGGTCTGGATCAGAACTGGAGCGGAGGGGATGATCGGACGATAGCTGGAAGTCCCGGTAGAACTCGACTCCGACGAACTTCATCGTCTCGCTCCGTGTGCACGGGACCAACTCCTGGGCTGCTGAGATGCGGAGAAGGAAGCTCGCACTCTTCCGCGGCTGGTGGGCACCTCCGATGAGGCCGAGAAGCTCCGGGGAGCTCCGGCGACGGCGGAGGAGCCAATCTCTTGTGCTTGAACGTGCGGACCCTCAGATGGGTCTTGTTGACCTGCAAAATGGCACAGCAAGACTCTTGGGTCGAGGGCAAAGTGCATCGACCCGATTAGGGGTGGAATGGGTGATCAGATGGGTCGGAGCGGAGACCTCCGGCGAGGCGATGACGATGGAGGTCCACTTCTTGGTTCCGGGGCGAACCAAGGTGATCGGATGGGTGAAGAAGGTGGATAGGAGTCTCGTGACCGCGAATCGATGGTCAGATGATCGGATGAATGGTCGGATCGGTGGGAATCGGCCGACGACGGCCGGCGGCGCGATTGGGCGTAAATGGAAATTAGGCTAAACTAGATGGGGTCGGGACTACTGAAAACACGCCTAGCGACTAAGGTAAAGATACTAAATGGTCGTCGTGACTCAATCACTCGGCTGTGTCAAATCAAGAAAAATAGACCACCAATAAGAGATAAAATCACTCAAAACAAGATAGCGGTCTTGCTATTATTTTAACCTGGTATAGCGACCAGGGTCGAACTCAAGGAGCACGGATTGGCCTTGCGGCCTACGAAGTAGTCGAGAAGAGAAGAAAAGGTATTTTTTGATGGTTTTTAAGTCTTTTTATATTTTTTTGGATTTTTAAGATTTTGAGAAAATAAGAAAAGCAACTAAACAACACACTTCAACAATTTATTAAATGCACTAAAAATCAACCAAAAATTCCAGAAAAACTATTTTTGTGTGTTATATATTTTTTAATGTTTTTGGTGAATTTTTGGGATTTTCTGATTTTTATTTTATTTTCTAAAAATAAAACAATGACAGAAACAGAGGGTGATGTCCAGTAAGGAGAAAAAGACCAATTTAAAATAAAAAAGGGCCTCCCAGCTCCTGAGGGTAATTTTCCTATAAACTAGAAAGTTTAAGGAAAATTAGGGCACTAGATTTATGATTTTTAAATTTTTAAATTATTTATTAGAATTTTTATGAGTTTTTGAGTGTTTTTCAATTTTTAGGTGTTTTAGATAATGAAAAATAGCCAAAATTGGCTAGAAAATCAAGCAAGCATAAACAAACAGTAAGGAATTTTTTGTAATTTTTAGATAGGTTTTAATATTTTTTGTGATTTTCAAAGCTGAACAGTAAAGAAAATACGTGTTTTTGAATTTTTAAAAATACCAAACAGTGTCAAAAATGTCTCCAAAATTTATAGAAAATTTTACACCATGGCAGGAGCCATGTATCTAATTTTCATCAAATTTGGAGTTGATTTGCTATTTTATTAAAATCACACACAAGGGCACAGTACACAGGGACCAAAACGCAAATATCAGGAGTCCTGGGGGGTCTGGTGCAAAATACCCAAGAAATCACGTGCCAAGCACGTGTCTGGGGCACTCAGGGACCCAAATGTAATAAAAACAAGGGCCTTGGACTAAATAATAACAAGTATTAAAAGTCCAGGGGGCTTGTTGCAAAATACCCAAAAATAAGCGCACATGCACAATGAATTCACGCACAAGGGTATAAATGCAATTTTCTAAAAATTTTCATTCATTTCAAAACTAACCAAAACTACAAGGGCGTCAATGCAAATACACCAAAGAAATTCACGTGACGAAGCACGTGGTCCACGTAGACAGGGGTATAAATGCAAATAAAGAAAGTACGGGGTCCTAAGTGCAAAATGTGCGGAATAAAATGAACTCGATAAAATATTTACAGGACTAACTAATAAATGTGAAACGTAGAGGGGCCTAAGAACAATTACCCCTTATTAAAATCTCGAGGGTGTGATGCGCGACGCGTGGCAGATCGGACGGTCGGAATAGCGTGCCGCACACAAGTGAAACCCTCGAGTCGATCCGACGGCTGAAACGCGTCCACGTGGAAGAACAGACGGTGATGCTACAACGTGGGTCTGCGAAGAAGGACCTCGCTCGGATCAGACGGATGAGATTCAGCCACGTGCTGGATCTAACGGTGCGAAGACGTCGTGGCTAAACCTCAGTCATCGGACGGTGGAGATCAAACCTCAAGGATCTGGCGGTCAGGGCTGCTCCGTGAATGAACGGACGAGATCTAAACTGGAGCGTCGAGGCTGATCGGACGAGTGCTGGAGATCCTCGAAGAACAGGTGGCCGGCGAACTTCGCCGGCCCAGTGCACTCGCTCCGAGCCTCCTCGCGGAGCGCTGATGATCGGAAAAGGTTCGGCGTGAGCCTCCGCGTCGGATGGGAGTCTCCGATGACCCAGCCGAGCTCCAGAGAGCTCTGGCAAGGTCGTCGGAGCTGTAGCTGCTGGACCCAATGGTCCAAGCCCTCAGATGGGCTTGGATGCTCCTACAAAATAAACCAAACAGCTCGCGGGTCGAGGACAAACTGCCTCGACCCGGTTAGGCGGGGTGAAGGTGGTCGGAGGTGCGATACGGGCGAGCTCCGGCGAAGGGGGGAGACGGAGAAGCTCGAGCCCTAGCTCCTGTGCGAGCTGGTTGAATGGAGGAATGGAGAAGGTGCGCGGGAGGAAGGCGGAGGTGACGGTTGATTCCGATGATCGAATCGAGCTGTTAGGTGGTCGGAATCGGCGAAATACGGCGACGGCAAAATTTGGGGGAAATCGGAAATTAGCTAAAAGGGAAAGGAAACGGGTCTACCTGGATAAAGGGATCGACTATGGCTGAGCTTGCGAAGCTCTGGGTCGCCGCCTCACGGGTCGTCGAGGCCCGAGGCTCAAGCTCCTGCTCTGGGCGGAGCACGGCGGTGAAGACTCGCCGGATCGATGGTCCGATCACCTTCGCCTCTCTTCGACACCACCGACGGAGAGTTGTCACCTCAGGGAAGGTGGTGGAGGTCACGGGATTGAGAGATGGGGAGCCAAAGATGGGAATGAAGGTGGCGGAGCTCGGGCTATATACGGTGGAGGGTCCGGAAAGATGAGCGCGGGTAGGGCAATGGAGCGCGCGGATCTCGAGGCTAAAGATCGGGCGAGGTTCCCGGATCATTGGAGAGTGATTAGGACCCTGGGTTTAGGTGCGAAGTTGTCGGGTTTAGGCGCCAAAATAAGGGGAAGTCGGGTCGGGCGCATAATACCTGTGGGAGGTGGTCCTGGAGGGGGAGTTGATCGGGCGGTCAACATCCCTCCTGGACCAATGGGAGGCTGCCACCTGGATAAGCATTGAAAAATCAATTAAAAATAGTAAATGACAGAATTATTAAAAAGTCAAAACATGAAATATTTTTGTTTTAATTTTTTCTATTTTTTAATGATTTTTAATTAATTTTTCAAAATAAAAATAAGGTATTTACAATATATAGCTATACATAGGTATATGTACAATATGTATTTTTAATTTTTGATTTTTAATTTGTTATTTTTGTGCATTTTTATTCCCATTTTGTATTTTATTTATTTATAGTATAATATTAGGAATAAAAGGGTATTTTTATTTTATTTTTACTATATATATACAAGGGTGAAATAAATATATATGTACATGTATATACATGGTATATTTATAATATATTTTTGTGTTTTTAATTTTGTTCTTTTTATTTTGTTTTTTTTAATTGTTTTTATTTTATTTATTTACACCATATCATATAGAATATTTACAATATTTTTGGAAATTAATTTTATGTATTTATAGGGTAAAATAAATATAGGAGTGGCTATGTATATGATGAATATGCACAAGGTGAGGGTTTTTGTTTTGTTTTTAGCTCTCTCTTTTTATTTTGATTTTTATATTTATAAATATATACAAGTATTTGCAGGCCCATTTTAGTCTCTTTTTGGAGGAAAATATTTTTATTATATTTACATAAATATTTACACACATGAGCTCATATCTCCCTCTACTTTGGTTTTTATGCGGTCAGGCCCATGCTGAGCCCTCCCTTAGGTTAGGTTGCTCAATATTTATTCTAAATATTTCCCTATTTTTCTTTGTACTCTTTATTCTTTTATTTTTGCACAAAAACATGCTAATTATTAAACTTTATACAATGCATGCTTTTGATAATTATTTGTATTTACATGAATATACATGCATTTGCAAAGGTTTTTGTAGCTAAAATATAAGAATAAAGAGTGATGAATGGGTATTCATCACCCCCCTATACTTAACTTTTGCTAGTCCCTTAGCAAACACTTATTTGAAAAAGAAGTGAAAAAGAAAGAAAGAAAAAGAGGGGAATGTACATGGATCAATGTTGAATATTAAACTTTCCTTCATTAAATTGAATTATGGAGCTCGATCAGATCTTTGGATTATTAATGTGTCGGAACCTTATTTAGACTCAAGCTTAAAACTCAACAGCCTCTAAGTTCCACCAATCTATGGACAAGAGTCCTCAATAAACCAGATCAGAACAAGTCTACATACACAAACTCTAATGACTATGAATCTTTCCATGCAGTGTAAGTGATATGTAGCTCCCCACCTCAGAAGTAACAAAGAAACAACCTCCCTCAACCTGGTAACTCTAATGCCTCGATCTAGAAACTCTTTCCTCGAGAAGCGGGTATTCCCTTCTAAGTTCAAGTGCAACCGGCTCAAGAAGAGGGGGAAGAAGTATAGACTTTTGGAAGCTCAGCCAGTGTAGCCAAGTCTCCCGCTGCAAGCTTCATGAGATGTAACATGGATACCATAAGCTTTTGCTTTCTTTGACTATATACACTCCGGTGGGGTTATTAAATTTTCAATCCGACCCACCACTTTTTTGGAGTTCTTTTTGCATTTTGCATATATTTTTTTCAAGTGTCTCTATACAACATATCTACATGGTGCAGCATATATACAAGAAATTTCCTCTTAAGCCAGTAGACTATCCCTCTTTTGAAGCTTTATTGCAACCCACGGCTTCTGTCTTTAGCCTTCATCACCACTAGACCAAGTTGAGACGCACTTCCTTCACTAGAAGAAGAGAGGTTCCGCCTAGAAGTACTACCCTCATATGCTACCCCAAGCCAAAGGAAACTGCCTCCTCACCACCTCATCCGTGGAGAGCTATGTGTAAGGTGCTGGTGCAAGTCAAGCCATTGTCTCTAAGAGTCATGCGTGTGTTGTTAAGTGCTCTACTTAGGCTCATCAAGATGACATATGCTCATAGCCTAGTGGACTCAAAGAATTAAGTCCTTATGGACCTGAAAAGCCTTAACCCTAAGCCCTATAAGGTTCCTCTTAGAATTAGGTGGATTAAGATCTTAATCAAGCTCCATTTCTCAATTTAATTCCAGGCTAGTTTAAATGTCAACTATCATCCAGGAAAAACTATATACATATATACACAAAGATGCTATTTACACATATTTACAATCGTGCAAAAATTTTGAAAAATGTTTTGAAATCATGAGTGGATGGATGCATGCAGTGCAAGTTTTGCAAAAGTATTTACAAGCATTTACACAAGATTTTTGCAAACTTTTGTTTTTAAAAACATTTTGGAAAAATTTTGTACTATATATATAATTTTGATAAGAAAATATTTACACAAACTTTACACAAAAGATTTTTGAAAATCTTTTTACAAAAATAATCTTTGTACACTAGCTATGTATGTGCAAATAAAAGATTATTTACAGGAAAAATTTTTAATTTTTGTGATTTTTGGGGTTTTAGCCATTTTATTTATTAACACACTCACACAAAGTACGAGTTATGGCTAAAGTATATATGAAATATATACACACCCCCCTATACTTAGCTCGAACGATGTCCTCAGAGTGATCAAGAGCGATGAAGAAGACATAACTCGTGCTTAGTAAAAGGGAAGTGAAAAGGAATGGCTAGGTACAGAAATGAATAAATAAATAGAATGAGAAGAACTCGGTGGTTTCCCCCTATACTTAGGATTAACTAATCCTAAGTATAGCAAGATGTACATGAAGGGAAATCCGAGTGAAGAATGTACAGAGTCTGCCCCCCCCTATACTTAGGGTAAAATATCCCTAAGTATAGGCAGCAAAACAAGGGCAGAAAGAATAAAAAGAATACCCGCAGGTCCTACATCCCCCTTATACTTAGGGTAAAGTACACCCTAAGTATAGCATAATCATAAGATGAGAAAAGGGATGTGGGACTAAAGAATAGTGTGATATAGACAACTAGATCTATACAAGTCGGAAGATCAGTGATAATCAGGCGTGAGATGCAATGGATGTGAATCAAGAGACCACATCTCACGCAAAGTGAATAGGGGCAACATTAACGACCCGCGGCTCATGATCTAGAAATGGCTTGAGCCGCTGGCCGTTCACTCGAAAGGTACTCTCAGAAGACAACTCGAATATATCAATGCTACCGTTGTCGTGTACCTTTCTCACAAGATAAGGTCCCTTCCATTTGCTCTGTAGCTTCCCTGGAAATAGACGAAGCCTCGCATCAAACAACCATACTCTCTGTCCAGGCTCAAAATGCTTGTGGCTGATATGAGAATCATGCCACTCTTTCACTCTCTCCTTATATTGTAGGCTGTTTGAGAAGGTTGTATCTCTCAGCTCCTCCAAGGCTACTAACTCTGCCCTCCTCTGGTCTCCTACACTCTCTGGATCTAAAAGAATATCCGTGACTGCTCAAAGTGACTTGTGCCTCAACTCAACAGGTAAATGGCATGGCTTGCAATAAACTAGGTGAAAGGGAGATGTGCCCAATGGTGTCTTGAAAGACGTCCTATATGCCCACAAGACCGAGCCCAAAAGTTGTGACCAATCCTTTCGGTCAGGGCGGACGACTTTCTGCAAAATAGTCTTGATCTCCCTGTTCGAGACCTCGGCTAGACCATTCGTCTGTGGATGGTATGGAGTGGCAACTCGATGGTCTATGCCGAACTCACTGGCAAGTGCCTTCACCTGGTCATTGATGAAATGAGACCCCCCATCTGAAATCAATACTCGAGGTACCCCGAACCGTGTGATGATGTGCTTCCTCAAAAATCTGCAAACTATCCTGGCATCAGCGGCTCGGGCGGGGATAGCCTCAACCCAACGACTAACATAATCAACGGCCAACAGAATGTACTCAAATCCCTGACTCTTAGGGAATGGACCCATGAAATCGATGCCCCATGCGTCAAAAACCTCACAGAAGTGAATGGGCTGCATCGGCATCATATCACGTTGTCCACAAGTGCCCATCCTCTGACAGTCAGTACACCTCTTCACGAACTCATCAGAGTCCTTGAAGAGGGTAGGCCACCACAAGCCGGATTGGAGCACTTTCTGTGCCGTTCTCCTCCCAGAGTGATGTCCTCCTGCCTCAAGCTTGTGGCAGTAAGTGAGGACGCTATGGTGCTCATCCTGAGGGATGCACCTACGCCAGACACTATCCCCTCCTTCGTGGTAAAGGATGGGATCCTCCCAATGGTAAGACTTGGCCTTCGCGAGGAAGGTCTCAAGCCTCTGTCTGGGCCAACCTTGTGGGGCTTTCTTAGCAACAAGAAAGTTCACAATGTCAGCATACCATGGGAGTGAGGCGATAGCAAGGATCGCCTCATCTGGGAAGGTCTCACAAATGGGATCAATCTGCTCAGACTCCTCAGGCTGCTCTAAACGGGAGAGATGATCCGCCACCACATTCTTAACTCCAGGCTTATCCTTAATCTCAATGTCGAACTCCTGGAGTAGAAGGATCCATCTAGTCAGTCTGGCCTTGGCATCCTTCTTTTCCATGAGGTATCGGATGGCGGTATGAATAGTATAGAAAGTCACTCTAGATCCAATGATGTACGATCTGAACTTATCTAGGGCGAACACTACTGCCAGCATCTCCTTCTCTGTGACTGTATAATTCCGCTGGGCGGAATCCAAGGTGCGGCTAGCATAGTGGATAGCAAATGGGACTCCATCCCTCCTCTGTCCCAGCACAGCCCCCACGGCAAAATCGGAGGCGTCCGTCATGATCTCGAATGGGAGAGACCAATCTGGTGGCTGGAGGACAGGGGCCTCAACAATACACTGCTTGAGAGTATCAAAGGACGAAAGACACTTGTCATTGACAAGGAACTCGGTGTCTTTCGTCAGCAGGTCAGTCAGCGGTCGGGCAACTCTACTGAAATCACGGATGAACTGCCGATAGAAACCGACGTACCCCAGGAAAGACCGTAACTGCCGCAAATTGGACGATGGTGTGAGTTTCCTAATGACATCGACCTTGGCCGGATCAACCTCCATGCCCCTGTTGGAGATGATGTGGCCAAGCACCGTCCCTTGAGTCACCATGAAGTGACTCTTCTCCCAAGAAAGAACCAAGCGGACCTCAACACATCGCTGGAGTACTCGGTCTAGACAGTCAAGACAGGAGTCGAATCCGTCGCCGTAAACCGAGAAATCATCCATGAAGACCTCTAAGCACTCCCCTACCATGTCCGAAAAGATCGACAGCATGCATCTCTGAAAAGTCGCAGGGGCGTTGCATAGCCCAAATGGCATGCGTCGGAAGGCGTATGTGCCGAAGGGACAGGTAAAGGTGGTCTTCTCCTGATCCTCATCAGCGATGGCCACCTGGTTGTAGCCCGAGTACCCATCCAGAAAACAATAATGGCTCTTCCCTGCCAGTCTCTCAATAATCTGATCAATAAAGGGCAGGGGAAATGATCCTTCTTGGTGGTCTGGTTGAGTCTCCTGTAGTCAACACAAACCCGCCAAGAAGTGGGTACTCGTGTAGCAATCTCCTCTCCAGACTCGCTAATCACTGTAGTGATGCCCGTCTTCTTGGGCACCACATGCAAAGGGCTGACCCACTTGGAGTCGGAGATGGGATAGATAAAATCGGCGCTCCACCATTTCGAAATTTCCTTCATGACAACCTCTCTCAGATTTGGGTTCAGCCGCCGCTGGAACTCACGCGACGGCTTCGCCTCATCCTCAAGATAGATATGGTGGGAGCACAGGGCCGGACTAATCCCATGGAGATCTGCTACGCTCCATCCTATTGCCTTGCGGTTCTTTTCAAGAACCCCCATCAGACGGGATTCCTACTCTCCAGTCAAATCGGCTGAGATAATGACTGGGTACATCTCATGCTCACCCGCAAGGAATCTATACTTTAGCGACGAAGGAAGCGGCTTCAGCTCTGGACAACTCGGTGCTGGCAAATCTGGCTTCGAAAGAAGATGCGTGTAAGCTGCCAAATCTGTCCGGGAGACTGAAAGTGTACTCTCGCAAACTGGATCTGGAGAAGGCTGCTCAACTGAACTGTCTCTGATCTGCTCGGCATCTACCTCCTCCTCAACTGTAGGCTCAGTGGAGATCAGGTCTGGCATATAATCATCACAATCTGCCCACTCAGACTCTGACTCCGAGGGATCTGCATCACAGAAGGTGGCATCAGTACCACCAATATCACAAAAAATTGTGTCGCGGTCGAGAACCTGCTCTGCTGCCTCTAAAGTATCCTGAACTAGGAATGTGCTCTCCAAGCTCTCCTCTGCTGTCATCTCTGCATCAGTGGTGTCTGAAGATGAGAGGATGGCTTGTGCTGCTGGGTCTGCCCAAACTGCCTCATCGTCTGTGATCACAAAGTCACAGTCCTGGTGGATGTCTAGCCCTGCATCTGTCAGCTGCTCTGTATCTGTGCTGGTCTCTGAGCATGCTCTGTCTCTGGCTCTGCTGTCCTCGACTGTCTCTATTTGTGCACTCTTGTCCTCGACGCGAAAGTATACCTTCCCGCTATCACGATCGGTCACTGCCTTGGCTGTGGCCAAGAACGGGCGACCTAAAATGATGGGGGTATCGGTCACTGAGTCAGGGATCTCCATGTCCAACACTACGAAGTCCACAGGGAATTGCAGACCCTGAATAGTGACGACAACGTCTCACAACAACCCCTTCGGCCTCTTGACAGATCTATCAGCAAACTGAAGGATTGTCCTGCTCTGTCTAAGAGTGCCCAACTCGAAGCGGTCGAGAAGGGCTGCCGGAAGGAGGTTGATAGACGATCCGTTATCCAATAGAGTGCGGTCGAACCTCTGCTCTCTAATGTGACATATGACATATGGGGCTCCTGAATCTGGCCTCTTGGCCGGCAGACGGTTCTGGATCGCGAAGCACGTGGCTTTCGTCAGCACATGAATCTCTGAATGGTGGTTCCTCCTCCTCCTCCTGACTGTAGTCCTGTCTCTCAACGATCGCTGAAGAAGGGGGATGTGCTGCAAAGCCTCCTGAAGGGTCAGCTGTATGTGAAACCTGTCAATCATGCTCTGGCTGAACTCCTCCTGTTCTCTCTTTTTTGGATCTTTTTTCTCTTTTCTTCCCCTTCCCCGTATGAAGGGCTCTAGGGAAGGGGATCACTGGGTCCTTCTCAGATGAAGGACTAGAAAAGGGTCTAGGCGGTTTGACGACCGTATCCACACATACATCATGCACCACAGTGGGACCAGAAGAAAATAAACCCTTTTCTTTATTCACAGAACTGTTCAGAGGTACATTAGTGGAAGGAAAAACAACAGATCTCTCTATATGAAGTCTGGTGGCATCAGTACCACCATTGGCTGGCTCAGCTGGAAGACTCGCGGCCTCAGTACCGCGCTCTGGCTCGGCAACTCAGGTGGCGTCAGTACCACCTCCTCGAACTGGTGAAGTGGCGGCCTCAGCACCGCCTGGGGAATCAACATCCTTGGTGGCATCAGTACCACCATCATCAACATGTGCGGCCTCAGTACCGCTCTTCTCCTCCTCCTCTGGCGCTCTAGGTGTATCCTCATGCTGTCGCTCAGACGAGGCGCCGCCTGCTGGCATCCTACAGCTCCTAAGTGTGACAAAGTCAGTATCAAACAGATATCCAGTCATATCACCAAATGCATCACTAGGAGTGGTATACTCAGTACAAGCTACCTGCTCAGATTTCCGCTTCAGGCTGTTGGGATTCGGCTCTATCTGGGCTAGAATGGCGGCCTTCCCTCTCACGATGTCCCGCATCTCCTGGCGGAACTCGTCCATCTCCCGTCTGAAAGTAGCCTGCTGGTCCGTGAGGAGGCGGGCTATGTCGTCCAAGGCGGGGCTCTCGTATGGTGTACCATGAGAGCCCGACGGGTAGCCTCTCTGGTAATGAGGCTGCTGGAACTGGTGCTGCTGCTGAGAGGGGTATGTAGGAGGGTGCTGCTACTGGTGTGGCTGGTGATGAATCCATGATTCATCATCTTTATTCTTTTATTTTAGCTAAAATCCTTAGTAAAACACATGTACATATTCACTAATTCTCATTATTTATCATTCACCATCTATTTGTTAATAATGTATATTTATCATTCTTTTTAACCAAAATAAAAGAATAAAGAAGAAAAGAAAAAGAATAGAAAGAAAGAAGGATGTATTTATGGAATAAATGCAGACTGACCCGAACCCCGAGAGAAGGTCAAGAATTGACCTGATCGACCAGGAATAAAGTAGGGGGAGATAGGGTCCATAACTTATAAAAATCAAGAAAACCAATTCTCACTTGTATATATTCATTATTTTCCACCTTGTACATATTTCCACATATTTTATTTATCAATAAAATAACTTCAAATAAAAATATTTCCTTCTTGAAAGTTGTGTGTAATAATGTATACTAATTTATAAAAATATCAGAAAAATTATTTAACTAATAAATAAATAAATAAATACAATGAACCTAAAAAGCTTAAAAATCCAACTTCCCAGGTTCATAACTATTTACAGAAGACTCCAAATTGACCAAACTCACTTTTAAACTTCATTTTATAGTTAATACTATTTATTAAAAATATCAAAAAATCAGGGAATAAAAGGCGTGAGTTTTGGCATTTGGACCCCTTTGTATATATGTACATTATATGTATAAAACTTCTTTATTTTCTATCTATTTATTTGTAACTCCAAATAACTTAATTCTTTTTCTGAAATTTTCATAAAAATACATAAAAAAATACAAAACTATAATTTAAAAATAATTATGAATAAATACCAATAAATCTCAAAATCTAAAAGCCGTAAACCCTAACTTCCGAACCTCATAATTAAGCCATATGAACTCCGATTTGAGTGTACTCACTTTTAAAGTTCATTTTATAAAAGATATCTATCAAATAAAAGTGGTTTCACTGAAATCAGAGTTAATATGCAAAAAGTAGGTTTTGGGACCTTATGGGTATACTTGTATATATGTATACATTGTATATACTTTTATTTATTTATTTTCTTATTTATTTGTGCACATATTGTATTTAGATATTTTGTATATATTTATTTTAATTATATAAAATAAAAATAAAAATTATAAAATTTGAAAATAATCAAAAATAAAATAAAGTATTTATCATATAGGTATTCTATACCTATAATAAAGGTACTTATTTATTTTACCTTATTTAATTAATTTATTTTATTTATTAAAAATCACCATGAAATTATTTATTAAATTATTAACATTATTTATTTTCATTATTTTGTAATTTAAAACCATTTATTTATCTATCTATTTTGTTTATCTCTTATTTAATCTGCAGTTTCGTCTTTTTCCCTATTTCGTCTTTTTCCTCCTTCAGCACAAATAAACTGCCCGTCGAGGTGTTTTCTCCGAATTTTCTAGAGCGGGTCTTTAATCGAATCGAGTTGATTTCTTCACCAAAATAAAGAGCGCACAACTCTCATTTTCGCCCAAATAAAGTTTCAAATTTCCCGCCTCGATTTGCGCGCCGAATTTTCATTTGAAATTTGGCATTTCTCATCTTATAAATAAGGCTCCATCTTCTTCCTCCTCCCATCTTTGGCCATTTTCTCCATCTCCAAGGAGCTCCGATCTTCGTGAGTGACAGCCGACCTTCGTTGCAGTGAGGAGAGGACGTGAGGGCCTCTGATCCGGCATTCCGTCGCCGTGCTCCGCCTCCGGCGAGCTTGAGCCTCCGGCACCGCCGAGCCGTCGAGGCAACGACCCGGAGGTTTCACCTCCAGCCCAGGCACTTCGTCCACCGTCATCAGAGTCTCCTTCATCCTTGGTAACATTGCATTTCCATTTTCTTTCAATTTGGATTTGATTCGTTGTAGTGTAGATCCGACCTCCGATCTTCCGGATCAAAGGTCCTTGTCTTTCTCCTTCGTTTTCATTCTATCCGATCACACATCCATCTCAATCACGCACAACACGCACATCGCTTCTACATTTTTCCCCTCACCATCTGCGCACCTCAGATCCGACATGGGTCCGAGTTAGATCCCAAACCCATCGCCTCCGCTCGGGATCTCCATTCACTCACTTGTTTCTTGCAAACTTAGGATTCGTAATTGGAATTGGATTTCTATACATTTGAATTGGAAGGAAGAATCTTACTCAGGAATTTTTGTGCATAAATCCACAATGTGATTTTGGAATCCGTTGTTCTCAAGTGAAGGCTGAGAATGTCACTCCAAATCTGATCTGTGAAGTAAATCTCATCGTGGTTGAAACCTTATCCGTAATATGCTTGCAATTTTTAATCAAAGATTATTGCCCTGACTACAATTTACATCTACGATTCTATCTACCTGCACCCGATTCCTTCGAATCGAGGAGCATTTGTTTTAATTTGCAGGTACTTACAGTCCTGGAGCCGGAAAGAAGAAGATCATCACTGCGCCGAATTATCGCCATCAGATTGAGTTGAGAATCACCACTGCACTCCGAGATTCAGATCGATCGAGCAACTTGAACCCGTGAAGCATCCTTGAACCAACCCTGGAGATCAACCTGGAACCGTCGATGCCGATCCATTGGGGAAGAACTGAGTAAACACAATAATAAGCAGTATCCGTTTGATCATCTTTGGATCAACGGTTGAGATCGATTGCCTCCGCACCAATTCAGGCTCGATCATGTGCACCATCCGTATATTTTGTCACTTTTACAGAAACGCCCCCAACATTTATGATTATTGAAATCAAGTCTAGGTGCAGGTATTCTCACGTGAACATACACAAGGCTTTGAGCACTTTTGCATATTAATCATTAGGTTTGTATTTGTTATCATTTGGATTGGGAATTTATTTTAATCTCACTTTGGTTTCGGAATTGCAGAACATGTGATCTACCATGTGATTTGTTGGTGTTTTTGCACAATATTTCCTGGAGTCTTCTGATGTGGTGTTATCTTTTAGTTTAGAAACTTTCTAATAATTAAACTTTAGTCCTTCTACTGCAACATTTATTGTCTTGTCTATTTTGATCGAAATAAATATTTCTCTATTCAAAAACAAAATTCACAAACCCCAAGAGTAGCTTGTTTAGATTACCTCTTTTAATTCATTGCTTGTCTTTGATTGAATAACCCTTGCTTAATAACAGTTGCCTCCTTGAGTTCGACCCTGGGAGCTATACCAGGTTAATAACTAAATAGCAAAAATCCATCGTTTTCTCTTATTGCTTTGATTGGATTTAATAATTGTTTGATTCAGTCGGTTTTTCTTTGGGTGCAACGACATTCTCTATCAATAAAATAAAACCCAAGTGAGTTACCGGCCAATCAAAATGGCGCCGTTGCCGGGGAGGCACGGTGAGGGTAGTTAGGTCCTCTTTGCCTTCTGCTCTTGGTTTGTGTATATATTTGTTTTTCCTTGGTTGATTTTTCTACTTCGTTTTATCTGATATATTTTGCATAACTGTGATCTGACATATCTTTTGTTTCTCTCTTTCTTGCGAGGGCCCGACGAGCGAGGGCGGCATTCCTAGGAGCGCCGGCGCACCCGAGCGAAGCGGAGGCGGCTCGTTTCTTCATCGAGCAGCAGGAGAGCGTAGGAGAAGAGGAGCAGAAGATTTGGAGGATCCTTTGAAGACTTTTAGCATTTTATTCCATTATCATTCTTGTCATAAGTTGTAATAAATTTTAGGACTTTGGACACTTGACAGATTTCGGGGTCTGTTTCGCCAAGTGCCGGTGCACTTGGGGGACCTCACCGTGTTTTGTTTTTATCGCTTTATTTTATTTTGTTTCACGTGGATTTTTGTACTTGAGCCCCTAGATTTAGGTTTCTATTTGATTGAGCCAGGTAGCATTAGGTCCAAAGCCCCTAATAGAATATTTGTTCCTATAGAACTCGCTTGGACTTAGACAAATAAATCCGTGCTTCACGATAATAGAAGTTCCTGTTTAGGACGGTTCTCGCATTGCATTCATATAGATTAGTTTAAATTTATGCGCGAATCATATTGCATGTAGACTGCTGGAGCAAGGTACGCCTTCTATCTCGTGCATGCATTCATAGATTTCATCGCGCATCGGCTTTTCCATATTCCTCCCTCTGTTTTCAGGACTTAGGAATAAAAAGGAAATCGGAAAATTCGTTAGACGTTTCATTGAAAATATCCAAAAAAAATATAAAATCAAAAATTTAAAAATTGGGACTGCTAATTGAACTTGACCATAAAATTAAACGTAACTGATTCACTTCATTATTTTGGGAGAGCAATCCCCTCATTGTATTCGTTTTTAATTGCTCGCGTACACACTAGGGAATAGTGCCCAAATCCCATTAAGCCTCCTAAGTGTTTGTACAATATTTTGTCTTATCACCTAACTCTCAAAATTGACAAGATAATTGACCGAGTCTTCACGGTCTTCACATTGCGTTGAGTAGGTGAATTGGGGGTTTGCATTGTGTTTGTATGTGATTGGCGTGAGTTGGTTACGATCTTCTTCTCTATATCATTAGCAGTCACCTTTTGTTTCCCTTCTCAGCTTCACTCTGTTTTCTTCTCTTTTATCCCTCCCTCCCACCCTCATTTGTCTTCTCCCCTCGTCATTTCTTCTCAAGTCGTGATGATGGATCGATGTTCTCTTCAGCCGGATCTTGCGGCTCCATTTTTTCATCCACATCATTCTCGTGAGGTCGGAACTCCGATCGACCTCTCTTCTCTTTCTCCTTCTACCTCTACTCGATTCCCTCTTTCTACTGGGCATGCTGAGCTTGGAGTTGACACCCGTGGAGATCACATTGAGCAGTTGCGAGATTCAGACGACTTCTATGTTGGGATGAGGGACGAGCAACCAGATCATGGAGAACAGTCAGCTTCTACATTGAGTCCCTTCATTCTAGACTTAGAGTTCATTCAGCTTCTGCCGAAGTTTTCAGGGGAAGTGTACGAGGAGCCATATCTTCATCTTTCTGAGTTCGAGGAGTTTTGTAGATCACGATCATATTCAGATATCACTTCTGAGGAGTTACAGCTTATGACCTTCCCTTTCACACTTCAGGGTAGAGCCAAGAGTTGGCACAGACGGTTGGGAAGGAAGTTTGCTACGTGGGGTGATTTACGGTCATTGTTCTTACAGAGATTCTACCCCCAGCGTAGAGCAGATATGATGCGGTCTTTCATCACAGATTTTTCAGTAGACCCCCAGGAGCCATTGCATGAGGCATGGTCGAGGTTTCTTGACCTCTTGAGGAGATTCCCAGATCATGGACTTTCGATGATAGACCTTATTGAGATCTCCATGAGGGGGATGACCGCTGATCAGATAGCACTGGTGATTACCTCATGTGGCGGTTCACACCGCAGTTCCGACATTGACTTACTGGATGCCATCTCGAGATCACTTTTACAGAGCCCATTTTCACGAGATGCCACAGTCGGGACAACACATGAGGATGTTGCAGTACCAGTTGGGTGTGCCGCCGTACCTGAGGATACAACTTCTATACACCCGATCGAGGACTTGGATTCTGCTGCAGCACAGATGATAGAGGAGATGACTACCACAGTGGAGGTTCTGACCCAGAGTCTACTCGAGTTCCCGTTGGTCTTCCAGCTAGAGTTCGAGTCAGCCCCAGAGTTTTCAGTCGACGAGTCTTGGATATCAGATCTTCTGATATTCCAGGAGATGGAGGAGCCCCTGCTACTTCAGCCATCGATCCAGCCATTTCAGAGCCCAGTCCCGGATGACTCAGCTTTTCTTCTGCAGAGATACTTCTTGGATTCAGATAGATATCTTGATCTAGCCCAGCAGCTACACCTCGATATGGGACACCACTTTGAGAGGCCAGACATAGAGAGTCCCGTATTCGAGCCTTTTGTCCTCCACTTTGATCAGACAGATACGTTTTATGAGGACCAGATACCAGCCAGCATTACCGCAGAGCGAGGATCAGCCGCAGTCACCTTACCAGCCTCTGCGATGATGACCAGTACCTTCTCCTGCTTCCAGATTGTCGAGAGCCAGATTTCAGATGATGATGCAGCCTGGTGCACAGAGTGGGTGCTTGACAGCAGCGCAGATGCCCTTATAGATCCTGATCCTCTACTCCTGACTGATGATCTTGCATTTCTCCCCGAGGGTTATCTGCGGGAGAATGCCATACACGATGTGTACTCGGTTTCATTTTCTGAGAGTGTGTCCGATCTGTCGGACCACGAAACCGAGTCTTTTGATCCTTCTACTTCTGAGTTGTCTCACCTCGACATCCCTCGCGAGGATGAGCCGATCCTTGAGATATTCGATGATCTGTCTGATTTTTCCCCATTATGTGCATCGGATATCATTTTTCTTAGTGAGTCTCCAGATCTTGACTTTCCATACCTTTTTGAGACACTGATTGACGTGGAGGATTGCATGACTGATCCTTCATTCTCCACGTTTGATTTCTTCGGCTCTACACTTCCACTCCAGTCTGATCTTGAGCCGATGATTTCTTTTGTGCTACCGGATCCCGATCACATCTTCCCATATCCTTGCCCGGTAGCAGACACCCGCCTGATTTCTTACCTGGGTGTCTTTATTTACACTGTTGAGCTCGTTGTTGTTCTCATACTGAGACTACAACGACAGTACGGTATTCGCCTTACAGATGCCGTCCTGAACCTTGATACTGCGTTGTCCTAGCCTTTGCGCCCAGCTAGGGGCGTAAACTCTAGCGCTTGTTGAGAGGCACCTCAACATTGTCTACTTTGTATATACATGTTTCGTCTTGATTTTTCCCTATTTCTTCCGCTTTTGTTTACACCCCAGGTCTCGTTTAGGATTATTTTTGCTATACTTAGGATGTACTCTATCCTAAGTATAGGGGGGTGTAGACATCGAGTTGTTCATTCTCGTTCTGTTTCATTACTCCTGTTGTTGCCTATACTTAGGGATCCTTCACCCTAAGTATAGGGGGAGTGATGTCGTCCTTCTATCTTGTATATATTTGTCTGAGTTTCTTCTATTCCCTCTCTTGTCCCTCAACTGTTGATATTCTTTTCTATACTTAGGGATCTTTTACCCTAAGTATAGGGGGGACAAGTTGAGTCGTTGATTTTGTATATTCTCTTCCTCGGTCTTCCCCATTTGTACAGTCTTATATACTTAGGATCACTTGATCCTAAGTATAGGGGGGATCACCGACTTCCATTCATTTCATTTTTTATTCTTTGAGTCATTGTAGTATAGGATTCTTTTCACTTTTCTATACTTAGCACGAGTTATGTCTTCCTTTGTCGCTCTTTGATCACTATGAGGACATAGTTCGAGCTAAGTATAGGGGGGTGTCGTATATATTTCACATATACTTTAGCCATAACTCGTACTTTTGTATTTTTTAATAATATGGCTATTATTTATAAAATTGGAATAAAAATATTTTGAAAAATGTTTGTAAAAATGTTTGTAAACTCTTTTGTAAAAAGTTTTGTAAAATATTTTGTAAAACATTTTGTAAAATGATTTGTAAAAATTATTTGTAAAAACCTTTGTAAAACTATTTTTGTACAAATGATTTGTAAAATGTTTGTAAAAATTGTTTTGTTTGCAAAATGTTTGTAACTTATTTTTGTATCAAAATTATGTATATTGTACAACTGTTTGTAAAACGTGTGAAAATAAAATGTTTGCAAAAACCGTTTGTAAAATTGTTTGTAAAATAATTTGTAAAATTTTTGTAAAATCATTTGTAAAATTATTTTCAAAATTATTTGTAAATCTTTTGTAAAATGTTTTGAAAAATTTTGTAAAATGGTTTGTAAAATTTTTGTAAAATATTTTGTCACGTGGGATATAAATTATGGGTATAAAAATTATTTTTGTAAACTTGTAAAATCCACGTGTGAATAAAAGCCGTAATTATTTGTAATTTATGTAATTTACAACTTGTATATAAAATCCGTGTATAAAATATGTATATTTAATCCACTTGTAAAAATTTGTACATAAAACTTGTAAATAAAAAGTCTTTTTGTAAAAATTTGTATAAAATGTATATAATTGATTATTGAAAATACATAAAAATTTGAAAAAGATAAAATCCATAAAAATTGCAAAATTCTTTGAAAAACTTTTCAAAAATATTTTGTCTTTTATTTTCTTCTCTTAAAAAAGTTTTGTAAATGTTTTCTTGCATGTGCATTTGCATATTTCAGAATACTATTGACATTTAAACTAGTCTAGAATAAAATTGGAAAATGGAGCTTGGTTAAGACCTTAATCCACCTAATTCTCAGAGGAACCTTATAAGACTTGGGGTTAAGACTTTTCAGGTCCATAGCGACTTAATTCTTTGAGTCCACTAGGCTATGAGCATATGTCATCTTGATGAGCCTAAGTAGAACACTTAACAACACACGCATGACTCTCACAGACAATGGCTTTACTTGCACCAGCACCTTACACATAGCTCTCCACGGATGAGGTGGTGAGGAGGCAGTTTCCTTTGGCTTGGGGTAGCATATGAGGGTAGTACTTCTAGGCGGAACCTCTCTTCTTCTTCTAGTGAAGGAAGTGCGTCTCAACTTGGTCTAGTGGTGATGAAGGCTAAAGACAGAAGCCGTGGGTTGCAATAAAGCTTCAAAAGAGGGATAGTCTACTGGCTCAAGAGGAAAATTTCTTGTATATATGCTGCACCATGTAGATATGTTGTAAATATGCACATCAAAAAAAAAAAGAAAAAGAAAAAAATGTGCAAAGAAAGAAAAACTCCAAAAAAGTGGTGGGTCAGATTGAAAATTTAATAATCCCACCGGAGTGTATATAGTCAAATAAAGCAAAAGCTTATGGTATCCATGTTACATCTCATGAAGCTTGCAGCGGGAGACTTAGCTACACTGGCTGAGCTCCCAAAAGTCTATACTTCTTCCCCCTCTTCTTGAGCCGGTTGCACTTGAACTTAGAAGGGAATACCCCGCTTCTCGAGGAAAGAGTTGCTAGACCGAGGCATTAGAGTTACCAGGTTGGGGGAGGTTGTTTCTTTGTCACTTCTGAGGTGGGGAGCTACATATCACTTACACTGCATGGAAAGATTCATGGTCATTAGAGTTTGTGTATGTAGATTTGTTCTGATCTGGTTTATTGAGGAGTCTTGTCCATAGATTGGTGGAACTTAGAGGTTGTTGAGTTTTAAGCTTAAGTCCAAATAAGGTTCCGCCACACTAATAATCCAAAGGTTTGACTGAGCTCCATACTTCAATTTTATGAAGATAAGTTTAATAATCAATATTGTTCTAAGTTCTTTCCTTTTTCTTTTCTTATTTTTCTTTTTCACTTCTTCTTTGAATAAGTGTTTGCTAAGGGACTAGCAAAGGTAAAGTATAGGGGAATGATGAATCCATGATTCATCATCTTTATTCTTTTATTTTAGCTAAAATCCTTAATAAAACACATGTACATATTCACTAATTCTCATTATTTATCATTCACCATCTATTTGTTAATAATGTATATTTATCATTCTTTTTAACCAAAATAAAAGAATAAAGAAGAAAAGAAAAAGAATAGAAAGAAAGAAGGATGTATTTATGGAATAAATGCAGACTGACCCGAACCCCGAGAGAAGGTCAAGAATTGACCTGATCGACCAGGAATAAAGTAGGGGGAGATAGGGTCCATAACTTATAAAAATCAAGAAAACCAATTCTCACTTGTATATATTCATTATTTTCCACCTTGTACATATTTCCACATATTTTATTTATCAATAAAATAACTTCAAATAAAAATATTTCCTTCTTGAAAGTTGTGTGTAATAATGTATACTAATTTATAAAAATATCAGAAAAATTATTTAACTAATAAATAAATAAATAAATACAATGAACCTAAAAAGCTTAAAAATCCAACTTCCCAGGTTCATAACTATTTACAGAAGACTCCAAATTGACCAAACTCACTTTTAAACTTCATTTTATAGTTAATACTATTTATTAAAAATATCAAAAAATCAGGGAATAAAAGGCGTGAGTTTTGGCATTTGGACCCCTTTGTATATATGTACATTATATGTATAAAACTTCTTTATTTTCTATCTATTTATTTGTAACTCCAAATAACTTAATTCTTTTTCTGAAATTTTCATAAAAATACATAAAAAAATACAAAACTATAATTTAAAAATAATTATGAATAAATACCAATAAATCTCAAAATCTAAAAGCCGTAAACCCTAACTTCCGAACCTCATAATTAAGCCATATGAACTCCGATTTGAGTGTACTCACTTTTAAAGTTCATTTTATAAAAGATATCTATCAAATAAAAGTGGTTTCACTGAAATCAGAGTTAATATGCAAAAAGTAGGTTTTGGGACCTTATGGGTATACTTGTATATATGTATACATTGTATATACTTTTATTTATTTATTTTCTTATTTATTTGTGCACATATTGTATTTAGATATTTTGTATATATTTATTTTAATTATATAAAATAAAAATAAAAATTATAAAATTTGAAAATAATCAAAAATAAAATAAAGTATTTATCATATAGGTATTCTATACCTATAATAAAGGTACTTATTTATTTTACCTTATTTAATTAATTTATTTTATTTATTAAAAATCACCATGAAATTATTTATTAAATTATTAACATTATTTATTTTCATTATTTTGTAATTTAAAACCATTTATTTATCTATCTATTTTGTTTATCTCTTATTTAATCTGCAGTTTCGTCTTTTTCCCTATTTCGTCTTTTTCCTCCTTCAGCACAAATAAACTGCCCGTCGAGGTGTTTTCTCCGAATTTTCTAGAGCGGGTCTTTAATCGAATCGAGTTGATTTCTTCACCAAAATAAAGAGCGCACAACTCTCATTTTCGCCCAAATAAAGTTTCAAATTTCCCGCCTCGATTTGCGCGCCGAATTTTCATTTGAAATTTGGCATTTCTCATCTTATAAATAAGGCTCCATCTTCTTCCTCCTCCCATCTTTGGCCATTTTCTCCATCTCCAAGGAGCTCCGATCTTCGTGAGTGACAGCCGACCTTCGTTGCAGTGAGGAGAGGACGTGAGGGCCTCTGATCCGGCGTTCCGTCGCCGTGCTCCGCCTCCGGCGAGCTTGAGCCTCCGGCACCGCCGAGCCGTCGAGGCAACGACCCGGAGGTTTCACCTCCAGCCCAGGCACTTCGTCCACCGTCATCAGAGTCTCCTTCATCCTTGGTAACATTGCATTTCCATTTTCTTTCAATTTGGATTTGATTCGTTGTAGTGTAGATCCGACCTCCGATCTTCCGGATCAAAGGTCCTTGTCTTTCTCCTTCGTTTTCATTCTATCCGATCACACATCCATCTCAATCACGCACAACACGCACATCGCTTCTACATTTTTCCCCTCACCATCTGCGCACCTCAGATCCGACATGGGTCCGAGTTAGATCCCAAACCCATCGCCTCCGCTCGGGATCTCCATTCACTCACTTGTTTCTTGCAAACTTAGGATTCGTAATTGGAATTGGATTTCTATACATTTGAATTGGAAGGAAGAATCTTACTCAGGAATTTTTGTGCATAAATCCACAATGTGATTTTGGAATCCGTTGTTCTCAAGTGAAGGCTGAGAATGTCACTCCAAATCTGATCTGTGAAGTAAATCTCATCGTGGTTGAAACCTTATCCGTAATATGCTTGCAATTTTTAATCAAAGATTATTGCCCTGACTACAATTTACATCTACGATTCTATCTACCTGCACCTGATTCCTTCGAATCGAGGAGCATTTGTTTTAATTTGCAGGTACTTACAGTCCTGGAGCCGGAAAGAAGAAGATCATCACTGCGCCGAATTATCGCCATCAGATTGAGTTGAGAATCACCACTGCACTCCGAGATTCAGATCGATCGAGCAACTTGAACCCGTGAAGCATCCTTGAACCAACCCTGGAGATCAACCTGGAACCGTCGATGCCGATCGATTGGGGAAGAACTGAGTAAACACAATAATAAGCAGTATCCGTTTGATCATCTTTGGATCAACGGTTGAGATCGATTGCCTCCGCACCAATTCAGGCTCGATCATGTGCACCATCCGTATATTTTGTCACTTTTACAGAAACGCCCCCAACATTTATGATTATTGAAATCAAGTCTAGGTGCAGGTATTCTCACGTGAACATACACAAGGCTTTGAGCACTTTTGCATATTAATCATTAGGTTTGTATTTGTTATCATTTGGATTGGGAATTTATTTTAATCTCACTTTGGTTTCGGAATTGCAGAACATGTGATCTACCATGTGATTTGTTGGTGTTTTTGCACAATATTTCCTGGAGTCTGATGTGGTGTTATCTTTTAGTTTAGAAACTTTCTAATAATTAAACTTTAGTCCTTCTACTGCAACATTTATTGTCTTGTCTATTTTGATCGAAATAAATATTTCTCTATTCAAAAACAAAATTCACAAACCCCAAGAGTAGCTTGTTTAGATTACCTCTTTTAATTCATTGCTTGTCTTTGATTGAATAACCCTTGCTTAATAACAGTTGCCTCCTTGAGTTCGACCCTGGGAGCTATACCAGGTTAATAACTAAATAGCAAAAATCCATCGTTTTCTCTTATTGCTTTGATTGGATTTAATAATTGTTTGATTCAGTCGGTTTTTCTTTGGGTGCAACGACATTCTCCATTAATCAACTACAACCCAAGTGAGATCATCGCCAATCAGCTGGTGAGGCTGCTCTCGCCTCCAAGACTGTCCCTGCTGATAGGGACGAGGAACGAAGGAAGACTGCTGCTGTGGCTGGTAAACTGGGGGCTGCTGTTGCTGGTGATCCCTCTGCTGGCTGTACTGGCCTCCCTGGCCAGATGGCTGCTGCTGGGGCTGGGTACCTCCACTCCCCCACCTGAATCCGGGATGGTCTCGTCGGATCCCAGGCTGAGGACGGTCATACCAAATCCCGTTGACATCCATCAACGGCTCTGCATCGTACTGGGCTGGCGGGAGTACTGCCAGAGGCTGATCCAGCTGGTATACCACCATCTGCATGTCTGGAGATGGTGGTGACTGATAGGAGGGCTGCTGCTGCTGGTACGGCTCCGCCTGTACAAGGTGAACCTGTCTTGGCTGCTGGTGAGAGCTGGAGCGCCGGTATCGCCTCGCGACTGAAGACGGGGCTGTGAAGTCGTCTGTGCCTCCTGGAGACACATGAGCTGGATCTTCATGTCGCTCAGAGTCTGTGCCATCTTCTCCATCTGAGTGATGCCCTGGCACTGCTTCTTCTCGATCAGCTCCATCCGGTCCAACTTCTCACTGATGATACCCATATCCGCAGCGGATGACTTTGTCTGTGCTGCTGCTACTGCGGATGAATTGGAAGGACCGGCGTCGACCCGTGCTATCCGCTGGTACTGCATGGGTCCTAGCTGCTGGGGTCTGCCCTGAGTGTACAACCTGGTCTGGGACATCACCATGTAGTTCTCGGCCATCTCCTCGTAGATGGCCCAGACCTGGTCGTGATCCTTGGCGAAGTAAGACCCGCCACAAGAAGCGTTCACCAAGCCCTAGAGCTCTGGTGTCAGCCTGCTGAAGAAGCTCTGCACAAGGTTGGGCTTCGAAATATCATGGTGCGGGCATCGGTCAGTCAGCTCACGAAACCTCTCCCATGCCTCATGGAATTGCTCGTTGGGAAGCATGGAGAAGTTGCTGATGAGGGCTCTCGCTGCATTGGTCCGCCCGAGTGGATAGTACTTGTTCAAGTACTCGGTGTGGAGCTGCTCCCAGGTGTAAACGAACTTCCCCAAGTGCTTCAGCCAGGTGGCTACTCTGTCGGCTAAGGAGAAGGGGAAGGCAATCATCCTGATAGTATCCTGGTCCACCTGACGATCGTGGACAGTGCTGCATATCATCTCAAACTCCTGCAGGTGGAGATGAGGCTCCTCTGTCGCCAAACCGTGGAATCGGGGAAGAAGCTGCAAGGTGTTCGGGGGGAACTTGAAGTCCCCCACGATCGCTGGAAGTACCACCCAGCGGTGTGTCAAGGTCGACCCGGGATTGTAGTTCTCCCGCATCGATCTAAGTGGTGGTGGTGCTCCTCCTGCTCCTGCTGCTGCCGCGGCTGCGGCGGCGGCGGCAGCAGCCGCATCGTCGGGTCCTCCTCCTCCGCGGTTCTCGCGGTTGGCTCTCATCTGCTCGAGCTCTCGCCTCATGTCCATCATGAATGCTCTTTGATCCCTCAGCTGCTGCTGCACTGACTCGAGGGAGGCGATCAGGGTGGAGTTGATCGCACCCTGGTCCAGAACAAAATGCTGCTCTCCACGTGGACCTCCGGGGTGATCACCAGAACTGCCGGCCATCGTCTTTGAAAAATCAAAATAACTGAACTCAGGTGCCGATAAATCATCTGTCTGTCTCTCCTCTGGCACTAATATCTCTGAATCAGAAGAAGGGTGGTCGAGGGGGAACAGGGTGGAATCATACTCAGGTTCGGAGAGTGGGTTTGAGCTCCCACGAACCGACCTAGATGAATGGTCAGGAGTGCTGAAAAGCAGTGCAGCCAGAGGCTGCCTAAGGGACCTCCTGTCCATCATCGTGATCTGGCGAGTAAGGCGGATGAGATCTGGAAAAACTATGATCAGCAACCAAACCCTCTGTTCACCAACGCTACACGAGCTGAAGACCGTAAAGGCTCGGTCAAATTATCTTGTCAAATTTTATTAGGTGAACAAACAATCTATCAGAGCGCTTACGTGACCTGTTGGGATTCCCGATGCTACCCCAACCGACTGGCCCGCACGGAAGAGTCGGTAGTCAGTCAGGAATAGCACCGGAGGGCTCTACCTAGTGAACGGGTCACTCTCTCGCTCAACCAAACCAAACAATGAGGGGGTTGCTCTCCCCAAGACAAATTTTTAGGTGAGGTGTCTTTTAGGGTCGATAGTTTTAGCAGTCCAATTTTATGGTTTCTCTTTTTTAGATTTTTTAATACAAGCAAAAGGCCTAACGAATTTTTCGGTTCTCCTGGTTATTAAGTCCAAAACAGGGGGGAGAAGACGAAAAAGCCGATGCGCAATAAATCAATGATGCATGCAGAGATAGAACTGCGTACCTGACTCCAGCAGTCTACATGCAAGATGATCTGCGCATAAATGTAAAGACTGGAAATAAACTACCTAAATGGTGCAGCGGTGAAAACCGAGTCCTAAACAGGCAATTTCTACTCGGCAGAACCGTCTAGCTTAGCCACTCGCCCTCGATCCAAAGAGTCCGGTCTAGACCCACCCCTCCTCTTCTCGACAGGTCGAGTTCAGGAGTAGTGCTTGACGGGGCAGGCTCGCGGCGCGTAGGCTCTCAAGAAAGTGACTAAGCTATTTTTATTAGTGAATTATTAGTAGGTCAATTATCGCTCTATTGGAACAGGCAGGCAATTAAGTGTGGGGATCCTACTAATTACGGCACAGTCAAGCAGAAAATCCTAAATCTAGGGGCTCGAGAAAAACCGCTGAAAACCGTAAAAGGCAGCTAAAAAGCTAAAACCGCGAAAAACCGCGAAAAATCTAAATGGGTCCCCAGAGCACACCGGTGCTCGGCGAAACAGACCCGAGAGTCCAAGTGTCTCTGAGTACCTGTATTATTACAATAATTCAAATGTGCGGGAAATAAATCCTAAATTAGACTCCTCTCTCACTCAGCTCCTCTCTCGCTCTCTCCTGCGGCTCCGTGCAGAAGGGAGCCGCCTCCGAATCCTACGGTTGCGCCGGCTCCTCGAATGTCGCCTCCACGGTCCTCGGGCCCTCGCAAGAAAGAAAGCAAGTGTCACAAACCAAATTATTTTAAAAATATCAGAAAAATATATATATGCAGAAAGCTATACAAAAAGCCGCGAAAAGAAAAGCCGCGGAAAAACTCAACAATCGACTACTAAGCCGTGCTCCCCGGCAACGGCGCCATTCTGAAAACACACCTAGCGACTAAGGTAAAGGTACTAAATGGTCGTCGCGACCACAATCACTCGACTGTGTCAAATCAAGAAAAATAGACCACCAATAAGAGATAAAATCACTCAAAACAAGATAGCGGTCTTGCTATTATTTTAACCTGGTATAGCGACCAGGGTCGAACTCAAGGAGCATGGATTGGCCTTGCGGCCTACGAAGTAGTCGAGAAGAGAAGAAAAGGTATTTTTTGGTGGTTTTTAAGTCTTTTTATATTTTTTTGGATTTTTAAGATTTTGAGAAAATAAGAAAAGCAACTAAACAACACACTTCAACAATTTATTAAATGCACTAAAAATCAACCAAAAATTCCATAAAAAATATTTTTGTGTGTTATATATTTTTTAATGTTTTTGGTGAATTTTTGGGATTTTTCTGATTTTTTTTTATTTTCTAAAAATGAAACAATGACAGAAACAGAGGGTGATGTCCAGTAAGGAGAAAAAGGCCAATTTAAAATATAAAAAGGGCCTCCCAGCTCCTGAGGGTAATTTTCCTATAAAGTAGAAAGTTTAAGGAAAATTAGGGCACTGGATTTATGATTTTTGGATTTTTAAATTATTTATTAGAAATTTTATGAGTTTTTGAGTGTTTTTCAATTTTTAGGTGTTTTAGATAATGAAAAATAGCCAAAATTGGCTAGAAAATCAAGCAAACATAAACAAACAGTAAGGAATTTTTTGTAATTTTTAGATAGGTTTTAATATTTTTTGTGATTTTCAAAGCTGAACAGTAAAGAAAATACGTGTTTTTGAATTTTTAAAAATACCAAACAGTGTCAAAAATGTCTCCAAAATTTATAGAAAATTTTACACTATGGCAGGAGCCATGTTTCCAATTTTCATCAAATTTGGAGTTGATTTGCTTTTTTATTAAAATCACACACAAGGGCACAGTACACATGGACCAAAACGCAAATATCAGGAGTCTTGGGGGGTCTGGTGCAAAATACCCAAGAAATCACGTGCCAAGCACGTGTCTGGGGCACTCAGGGACCCAAATGTAATAAAAATAAGGGCCCTGGACTAAATAATAACAAGTATTAAAAGTCCAGGGGCTTGTTGCAAAATACCCAAAAATAAGCGCACATGCACAATGAATTCACGCACAAGGGTATAAATGCAATTTTCTAAAAATTTTCATTCATTTCAGAACTAACCAGAACTACAAGGGCGTCAATGCAAATACACCAAAGAAATTCACGTGACGAAGCACGTGGTCCACGTAGACAGGGGTATAAATGCAAATAAAGAAAGTACGGGGTCCTAAGTGCAAAATGTGCGGAATAAAATGAACTTGATAAAATAATTACAGGAATAACTAATAAATGCGAAACGTAGAGGGGCCTAAGAACAATTACCCCTTATTAAAATCTCGAGGGTGTGATGCGCGACGCGTGGCAGATCGGACGGTCGGAATAGCGTGCCGCACACAAGTGAAACTCTCGAGTCGATCTGACGGCTGAAACGCGTCCAAGTGGAAGATCAGACGGTGATGCTGCAACGTGGGTCTGCGAAGAAGGACCTCACTCGGATCGGACGGATGAGATTCAGCCACGTGCTGGATCTAACGGTGCGAAGACGTCGTGGCTAAACCTCAGTCATCGGACGGTGGAGATCAAACCTCAAGGATCTGGCGGTCAGGGCTGCTCCGTGAATGAACGGACGAGATCTAATCTGGAGCGTCGAGGCTGATAGGACGGGTGCTGGAGATCCTCGAAGAACAGGTGGCCGGCGAACTTCGCCGGCCCAGTGCGCTCGCTCCGAGCCTCCTCGCGGAGCGCTGATGATCGGAAAAGGTTCGGCGTGAGCCTCCACGTCGGATGGGAGTCTCCGATGACCCAGCCGAGCTCTAGGGAGCTCCGGCAAGGTCGTCGGAGCTGTAGCTGCTGGACCCAATGGTCCAAGCCCTCAGATGGGCTTGGATGCTCCTGCAAAATAAACCAAACAGCTCGCGGGTCGAGGGCAGACTGCCTCGACCCGGTTAGGCGGGGTGAAGGTGGTCGGAGGTGCGATATGGGCGAGCTCCGGTGAAGGGGGTAGACGGAGAAGCTCGAGCCCCAGCTCCTGTGCGAGCTGGGTTGAATGGAGGAATAGAGAAGGTGCGCGGGAGGAAGGCGGAGGTGACGGTTGATTCCGATGATCGAATCGAGCTGTGAGGTGGTCGGAATCGGCGAAACACGGCGACGGCGAAATTTGGGGGAAATCGGAAATTAGCTAAAAGGGAAAGGAAACGGGTCTACCTGGATGGAGGGATCGACTGTGGCTGAGCTTGCGAAGCTCTGGGTCGTCGCCTCACGGGTCGTCGAGGCCCGAGGCTCAAGCTCCTGCTCTGGGCGGAGCACGGCGGTGAAGACTCGCCGGATCGATGGTCCGATCACCTTCGCCTCTCTTCGACACCACCGGCGGAGAGCTGTCACCTCAGGGAAGGTGGTGGAGGTCACGGGACTGAGAGATGGGGAGCCAAAGATGGGAATGAAGGTGGCGGAGCTTGGGCTATATACGGTGGAGGGTTCGGAAAGATGAGCGCGGGTAGGGCAATGGAGCGCGCGGATCTCTAGGCTAAAGATCGGGCGAGGTTCCCGGATCATTGGAGAGTGATTAGGACCCTGGGTTTAGGTGCGAAGTTGTCGGGTTTAGGCGCCAAAATAAGGGGAAGTCGGGTCGGGCGCATAATACCCGTGGGAGGTGGTCCTGGAGGGGGAGTTGACCGGGCGGTCAACATCCCTCCTGGACCGATGGGAGGCTGCCACCTGGATAAGCATTGAAAAATCAATTAAAAATAGTAAATGGCAGAATTATTAAAAAGTCAAAACATCCAATATTTTTGTTTTAATTTTTTCTATTTTTTAATGATTTTTAATTAATTTTTAAAATAAAAATAAGGTATTTACAATATATAGCTATACATAGGTATATGTACAATATGTATTTTTAATTTTTGATTTTTAATTTGTTATTTTTGTGCATTTTTATTCCCATTTTGTATTTTATTTATTTATAGTATAATATTAGGAATAAAAGGGTATTTTTATTTTATTTTTACTATATATATACAGGGGTGAAATAAATATATATGTACATGTATATACATGGTATATTTACAATATATTTTTGTGTTTTTAATTTTGTTCTTTTTATTTTGTTTTTGTTTTAATTGTTTTTATTTTATTTTTTTACAATATCATATAGAATATTTACAATATTTTTGGAAATTAATTTTATGTATTTATAGGGTAAAATAAATATAGGAGTGGCTATGTATATGATGAATATGCACAAGGTGAGGGTTTTTGTTTTGTTTTTAGCTCTCTCTTTTTATTTTGATTTTTATATTTATAAATATATACAAGTATTTACAGGCCCATTTTAGTCTCTTTTTGGAGGAAAATATTTTTATTATATTTACATAAATATTTACACACATGAGCTCCTATCTCCCTCTACTTTGGTTTTTATGCGGTCAGGCCCATGCTGAGCCCTCCCTTAGGTTAGGTTGCTCAATATTTATTCTAAATATTTCCCTCTTTTTCTTTTTACTCTTTATTCTTTTATTTTTGCACAAAAACATGCTAATTATTAAACTTTATACAATGCATGCTTTTGATAATTATTTGTATTTACATGAATATACATGCATTTGCAAAGGTTTTTGTAGCTAAAATATAAGAATAAAGAGTGATGAATGGGTATTCATCAACTACCTGATGGCTGAGGTCGACTGTGGATGAGCTGGCGGAGCTCCTGGGGTCTTTGCCTCAAGGGTTCATCGAGTCCCGAGGATCGGCGTACCTCGCGACGCACCTGGGGACACCTCCTCCTCACTGCGACACTACCCTCGGATAGTTGTCACTCTAAGGAGGGTGATGGAGGTCCTGGGATGGAAAGGTGGAGCCAAAGATGGCGTGAATTGTGCGGTGGAGGAGACCATTTATAGTGCCAGGGGTCCGGGAAGATGGGAGTCGGGCGCGCTCGGTGACGCACGGACCCCTAGGCAGCTGATCGGGCAAGGATCTTGGATCAACAAGGGTTAAATGGCACCCAGGGTTTGGATAAATAGAGGTCAGATCGAGTCAGAAAAAATCGGAGAAGTCGGATGAAAACCCGATACGCCTGGAAGGGGGTCTGCGGGGGAGAGTTGACCGGGGTCAACAATCCCCCGTGGACCAATCACGTTATTCCATTTTTTATTTATTTGTAAAATCACTTAAAATTAGTAAATGATTTTATTTTAAAAACTTTTCAACCATGAAAAATGTCTATTTGTTTTCAAATTATTTTTTAGTGATTTTTACTTATTTTTTTGAAAAATAAATAACGTATTTACATATATTATTATATATAGGTATATACGTATATGTACTTTTATTTTTATTTTTAATTGTTTATTTTTGCACAATTATTCCAAATTTATATTTTATTTATTCACAACATTAAATTTGGAATAATAAGGTATTTTTATTTTATTTTTATGATGTATTTACATGGGTTAAATAAATAGGCTCATATACATATGTACATGGTATGTATACAAGGGGGAAAGTGATTTTTATTTTCTGATTTTTATTTTAGTTTTATTTTTACAAATATGTATAAAATATGAGAAACATTTTTTTAATTTTTATTTTGAGGAAAATAAGTTTATTTAAATACATAAGATTATGTACATGTATGATTGACCTTATCTCCTTCTACTTGGTTTCTTTTGCGGTCAGGCCCATGCTAAGCCCTCCCTTGGGATTAGGTCACTCAATATTTATTCTAAATATTTCCCTCTTTTTCTTGTGTTTCTTTATTCCTTTATTTTTACTCAAAACATGCTAATTATGCATATTTACAAGATGCATGCGTTTTCACAATTTATGATATTTTCACCTATTTACAGGGTATTTGGCTAAGGTTTCTAGCTAAAATAAAGGAATAAAGAGTGACGAATGGGGATTCATCAGTGTGCCATGTGATCTGGTGGAAATTTTGCATCGAGACCCTACCAAGTCTAGGTATTTGCATTCGAGTCGTTGTGCATGTTTTTTTTATTTTCTAATTTGCATTTCGACCTTTAACTTTGCTCTATGTTTTGAACATCAATTTTGCTTTATTATTCTATTCCAAGCTATATCTATATCTTATGGCTATTGATTCGTATTTTCGTGATACTTGTTTAATTATAATAATTATTTTTATGGATATTACATTTCTACCCACGGTCTGTTCTTAAATTCACCATTAATTAACCATTGCTCTAAAATTGCCAAAAAAAATCACGGATTAGTAGAATTAGTTATCTTCTATTCTATACCCAAAAATCACATCATTTGAATGATATTTTGTTTTGTAAAAATTAGTTTGTGATCTTAGTAATTAATTTTTTAATAAGTATAAAACTCCATATTTTTTAGGGTTTAGTATTTTTCTGAGATAGATCAGAAAGTGATATATCTTAGATAATTTTATCCCTTGAAAATAAGTATTTATATTAATGGTAAATAATTATTCAGAATAACTTTACATGTATCATTTAATTCATTGAATATTCATATTACATCAGAAAATCCAAAAACAATACAGTGTATTCATTTCATCGCCATTCACATCTCGGTCAAGTTTTGTAATTGTTGGACTCTGTTTAATTGAAAGTCACATTTTAATCCTAAAAACTGGCCACATTTGCATGTGCATCAACTAATTGCATAGTAAATACGAAAAATCTGCCTCGAACCCTGCATTAGATCTGGTAGAATTAAACCTATGTTGTTTTTTACCTCCTTAAATTCGACTCTAGGACTTATCCAGGTTAAATAAACACCACACCCCATCTAGCTTAATTGATTAACTAATTGAATTTTGTGGTTATTTTTGACTAGTCTCTAATTGCCCAATTACAACATAAAACAACAAATTAAATAGGGTGTTTAGCGGATTGTCAGATGGCATCATTGTCGGGGAGGCAAATGGCTTAGGCTTTTGTCTAGAAAATTTAATGTTAGGTTTTCAACACATTCGGTAGTCTCACCTCCGAACCTTGCCACTGTACATTTTCCTTTTTAATTTTCCAGCATTTATTTCTTTTTCAGCATTTATTTTCTCTTTTATTTTTGATTTATTTTTGTCAACTCTCATATATTTTCTCACTTATTTTTATGTGAGGTACACAACGTATTTGGAGCAGTTTTTTTTAGAAAGCGACGCATCTCTATAGCCTGCTGAAAAGACATAAAATTAAGATCGAGTTGAGTCATGAGAGAGTGTAGAGTATACGGTTTGTTTTCAGCATTTTTATTTTTTATTTGCATTAATTGCTTATTTATAATGGTTTTCATTTGGAATCTCATGTGTGTAAACAAGACTTGAACTTTTCTCTATGGTATGTCAGAGATGTTCACTCTCCGGTGAGGGTGCGACCCAACTTCAGTAGTTTGTAGGTTAGACATGCACTGTGACTATTAGATCTACTAGAGTTTGTATTGCTTATGCTCATAGAATCTAGGACCATACTGCACTTTAATCGAAATGCACCTTAGATCGTTCATTTTAGTCAAAATTCAAATTAGTTTCTTCTCGGCTAATAGATATTTCTTCTAGTTGTGTTTTTGTTGGCTTGCATCTCATATAGAATAATTTTCAATTCTTGTATTACATCCCACATGGAGACTACGAGGAATCATTATAAGTCTTCTAACTGAGCATACAATTTGTTTCTCGTGTGCATCGGCTTTTCTCGATTTCTTCCTCTTGTTTTGTCACTTAAGATCTAAAGGAAATTGGGACTATAAGGTAGACATGTATTTCTGCTCACTTAATTCTTCAGTGATCACCTAAGTTAAAATTGGGACTGCTAAATAAGGTCGACTTAATTAACCCATAAAATAAAGAACCTTTGCTAGAGAATAACCTTGTCCTTGGACTTATTTATCTTTCTAAGTGAGTGAGGGATGCGCATTTAGAATAGAGCTAAGCTCCAGAATCTTCATTCCATCTACTCATTCTAAAAATGACTAGCTACTTCTCAATGAGGGAACTACGATCTCCCTTAGCTGAGTGGGTGGTTAAAGGAAAACATGTTTATCACCGTCCTCATGTAACACGGGTAGTTGTTTTACAGTCCATACATACACCCATACTGGCTGAAAGTGGATGGAGCTAGCAATACGAATTCATGGCAGACTTTAGGAAAATTTTCAACACCTAATAGCTCACTTAAAGGACTCAAGATTGAAATTATGACTAACTAAAATTGAAAAGATAATTAGCCGGACTCTATGGCCTCCACTATATGAGTTTTTGAACATGGGGTTTGTATTGTTTTGCATTGGTGTATGTGAATCGAATTCGAATAATCAAAATTGTACACTTGTGCCACCACTCTCCCTTCTTGATTCATTTTTTTCTATTTGTGAGTATCCTATGCAGTTGCACATTTGTCAAACATGATCCATTCCGCCATCCATCTCTTTTGAAAATATCAGGGCATTGGTCTTCATACCCACCATATTATTTCTTCTTGATCAATCACAGTCATCTAAACCCTCTTCTTCCAGGCATCCTCCAACATTCGTGGGAGACTCTTACACTCGGATAAATCTAGCCCACTCTATGAATTCCAATCCATTTTACTCAGATCATCCGATCAAATTCAACACGTATTCATATTTCCCATCTCCCCACTCTTTTCTACACATGATCAACTTTTATCATGGGTTGACCCATCTTATTCATGGTTCCTCACTGAAACCATGAAACCATTTAATGAACAATCTATTAATGAGACAAATGACTGGCAGAGACACCATCTGACTTCATTTTCTCATCACAATTTTGTTGGGATAGGTCAACACTTCACAAATACACATCTTGCCTTGACCTTCGGAAATAACATGGTGACCCGACCAAACCGGATGGAGCGACCTGCACTTGATGATCATTCGTACTGGATTGACCCTAATGATCAAATCCCTATTGACCAACTCGTAGACCACTCCTTCAGACAACCTACAGACATAGAGGTCTGGACTGATGATATCGACAAACATGAATCATATATGTTGACTCCACCGTACCGTATGAGGATCCGACCAATCATGACCATGGAAATGGACTCTGCTCAACCCAGCATTGCATGCCTAAGTCACGGTATGCTAAGTATGAGACCTACAGATCTTTGCAGAATACTCCCATAGAGTAGACTCCACCCATGAATGATCATAAAAAGGTTTTTAGAGGATGATAAGTTAAGGCAGAGATGTGAGATGTTGAGAGAATTCCAGCCTAGCTCACAGATAAAAATGGAAGATGAAATGATTGGATCTCAAGTTGAAGGCCCAGAGAACATTAAGAAATCCACAAACTCTGTACACCCTAGGGACAACTCTGACAGTGGCACCTCTGCATATTACTCCTATAGGTTGAATCTGACTTAGCACATTAATGCCCTTCTACAACTATGGAAAGCATCACATCTACTCACCACACCGAAAACACTCAAAAATTTGAAAAACCAGAAAAAACACTAAAATTGAAAGTAGAGAGGATTTGAAAAAATCGGATCCAGCTCTGAGAGAAGTATTGGATTAAAGATTGCTTTTTGAGCTTCTCTTAATGAAGGCATTGAACACTTCATCAACCTTGGAAGATTTGTAATAAGTATATTAACGCTAAAAACGTCGGGCAGGAAAAGAATAAGGATTGAAAGATACATATCGTCAATGGCCATCTCCTTGGTGATGGGGAGAAATACAGAGAGCTGTAGAGTAAAGTGGTTTCCTGGGTTTGATTGTGAAATTAAAGATACCACATTCACCCATGCCCGAATCAATGACAATTAGGAAAGCAAGAGAGATCGTTCAGCTGGCTGATCGATCCATAGAGGAACTATTTCAATGATCATTACATTCCAAGTTAGGTCGTTGTCTAAAAAGTCATGTGTGTGTCTCAAAATATTCTATTTATGCATACCAAGATGACATATGAATGTAGTCCTATGGTCTTAAATAATTAAGTCAAGCTAGCCTGAGAGGCCTCAAATCTCGATCATGTAAGGTTCATGTGAATTTAAGCGTGTTAAGGTCATAATCAAGCTCCAATCTTCATATTTTACTTAGAATAGTTCAATAGTCAATATCATTCAGAAAATATAAATGTTATGTACACTGTAGGAAAATCTTTTGCAAAATATTTTCTAATTTCAAATTTTTTATGGATTTTTGAAAAAGTTTGCAAAATTTGTGCAATTTTTGGAAGACATTTTGCAAATTTTTATGAGTTTTGGAACTTTGAAAGTTTTGAGGGTTTTATGAATATTTTAATGCAAGAAATATATGTGTAGCAATTTACATGAGAGTGCATTAATATTTACAAGAGTTTTATATTTATGAAGGATTTCACCAAAAGAGTCATACGAATTGAATATATTTGATGTATTGTTTACACAATTTTACACCTAGTTCTCAAAAAAAATTGAAAGGATTTTTACAAACATTTTACAAAAAAATTGAAAACTTATTTTACAAATAATTTGAAAAATAATTTTTACAAATATTTTCAACAATTTGAAAATCATTTTGCAAAGATTTTTCAAACAATATGTATAGATTTTTCAAAATATTTTTACAACCATTTTCCAAACCCTTTGAAAATAGCTTTTCAAAAAAATTATCCAAACAAATAAAGTAATTTTTACATATAAAATATTTTACAAAGGCTTGAAAAAATTTTGCAAACGTTTTTCAAATAGATTTTAACAAATTCTTCAGAGTATTTCCCAACCATTTTTAAAATATTTAACAAAACAATTTTAACCTAATTTATTAATCTGTATATATAAATAATATTTGAAGGATTTTACACAAAGTTATTATTTTAGCCATATTATTAAATACATAAGTATGAGTTATGGCTAGAGTATACACATAATATAAATGACCCACCTATACTTAGCTTGAGCTATGTCCTCGTAGATTGAAGAAATAAGGAAGACATAAGTCATACTACATATAGGAAAGCTTATACCACAACAACTAAAGAACCGAAGAATAAGTCGACCACCCCCCATACTTAGAATCAATTAATCCCAAGTATAAGAGATTGTGCACCAAGCGAGGACGTGCAAGGGTTTGAATATACAAAATCAATGACTCGGCTTGTCTCCCCTATACTTAGGGTGAAATAACATTAAGTACAAACAAAATATCAACAAGTTAGGAGACAATCGAGGAGAAAAAGAAAGAACACACAACACACTCACCCCCTCCCCCATACTTGGTATAGTCATCCTAATCATAGCATTGATGAAAGGGGTGAGTGAACAAACGAAAGAAGGAATGAAAGGAAAAGAAAAGGAGAAAAAGAGAAAAAATGTAAATGAAATAAAATTTTTGGGCTAAAATATGAATCCTTTGATTGTTCATTTTCTTCTTGAAATACGACTTCAACTAAGACAACCACAGACAAGAATGTATCATGATCTATGTACAGCTTCAATAATTGTCCGTTGACTATGAGTGTTTTTGCATCAGATGACAACTTAGATATGAGAATGATGACGTTGTCACACATGGTCTTCACTAGAAATAGTCATGTCCACTTGCTCTTTAATTTACCCAGGAAAAGCTTCAATTTTGTATCAAACAACCAAACCTTCTGACCCGGCTCAAAAGTCTTTCTCATGATATGCTTATTTGTGCCATCTCTTGACTTTCTCCTTGTACATCAGTCTGTTGTCCTATGCATAATCTCTGAATTCCAGGAGTCTGTTCAGATCAATCTTGCGATTTTGACCACTGAGTTGTGAGTCCAAGTTACATATGTTAACTGCCAAAAGTAATGTGTGGATTAACTCAACCAGTAGATGGCATGGCTTTCCATAAACAATCCAATAGGGAGACATACCCAATGAAGTATTGTAGGCAGTTCGATAAGTCTATAGAATGGAATCACGGAGTTGAGACCAATTCTTCATATCTGCTCGTACAAGTTTCTGTATAATAGTCTTGATCTCCCTATATGATAACTCTGCCAGACCATTTGATTGTGGGTGGTAAGGAGACACGACGCGGTGTTCAATGCCGTACTCCTTCATGAGATTTCTAACTTCCTTGTTCACAAAATGGCTGCCCCAATCCCGAACTGCGAGATCATGTTATCCTTGAGAAAGTGACAAATAGTACGGCTATCAGCTAAACGAGCAGGGATAACCTCCACCCACCAACTCACGTAATCTACGGCAGACATGATGTATTCAAATCATTGATTGTTAGAAAAATGGCCCATAAAGTCAATGCCCCAAGCATCAAATATGTCGGAAATTTGGATGAACTTGAGTGGCATCGAATCTTTGGAACCAATGGTACCTCCCAATTTATGACAGTCAGTGCAACCTTTCACATATGTTGTGGCATCCTTAAATAGTGTGGGCCACCATAGGCCACACTGCAATACTTACGTTGATGTTCGATGTCCAAAATGGTGTATTGCTTCTTATGTCAGTGCTCAAGGACACTGGTATACTCCTCTTGAGGAATGTACATTCCCTGTAAAAGGTACGAGTCCTCCCATTGATAAAAATAGATGTCAGACAGAAATTGATCCTTCTTGACACGCATCAAATCTTGTGGAACTTTCTCGATCACGAGGCAGTTCACAATCTCGGCATACCAATGGAGAGAACTGATACTCAATATTGCTTCATCAGGAAAGGTCTCAGTGATAGGTACAATGTTCAATGGAGTCTCTGAACTTTAAAGTCTGGACAAATGTCTGCAACCGCATTCTTAACTCAAGATTTGTCTCTTATTTCCAAATCAAATTCCTGTAGCAGAAGGATCCAATGGAGCAGTCATGACTTGCTATACTTCTTCTCCTGTAGGTATCAAATAGCAGAATGATCAGTGTAAACAATGATTTTTGAACCCAAGATATGTGATCTGAATTTCTTGAGGGTGAACACAACAACCAACAGTTCTTTCTCTATCACAATGTAGTTTCTCTGGGCATCATCCAGGGTTCTGCTAGCATAATGTATAGCGAATGGAACTCCGTCCCCACGCTGGCCCAAAACAGCCCCAATAGCAAACTCTGAAGCATCCGCCATGATCTCGAATGGGAGAGACCAATCAGGCAGTTGAAGGATGGATGCTTGAGTAACTAATTTCTTCAAGATGTTAAAATCAAGGAGAATATTGTCATTGACAACAAACCAGGTATCCTTACTCAAAAGCTCGGTAAGATGTCGGGCAATCATGTTGAAGTACCGGATAAATCACCTGTAGAATTCGGCATACCCCTGAAAAGACCTCACATGCGTTAGTGTTCTAGGTGGCTCAAGATTTATAATGATGTCCACCTAGATCGGGTTGACCTCCATGCCTCTTTTTGAGATGACATAGCCTAACACAGCCCCATCTGTAATCATGAAGTGGCTCTTTTCCCAAGAGAGCACAAGAATTGTTTCACAACATCTCTCAAGCACTCAGTCTAGGTACATCAGGTAGGAATAGAGATCATCCCCATAAACCGAGAAATCATCCATGAACACCTCCAGAAACTACCTACCATGCTGGCAAATACGACCAATATACACCTTTGGAATGTAGCGAGAGTGTTACACAATCCAAAGGGTATCAGTCAAAAGGCAAAGGTGCCAAACGGACAAGTAAATGCAGTCTTCTCTTGATCCTCTAGGGTGATCGCCACTTGATTATAACCAGAGTACCCATCCAAGAAACAAAAGAACACTTTCCCTCCTATTCTTTTGGTGATCTAGTCAATAAAGGGTAGAGGAAAGTGATCTTTCTTGGTCGCTGAGTTCATGCATTGGTAATCTACGCAGACACGCCATGACGTAGGTACTCGTGTCGGAGATCTCCTCTCCTTTCTCATTTTATGACCATCGTGATCCCGACTTTCTTACAAACCACATGCAATGGTCGATCCATTTAGACTAAGAGATGGGATAGATAAAGCATGCATCACACCATTTCGTTATCTCTTCATGACAACTTCACGGAGACTAGGACTCAGCATGCGTTGAAACTCATGGGACGGCTTGCTGCCATGCTCCAAGTAGATATGATGTGAACACAAGGATGGATTTATCTCCCCGAGATCAGAAATATTCCAACCAAGGGACTTGTAACGTTCGACAAGTCAGATCTGGCAAACGTTATACCAACGCCTCTCTCGGTACTCGATATCAATCAACCAAATCAACACGATGATCAAACATTCAATCAAAATCCATGGATGTGTATATATAAGGAGATCATGCAAGTGTGTGAGTTATGAAATTTATTTAACTCTACATGAAATATGAATTAAGCAAGCATGTAGAGTGTCATCCACAGGAGCAAACAGGGATAAACTATAAAAATGAAACTCTACTCAAGGAGTCAAGCACAAAATTGATGGTTTCGCAACACGATTTGGTTTTTATGTATTTTTTGGGTTTCTATGGCTTTATGATTTTATTTGATTTTTAATTATATATATTTATGGATTATAATTTTGCAAATGTTTTTAATTAATAAAATATAATAATAAATATATAGTAGTAATATAAATAGGGGTTGATGGGGCTGCCCCCTTGGGGCAGCCAACATGGCTGCCCTGCCCCATTTTGGCCAAAATTTTTTTATTTGTTTTTGAAAAATATCATCATGTATATTCATCCCTATATCCCTCCTATATGTCATTCGAATTTCGCCAGAAACAGAGACTCCTGCAACCTCCATCCAGACAGAGTCGATTTAAAAAATCCTGCGACCGTTAAAAAAATGACGCCTGGATGGAGGCCGTAGGAGTCTCTGTTTCTGACGAAATTCGAATGAAATATAGGAGGGATATAGGGATGAATATACATGGTGATATTTTTATAAATAATAAAAAAAATTTGCGAAAAACGGGGTGGGGCAGCCATGTTGGCTACCCCTAGGGGCAGCCCCATTTTTCCCATCTAAATATATGTGAGAGATATACAAAGACATATAAAGAAGGTTTTTTTTGGATTTTTCAAATGTAATAAATAAATTAAAAATAAACCAAATAAAATATTTTTTAGTTTTTTTATATTTTTCTCTATTTAAGGTATTTTTATGAGGTTTTTGAGCTTTTTCAATGATTTTTAAAAATCAAAATACCCAAAATAAAAGAAATGGAAAATACAAGAACTTCAAGGGTAAAAAATCTATCAGGTCAGATAGGGTCAAAATTGATTTTCCTGTATAAAGAATGAAAAAAAGAAAATTTCAAGCTTGAGAATATATTTTTCTAATTTTCTACATTTTCTATGTTTTTTACGATTTTCTGCATTTTACAATTTTTACAATTTTTATTTTGTATTTTTTTATGTTTTTTGTATTTTTTATGAATTTTGGATATGTGATAGCAGACAATAAAATACACTTACCCTAATTTTTTGTAATTTTTGGAGCTATATATATATTAATTTTTAGGATTTTCAAAGTTAAAACAATAAAATATAACTAGTTTTGCAATTTTTAATTAGGAAAATAAGAATAAATGACTTGATAAAAGTGTATTGTACAATATAATATAAGGTATTCAAAATAATTTCTTAATATTTTTGAAGTTAATTAGGTAATTAATACAATAAAAACAAAAGCAAATAATTAAATACAACACATAGACTAATGTACAATTTATGAAACCTTAAGCAAGTATTTCTGATAAATAAGCAAAGTTCAGGGGCATTAATATAAATTTTCCAATTAATTTCTCAATATAAAAGCATCTAGCAGGGGCATATATGCAAATAAAATAACAACTAGGTGCATCTGAGCAAAATTCCCAATAAAATATGAATTCAATTTAAAATGTTAGGGACCATTTTGCGATTTCCAAGAATATTCTTCAAAATTTCTAAGCATGTTCACAGAAACCACATGATAAAAGGTGCAAATAACCCACAAAAACCCTCACATGGGATCGTATGTGAGGTGACGTGGCTTGGACTCAACTGCAAATAGCATAAACCTTAGGGTTTCCAAATGCAAATTATCCATAAGTTTTTAAACTTACATAACCAAATGACAAATGCCAAAAATCGGATGGGGATAGGTGCAAATTACCCTGTCCTTACGTACAGGAGAGAGACTAGGATCAATTCACTTAACACATGGTGCTCATCCAGCGGGGGATACCGTTTCGTGGTTGGACAGTGGATATCATATACTCATATGTATCTAATGGCTGCAAAACGGCTCCCAAGGACAGAACCCTCATCTGGGTGGGTGATCTTCATCAGACGATGGTTGATGCCTCTGGAAGAACATAAAGAACAAGTGCCCGATGAACTTGGATCGAAGCTCCTGAGCTGCTCTGTCTACTTCCAGTTGTGCTGATGGGCTGAAGAGCTTCCTGGGACGACGCTGGAGTAGTGGATGGTCATGGAGGTTAGAGAAGATGACCAGACCGGGATCTTATGTTCTGGTATCTGAGCCAAAAAATATGCAGAAAATACAGGGGGCAGAGCATGGTGGAGGGTCTTCGATGAGGCAGTGGAGGGAGACTCGATTGGACCCAATCTTTTACAAGATCGGGGTGGCTGGAGTGATTTGGGAATCGGAGAAGCAGAGCAGAAGCCGATGGAGGTGGGAGGGAAGGTAAAGCGAGTGTGTGAGAGCGAAAATAGGTGTCGAAGCTCCAAGCTCTGACAAGGGCCTTTTTTATTTTAGATATATGTAAGCAAAATCAAACAAGCTGGAGGAAACATAAGTTATAACTAAGATAAGGAATGAAATGAGCAAGAAGAAGCAGCTCACCGAGGTTGGAAACTTAGGAGCAGAGATTCACTGGCAAGAACTCTGACGAAGGGTGGATGCACGTCCTCCTCCTTCGTTTGCGCCCAAGAACCGACGTCCGACCTTCTTGTCACCAAGGCAAAGCTCTCCAGGGGTTCATGGGGGTTAGGGAAGCAATGAGTGATCAACGGAGCTCAGGAGGAGGTGGAGGCTTATTTATAGGCAGCGGGAAAAAAGGAAAAGGCAGCCAGGGTTTCGGCCATATGAGTCGACAAAAATCAATCCCGGATAATTCACATGCAAGGATAGGATCCAATCTCCAAGTTTCAAAAAGGAATCGGGCCGAAAGGAGCAATGGAGATCACGAGTAAAATGCGAGAAGTCGGCTGCTCAACAAGATCTGGCAGGCAGCAGAGGGGAGGGGGGTTGTTGACCCGAGGTCAACAGTCCGAGGCCCACGATTGGGACACGTTAGCGCCACCTAAGCGTTAAATGATAAAACAACTAAATAAAAGAAAAGAACAATAAAATTAAAATAGAAAATGATTTTTAAAAAAAACTTAAAACATGAAATATGTTGCATAATTAATAAGCTATTTTTTTATTTTTATTTATTTTTATAATGTTATTTGACGAGTTTTGATTTTTACATGTAATTTATAAGTATTAATACCTATATAAAACCTATTTTTATTTATATTTTGTGATTTATAATTTTTATTTTATATACATAATTTTAGTATTTATAATATATTTAGTTACGTGTATACATATTTTCTTGGGTTTTTCGGAAGTTACTTATGCCCTTAAATAAATATACATACAATTATTATATTTACTTGATAGGTATATTTACATATGTAGTAAAGTACATCATTTATTTTAGTGTGATTTTAATGATTTTATTTTAGTTTTATTATGTACATGTATTTTAAGTATTACTTACAATTTTATAAAAGTATAAGAAATATAAAAATATAAAGAATAAATAAATTGATTATTTTATATATGTATGTCGCACCATGAGGTCCCGAAAATCAACTTCTGTATCTTAACTCCAAATTAAATGAAACTTCAATAAATAGCTTGTTAAAGTTATACACAATTAAAGTGATTTTGGTATATTCTGAGACCGTAGGGAGAAGGTACATGTCTGAAAAGATTTCTTTACGGTATTTTATTCCGTGTGTCCCAGGTACACTGTGCATTTTTTATATGAAATAAATTTTGTATTTTTTTACATATTTATCTACAAGTTTTATGTTCAGAGTTTTATTTATTTGTTGTATGAATAATAAATAATAAAAGGGGTCTCAAAATCAATATATTGATTTTAGGGTTTTTGTTACTTGTTTTTATGTGATTTTTCTGCCCTATCTCCCTTTGCTTTGTTCCTTGAAAACCAAGTCAAGGTTTGACTTGGTCTCGGGGGGCAAGGTCAATCAATGTCTAGGATACTTCCTTTTGTTTTTATTTTATCTTATTTATTCCTTCATTTTAGGGGTTTAATACATGTATTTATATACAATATAGAGATCAATGTACATGTGTTAAGTATTGTTTGTTATTGGTATTCACATGCATTTATCTAGGGATTAAAGCCTAAAAATGAAAATGTGCATGAATGGAAATTCATCAGGGGTATGCATAAGAAATGGGAGAAGTGGGGACTGCACAAAATCTGACAGAAGAGGAGTCGGGTAAATGTACAGTTGACCGGAGTCAACAATTGGAGGCTTCTGAACAAAAAAAATCCAATGCCAAAAATACTCATAAAATCAATATAAATTAGTAAATGAATTAATTAAATTTCTATTAAAACATAAAAAAAGTTTGTAATTTAATGTAGCATTTAATTTTTATTTTTATTTATTTTAATCGTGGTGATTTATTATAGGTTATTATTTACATGTGTAAATAAGTAAATAGACATGTCTTATGTATATTTAATTTTTAATTTGTATTTTATATTTATTATTATATACATATATTTTATATATTTTTTATTTAATTAATTACAAATTTAGGCATATTTTATTGTATTTTCTGAAGTTGTTTATTTACTTAAATAAATATGTATATTTATTATATGTGTACTAACAAGTATAATATATATATATATGAAAGTATATTTATTTTATTTTATTTTTAATTTAATTTAATTAATTACCTGTGTTTTAAATGACATTTAAATTATAAAAATGAAAGGAAGTGAAAATTATAATAAATATATTAAATATAATATACATGTATGTTGCACAATGGGGGGCCCAAACCTAACTTTTGCATCTCAACTCCAAATTGAATGAAATCACCTTCATTAAATTTGATTATTTAGTTTTAGGAACAATAAAGGTAAGTTTTCTCAATTTTGAATATATATATATATATATATATATATATGTAGAAGACACGGGTCTGCAAAAGTTTTCTTTACGACTTTTATTTTATGTGTCCCGGGCACACTATGCTTATTTTTTAGTGAAATAAATTTTATATTTTCCTTTAAATTTTTATGTGCAAGATTAATGTTGAGATCTTATTAATTTAATGTATAAAAATACGAAGATAAAATAGGTCCCAAATGTAATTATTAGCCTATGAAATTAGGGCTTCTATTCTTCTTACAATTGGTCACCATATCTCCCCTACTTTTTTCCTTGTCGACTAAGTCATCATGATGATTGTGTCTTTAGGGTTAGGGTTACTCACTATCTTTGATGCTTCAATCTTTTTCTTTTCCTTATTCTTTTATTTTGGCAATAAATACAGTATTTTTGTATAGTATTTTATACAATATTAATTGTGAATTATTGTATGCTTATTTTCACAAATTAATGATATATATGCATTTGGATAAGGATTTAAAGCCAAAATGAAAGAATAAAGGTGATGAAATGAAGATTCATGAGTATCGACTGAGCGGGAAGGGGCTTCCATGGTGATGGTAGGAGAACTCAAGGAAGCAATGCACACTATCTAAGAAAAATCTTCGGGATGTGGTATCTATCATGAGACATTGCACGTGAGAATCATTTCTCAATCAGCATGTTGGGTTGCTCAAGAAAAATACATCGAACGTTGGTTGTATGTGAGGGTAACTTTGCGACACTTGAACATCGAGAGGGAGAAGTGGGACGAGAATTGGAGGCATAACATCTAACTAATGAAGAAACCCGAGGGTAGAAATGAGAATTATGCGAGAGGTTTAGGGGATTTGGATTTGTTGTCAAGGGTATACTACAAATTTTCTCGTAAAAAATTATCGAAGTTCGCTTGCATGATGACCTCTAATATAGATTTTTAGTAAGGTTGGACGGTCCCATACCTTTCCCCACTTGCTAAAGTTAAGGCATCTTATTTTATCTCTTTTAAGTATATAATGATAACTCTAAATATATTGATACTATTACATAATGACTTCGTAACCTTTGTTATCTTTGTAATTCCATCATGACCTGGTGTGGTCCTATTGTAATTACAAACATCACATGATTTATGTAACATATTGTAATTGAAGATAATCAATCATCATTGTTGTACAAATCATTTTGACAATACTATAACAACCAACACTTAAAGTAACTTGATCATCATAAGTACATCAGGTTAGAAGTTAGAACTCTATTAACAAAGATATTATCATCTAATCATTAGTTAATTGGACATGATGGTGTTGAGCAACCTATTGTGATTATGCCACAACAAGATTGGTCTACCATAATGAATAATTTTAATATCTGTTGTTATATCTTTCGATATTAAGTACATGACAATGAAAGTTGTTACTCCATATAAATATGCTTGTTGTTCATATAATTTGTAGCGAATGTTATATTCGCTAATAAAAATTTCACATAACAATAATTATCTATTGATTTTTTTCATCCAAAATTTGTAGTAATAGTTGCTAATTAACACTGATGAGAAACCCCATTAATTATATTCGTGTAGTTTCACAACCTCCTAATATAGATATCTTATGAAATTGTAAGAAGAGAGTCTAATGATTAATGTTGTACAATACTGCTTATTCGTTCTCAAGATCGGGGGTTGTCTACGTGTATATGTAATAGAGGACATGTTATTTGGAGCACATCACTATTCCATAAAGATACATCGATACTTCCTAAACCAACAACAAGTACTATTTATCAGGCCGTGCATGCATCTGTCTCTTGCTTTATAAAAGATTATTCATGCACTATGCATGAAATAGAAAGGAAATTCTTGACCAATAATGTCAGATGAATGTCAAATTTCCTTTCAAATATATCCATAATTAAGTTAATTTATCGAGTTTTATGAAACACTATCGTTAGTGTCTTATGAGAAAAGATAATAACCATATCCACCATCACCAACTTCCTTTAGGATGAATACGAAGAATCAAGATAAATAATTATTGATATACAAAAATCTATTTTTTGAAAACTTTGTTAGATTCGGTAACATACATTTCAATTTTAAAAGTGTGGACTCCCACTTCAGATTGAATTTCTAACTAAATTTGATGCAGAAGGCTTTATGTTGTCTGATGAAAAACATTCAAAATAGATGTATTAGATAAGTTTAAAAGTTGAATTTAGTAAGTAATAATTTGATATAAATAATTTTTAATAAAATTATAATATGACTCTTCTTTTTATATTTCTTGCTAAAATGTCTAATACAACATACGAGTTTAACACGTAAATAGATATAAGAAATTTAAAACATATAATGAATAGATTTTTTATAAAATCAATGGATTGTTTATGTAACATATTTATATTTTTTTAGATTCGATGAATTTTTAAATAATTTTTAAATCAAGTCCATATATTAAATCCTGGTGGAATAAATAATAGTTGCTACAAAATGTACATGAAAAAAACTAAAAATTAAGAATAAGTGATTATTCTAAAAACAAACACGTCTTTATTTCATCATATTCCCTTCTACTACGAAACCATATATCACAATATAAATTTTTTATAAAAAAGATTATCAAAAATATAAAATATATTACACATACACCTCATATTATTACAAATATATGTCGGTAGTTGTTATAAACATTGGAAGATCATTACAACAAATCTGATCCAATATAGCAGATATCTTGAATATTTATTGTTATAATTTTTGAAGTCTTGTTATAACAATGAATACTATTTGTTATAGAAGGAATTTTCAATGTGTTATATATTAAAGATAGAAGAAATGTTCATGAATATCAACTTTCATTTAAATAGGTTAATATTATTGTACGTAATTTGTAAGGAGTCATCAAATCATTAGTTGTCAAGCTAAAATTTGTTGTAGTGTTATATACATTTTAACATTCTAATTAATTTGAAATAAACTTAAAAATATTAATTTGGAAGATCAACGCAACCATACGCGTATGTGCTCGTGTGTGTGGAAAAAATGGGGTTGCCCCTGCCCCTATTTCGCATAAATTTTTCCATTTTTTTTTGGAAAATATCACCATCTATATTCATCTATATATCACTCGTATATGTCATTCGAATTTCGTCGGAAAAGGAGAATCATATGCCCTCAATCTAGAACAAGTAATTTTAATGGTCTAAACATTATTGTAATTGACCTGTTCTAGATGGAAGGCATATGAGTATCTGTTTCTTACGAAATTCGAATGATATATAGGGGGGATATATAAATGAATATACACGATGATATTTTGCATTAAAAAAATTATGGAGAAATGGGGATGGAAGCAGCCATGTTGGGGCAGCCCCATTGCACCCTATATATATTAACTTATTATATGTTTTTTTATATTATTTATCAAAACTTTAGATCTAATAACATGGATATGACATCTATGACGTAAATCTTATTTAGTATAAAAATCCATCCATTTTATCAAATATACGATGCATTATCGATTATTTAAAATATAAGTAAAAAGTGAAGCTGCTAATTTTATTTTAAAAACCTACTTTAATCATTTGAATTTAGGGATGGGCATCAGACTGGGTCGGGGTTGAGTTGGCCCAGCCTATTTAATTATATGGGCTAATGGGTCGGGCACATGTCTATTTTATTTTCTAATTCTAAGCCCAAGCCCAAACCTGACCTAAAAAAATGGGCCGGGTTTGGATCTGGGCCAACCCAATTTAACACCTATGTACACCAATATCGTGTGTTCCGTTCTTCTTGCATTTGTCTGATTGTTTCTTATGCATGTGTGCATATTTAAGACTTTAAGTACGCTAACTAATTCATAAATTAGTTGTATATTGGAAATAGAAATGTGGTAAAAATTGTGATGATTTAAACCACCATTCAATTCACCATAACATATTCTATTGCAAATGCAAGCATTATAATGCAATATAGATCGGTTACTTACCTGTACATACCCTAACACTTGGACACAGATTCCATTCTTGCATAATAATGTAATAATCTTGCATGTTAATATAATAATGTCCTCAATCCATGTTAATGGATATGATTATTAATGGATCTAAGCATTTATTATACACTCGAAATAATGATATGACAGTTAGAACATGGTATTTGGAACGAATATGAATATAATGGACATAATTATATCGTATAGGTCGGATTATCGGGTTTGCAGGTTGGGATCTTCTCGAGCTCGAATCGTTTGATAATCAATACGGACTCATTTTAGCGCCTTCTCAGGGAATGCACACCCCCGTGGTTTGCCCATGAAGATGCTTCGGGACGTGATATCTATTAAGGGACATTGCATGGGGGAAGACATTGATTGTTAGTTGCATGGGAAGGCATCTCTTGACACATGAACATTAGGAGGAAGATGTGGGACGAGAATTGGAGGCTGAACATCTCTAACTAAAGAACCCTGGGCATAGAAATGAGAATTGGATTGGAGGCTTTGGGGATGCGGATTTCTCGTCAAGGGCATAGGAATTTTCTAGTTGATTTTTTTGAAGGAAAAATGTCCTCAGTCCACAATCCACATCACCTCATCCCTGTTTCGCGCCATCCCTAGCCGCGACAACGACCGAATAACCTCACCTCCCAATCCCATGACCTCCTCCCTTCCAAACAAAAAAAAATCCCCGAAGAAACAAAGCCCCCCAAATTTCCAACACCACCAACATGCCTCCGCCCCCTCCTTCCGCGAAATTCCCAAATCTTAATCCCAAGCCCTAGGAAAAAGAGAACCACCAATCCCTCCATCCCCCAAGATCCCGTCTTTCCTCCTCCAATCCCCACATTCCACCCCCAAACACTGATGAGCAGCGATGGGTCGCCCTCCAAGCCGCAATCCGCGGCGGAAGCAGCAGCTCTGGCGGCCTCCGGCGCCCCTCTGGCTCCGGGGTTCCGCTTCCACCCCACGGACGAGGAACTCGTCAGCTACTACCTGAAGCGGAAGGTTCTCTCTAAGCCCTTCGCCGTTGATGCCATATCTGATGTCGATCTCTACAGGATGGAACCGTGGGACCTCCCTGGGAAGTCCAGGATCCAGAGCAGGGACATGGAGTGGTACTTTTTCGGCTCTTTGGACAAGAAATACTCCAATAGATCGAAGACGAATCGCGCCACCATGCAGGGTTACTGGAAGACGACCGGGAAGGACCGGGCGGTGCGACGGGGTACACGGACTGTCGGGATGAAGAAGACCCTGGTGTTCCATGTGGGGAGGGCACCGAAAGGTGAAAGGACGAATTGGGTCATGCATGAGTATCGGCTTGAGGACGATGAGCTCACGAAGGCTGGGGTAGCACAGGTGGATTGCGTTCGTTGGCGCATGAATTGAGCAAAAAAGTGAGTTCCTTTTGGTGGGTATTGGAACTGACTGGATTTTGTTTGTGCGATTGAAGGATGCGTATGTGGTGTGCCGGATATTCCAGAAGAATGGTCCAGGGCCGCAGAATGGAGCGCAGTATGGGGCACCTTTCGTGGAAGCGGAGTGGGAGGATGATGATAAGGTGATGCTTGGTTGGGAGCATGGTGGAAGGGATATTTTGATGGTCTCTGGGGATCACGAACGCTCCGAGCAGGAGGTTAGTGGTTGGATAACTGTAGATTCTATTATATGAATTTATCTTTGTCAGGGGGGTACTTAGAGGGTCTGTTTTTTGTGTGCTTCTTTATCTGGTTAAGAAATTTCCGTATATATACCTCATATTGGCGCATTTTGAATATCCATGGCTGTACTTCTTGATTCGAGATTAAGATTGCACTTTAATCGGTTTATGGTATCTACACAAATTATTTCCACGATGGACATGGTAATCTCTTGTTTTTGATGACTCTTAATTAAGTTGTCATTTTTGGAGCTCTTTTTGCGCGTGATATTAGAGTGATGAAAGCAGAACTTTGTCAACACTCATCACACTGGACCAAATTTATTCCTTATCAAACGTGGGGAAAACTGCAAGAACCATGACAGTTGATTGATATTCAAGGGCCAAGGACCAAAGGTTTAGCATCAATCCACGACTAAAAGTCTAAAACAAGGAGTTACCTACCACCTCCCTCGGTTGGAGGTGGTTTCAATGAAATGCAAGGGAAATCCGAGCATCAACATGTCAGATCATTTCCTTTCAAAAAAAACATGTCAGATCGACTTATCTCGTGACAATGTTTCTCGCGGGATTTCTAATATTCAATATCCTTTACCTATTCTCTGAATAAGGGAGGCATGCCTGGACAACCGCTATGGTAGAACTTCATAGTTCGATAACAAATGCAATTAATTACCCATTTTCGCATCCAATTCCTTGACTTACAACATTCCAACATATGTCAAAGTAAGAGTAAAATCTAAACTAACTCTATTCCTCCTGCTTTTACAGTTTTAGATTCGGTCTACCTTTTCCCATTACCAAGATTAGGCGAGAATCTTCTTCTTTTTGTTATCTCTATCGAATGTTGGCTTCTATCCATCTAATGCTGCTTAATTCTCCATAACCAACGTACCATCTTTGCATCGTCCTGTTTTACTCTTGTGTGAGGAGGGTCTTGCAGATCTGGGAACTGAGGAGCATTTCATAAGTGGACCTCTCCTCTCATGAAAGCCTTTGGACCTCCTTGGTGGCCAACCAGTTCAGAGCAATGGTGGAAGTATTGCTCCCATTCTCGGTTATTTGGGCGATTTGGCTATCTCGAAATGGGCTGGTTTTTAGTTCACATTGATTTTATGTTGAGAACGTTGTTTGTCTAGCTAGATCTCTCCTTGAGATCTGGTTGCCATAAGCTTTTCTGTAACGCTTTTCCTCTTTATAAAGCTTGAGGCAGACACCTCCGGAGTGTTTCCCCCCTTTTTGATTTAAAAAAAATCTTTGCATCGTACTCATATCATTAAAGATCACACTTTCTTTTTTGAAAGGAAGAATGGCGAAACATCATGAAGACACTTGCCTTAAATACTTATATATATCCACAATTCAAAGTATATAATTATAATGATCAAGATACAATAACAACAAAGCCTTTGTCCACATTAAGTAGGCTTGGCTGCATAGATTCTTTGCCTCCATTCAGATCTATCTGGATCAATCTTGAACTTAGATCCAAAAAAATTAAGATCCCTTTGTATAGTCTTATTCCACCACTTCTTGGGCCTTTCTCTCTATCTCTCTTAGTCGGCTCAACATCCTAAAACTTACATCTCCTAACTGGTGTATCAACCGACATCCTTTGCGAATGATCAACCATCTTAAGCGGCTTTCTCGCATCTTATCCTCAATAGGAGTTGCACCAACTTTCATTCTGATTGCACCATTCGAATTTGATCTCTACGCGTGTATCCACACATTCACTTTAGCATTTTCATTTCTGCTACTGCCATTCTTTGCACATGTTTGTCGCTTACATGCCAACATTCAGATCCATAGAGCATAACATGTCTCACAGTTGCTTTGTAAAATTTTCCTTTGATTTTCAAAGGAATTTTCTTATCATAGAGAATGGTAGATGCCCCTATTCACTTTAGCCAACATGCATTTATTCTATAACTAACATCTCCATCAATGTCCCCATCATTTTGCAAAATAAACCCCAAGTATCTAAATTCTGAATGTTATTGTCACCACTCTTCACTTCGATTCCTTCACTATTGCTTCCATTAAAAGTGCACTCCATATATTCAGTATTAGCCTTACTTATACGAAATCTTTTTGTCTCCAATGCATGTCTCTAGACCTCAAGCTTCTCATTTACTCCATCTCCAGTCTAATCAGTCAACACCATATCATCAGCAAATAACATACACCAAGGTATCCTGAATGTGACTTTTCAACTCATCCATAATCAAAGTAAAAAGGAATGGACTCAAAGATGAACCTCGATGCAGACCAATGTTGATGTCAAAATAATCAGTCTTCCCAGACTGGATCCTTACGCAAGATGATCATACATATCCTTTATATGGTTAATGTGTATGACATATACTTGTCTCTTATCCAAAAATCTCCACAATATCTCTCGTGGGATATAATCATAAGCCTTCTCCAAATCAATAAAAATCATATGGAGGTTCTTCCTTTTAACTCTAAAAATCTCCATGGTTCTCCTCAACAAGTGGATGGCTTCAATAGTTGAGCATCTTGGCATGAATCCAAATTGATTTTCTTTTACTTTGGAAACTTGCCTCAACCAGGGGCGGAACTAGCATATAACTTAGGGGGGCCATGGCCCCTCCTTAATTATTATATTTCACTTATATAATGTTGTTAAATTTTGATATGGCCCCTGCTCAACATTTAAATATAGAAAAAATAAGGTCAAAAGTTATCACTAAAGGCTCATTGTCTTATTGGTAAAGTGTTGTTCCCTTTATTAAATGAACCAGGGTTCGAATCTCATACCTGCACTTTTTGTTAAAAAAATTAACTCTACTTGGCCCCCCCATATAAAATTCCTGGTTCCGCCCCTGGCCTCAACCTTCTTTTGATCACACGTTCTCAAATTTTCATAGTGCGACTCATCGGCTTAATACCTCTGTAATTTGAACAATTTTGAATGTTTCATTTATTCGTATAAAGAGGTATCACGATGTTTCTCATCCATCTTCACGCATTTTCTTGCTTTACCAAATAACATTGAATAAATTTGTCAGCCAAGTCAAACCATGTTCACCTAAAACTCTCCATATTTCTATAGGAATGTCATCAAGTCCTGCACCTTTTCCAAGTCTCATAACCTTCAAAGCCTCCTCTACTTCATTCCTTTGTATTCATATATAACTTGCATGATTCAAGTAATTTTCATTGCTTGCTAGATCTCCCAAAGTGACCTCTCTATTTCTTTCCCCAATGAAAAGCTTATAGAAATACTGCTTCCATCTAGTTTCTATATCATTATGAGTAACAAGCACACGACCTTCATCATCCTTAATTAGGGGTGTTCACGGTTTCCGGGTTGGATCGGTACCCAATCCGATCCATAGGAGATGACCCTAAAACCATTGATATCCAGTACGTCATCACGTATCGGATAACCAGTGTGATCTGACCCATAAAAGTCGGGGCACCGAACCGTTTGAGAACGGTTACCCACGGGGCAATCCAAATACCCCATTTTGTCATCTCCCACTACGGTTCCCTATCCGGCATCCTTAAAACCGTCCAACCCAAAAACCCCAACCTTCAAACCCTTTTGCTACCTCCATGCCCTCATTGCCGCTAGTAGATCCAGTACCACCGAACCCTCGCCACAACCTCCAACACCACCAAACCCTCGTCGTCACCTTCCTCTTCCATACTTTCATTACTTCCACAACCACCAAACTCTCCCCGTCGCCTCCCATGCTCCTCCATTCCCTCGATGCCTATTCCACTATCGACCCCTCACTGCCATCCCCAATGCTCCTCCATTCCTCGTTGCCTCCTCCACCGTCTCCTTATTGCGCTCAAGGTTTAGAAGAGATCTTCCTTGCCCATGTTAGTAAAGATAGCAACAATCTTTCAATTCAAGTGCTATTGTTTGGATTATGTTTTCATGTAGTGGTGAAAAATCTGGACGATGCACACGAGCAGATCAACTGATGCGAATTGAAAATCGGCGACGGCGAAAATAATATTTTTTTGGACGGTGGATTATTGGAGGAAGAATAATAGAGGGCTTGAGGAGAGAAGCTCGTCGGAAAAACGAGGGATTTTGGAGAAGAAAATCGCGGAGATCGCGTAGGGGAGGAGAGAGATGAGAGGAGGAGAGGGGATAGAGATAACAATCTCAAATTTTACTTCATAATTGACTGACTAGAACAATGGACTACCCTCTCTTTATATAGGAGAGAGGGGTTTACAAAAATAGTAAACCAAATTAAATTGACAACCGACTTGCCTAATTGGACTCTAACAAATCCTAATTGACCTCTAATTAATTAATTAGACTCTAATTAATTAATTGACCCATAATTGCAATTAAAATCTACGAAATAACGTTGAGATCACAGGCGATCTCAATTATTCAATTAGACATTTACGACAACTTAAAAACGTAAATAAAATTGACAATTAACTAATTTAAATAAATGCGGCCCTATTAGTTGCGATCACGCTGCATCAACTCTCCACCGCTTTAAAAATTCGGCTCCTGACGAATTGCGTGATGTAGGTGGATAGTTGGAGAAATCATCCTTGAATTAGGGCTTCAATTTCCTCCCATGTGATCATCTTCAACATTACGTTTATAGTTTTTTTCAATTGGAGGGTACCACTGCAATTTTCGTACCCCTTCCTTCTTCTCTCCTTTTATAATGCCTTGGACCTTTCTGTAAATAGCGAACTTAGCCAATTTAATTTTGCAATTTTTCCATCTTAATTTCCAATCCCCCATTCTGTGGAAGTCACGGTTTGCCATCTTCGGAGTGCCCGTTAGGGCATGCTCGATTTTCTCGGGCATATATGGCCGCCTGATGCGGCGGGTGTTGGCCAGGCCGTTGCGCGGGGGGCGCGGTTTTCGCGAGGAGGCATGGACGAGTTGGCGCTGGCACCGCGCGGGCGGCGGCGCGCTGGATGACGGTTGCGCGAGGTTCGGCGGGGTGCGCTGGGGCGCTCGTTTGTGGCGCGCGGCGTCGTTGGAGCGCCGCGAGACGTGTGCGACGTCGCCAGCGGTGGGGTTGGAGGGCCGGCGCGCGAGAGGCGCGAGTTGCTGGGCGCGAGGGAGAGGAGGGGGTTGCGGTGTCGAGGCGGCGCTGCGAGGGGCCTGAGGTGGCGTGGTTTGCTCCCGGGGTGGCTGGGGCGGCGCCGGGACGGTCGAAGGTGGTGAAATAGCAGATTCCGAAGGTTGTGGCTGATCGGAAATGACCTGGACAGCAACTTCTTCTTCCACACGATCAAACATGGGCCCCAGATCTTCCTTTTTTTCTTCTTTTGATTTCTGGACAGCAAGGTCGCTCACGACCAGATCGAGACTTTGGACTTCGCCATCTACGGGATCCTCGTCAAAGATGGGTCCCATGTCTTCGATTTCGCTTTGCATCGAAGTTGTCTCAATAAAACCTTCGGTGTGAATGAAAATACCTTCCTTTGTCGCCTCGAAATCGGGTTGAACAGCGGCTGCACAGATCTGATTTTGGTCGTTGGCGGTTGAATCGTCGTCGATTTGAGCGTCCAACCATGCGTGCACCTTGATGCATGCTATAAGTCGTTGATGGAACTTTTTTGAGCGACGCGAATCACGAGATGGGCGGCGGAGACCGAACTTGGCACACCAATAGTCGATCGGATCGTCGAATCGTAGGAACGATTCAAAATCCATGCTCTGATACCAATTGATGCGAATTGAAAATCGGCGACGGCGAAAATAATATTTTTTTGGACGGTGGATTATTGGAGGAAGAATAATAGAGGGCTTGAGGAGAGAAGCTCGTCGGAAAAACGAGGGATTTTGGAGAAGAAAATCGCGGAGATCGCGTAGGGGAGGAGAGAGATGAGAGGAGGAGAGGGGATAGAGATAACAATCTCAAATTTTACTTCATAATTGACTGACTAGAACAATGGACTATCCTCTCTTTATATAGGAGAGAGGGGTTTACAAAAATAGTAAACCAAATTAAATTGACAACCGACTTGCCTAATTGGACTCTAACAAATCCTAATTGACCTCTAATTAATTAATTAGACTCTAATTAATTAATTGACCCATAATTGCAATTAAAATCTACGAAATAACGTTGAGATCACAGGCGATCTCAATTATTCAATTAGACATTTATGTCGCCCTATTAGTTGCGATCACGCTGCAGCATCAACAATGCGATATCGATCGGTACTGAAAAATTGTTTTTTGGTTGTGTTTGATATGATGATGATATGACTATGAGAATGTGGGTATGTTTGGAACTTTGGTTTTGTTGATACAGTGGGATTGATGGGGATGATATAAACTCTGAAGGAATGAGTGTTAAATTTTTTATTTTTTTGTGAAGATATGTTTTGATGGAATTGGATCAGTTTCTGGTTTGTTGCTTCTGGTTTGTTCTTGCTGATGTATTCTTCCGTTGCTGTATTTTATTTGCTTTTCTACGATTGTTAGGGAGGGAATTATAAAGATATTTGGAACTTTGATTTTGCTGGTATGATGGTCAAAGTGGAAATGGATCAGTTTCTTAGTGATGTTTTCTGATGTCTTATGTTTCTTCAACTGTTGTATTATAAATTTTGAAAGTTTCCTTCTTAATTTTGGTACGATGTTTTAGTGGAATGGGATCGATTTTCTGTTCTTCTCCCTTTTTATATGAAGTTTCGATTTTTTTCTTGAGATTTTTCCTCTTCCTTTTGTTTTAGTTTCCAATTGATGATTTGGGTAATGGGATTTGGTTTACATCTTCAAGAATTTCCATCAGTAACCAAAAATCTTGTTTTGCTAGTAACGTTGCTATAATGGAATGGTCCCAAATGTTATTATATATTTTTCATCTTTATTTTGACTTTTTTGCCGTTTTTTTTCCGTGTTTGAAGATGAATTTCTCCCATTGTTAGGAAGATCTTAAGCTGAATTTTGATTTTATAAGTGCATATTTTTGTGCTAAGAATGATCCACGGGTACCCACGGGTACCTGTTACGCATTTAAATAATTTAGGTATCCATTAGAGCGGGTACCCATTGGAACTGGTCGACCCGATCCATTGATCCGATAATGATGGGTCGGGGCGGGTCATGGTTGAACGGGTCGGATACCCGCCCCATGCACACCCCTATCCTTAATGCATCTTACTTGAGAAAGGTTTTGGTCTTTCTTTCTCTTGCTTTGACCAACCTGAATATATACTTTTGACCCTCTTTAGAATCGAGATTTTTATACAAAACTTCATAAGCTTTTGACTTAGCTTATCTTACAGCATTCTTTGCTTCCTTGTTCGCTATTTTATAGTTTGTGACAGTTTCCCATGTTCTATCCTTAGACATAGCTTGAAAGCATGCTCTTTAATCTCGAGCTTCTCTTGCACCCCTCCACTCCACCACCAAGCCTTCTTTTGGCGTGGAGCTCCTCCCTGTGACTCGCCTAACATCTCTTTGGTTATCCTTCGGATACAAGATGCCACTACCTCCCACATCTGATTTGTTTTTCCGTTACAATTCCAAGATAAGTCTTCTAAAACCTTCTCCCTGAAGCTTGATTGCTTCAATTGAAGATTCCACCATCTAGTTCTAGTGATCTTGGAAACTCTCTTTTTCTTTAGCAGCAACTTTATTTGCACATATTTGACTAACAAGTGATGTTGGGTTGTCAAACTCTCTCATGTAATTACTTTGCAGTTTTACAACTCAACCGATTTATTCTCCTCAACACAAAGTAATCTATCTGCGTTCTAGTCGGCCACTCTTATAAGTAATTAAATGCTCCTCTCATTTCTTGAAGAGAGTGTTTGTTATAAAACGATCTAAGCTGTTACAAAATCCATGTTCTCTTTTCATTTCTATTCCTGAAGCCATGACCTCCATGAACACTAGCATACCCTGAAGCATCCTTTTCCCACGTGTCCATTAATCATCTCTCTTTGTGGGATTAATCACCTCTCTTTGTGGGATTCTTTGCATAATCTTATCCAAATACTCACAAAAAGCTTGTTTAATCCTTTCATCTAAATCACTTTGCAGTGCATAAACTGAGATGATATTCAAAATTTCTTTTTCGAGTACCAAATTTAACAAAATAATCTGATCCCTGAATCTTTGCACCTCAATTACACAATCCTTCAGATCTTTATGAATGACCACTCCAACACCATTTCTACCCTTATCTCTACCTGAATACCAACGATTAAAGCTTGTCTTATTGATCTCCTTCGCTTTCTCTCCAACCCATTTTGTCTCTTGTAAACATAGTATATGAATCTTCATTCTTTCCATTGTATCTACAATCTCAATCGATTTGCCAGTCAAAGTGCTAATATTCCAACTACTTATCATCAACTTCCTTTGCAACCTCTTTTGGACTAACTCGCTTGCATCCATTATGCGAGGACCCTTGCAAATTTTCGACTGCATCCGGACAACAATGCAACTTAACTAGCTTATTTACTCACATGCGTTCCTCATGCGAGAACCCTTGCCAATTTTGAACTACATCTAAGCAGCGATGTAGAGTCCCTTGCCAACTTCTCATTGCATCCAAGCGATGCAACACATCGCTAGTAAGGAAAGCCCCGTTGAAATCTAAATATTTTCTTATAAATCTATGTTGAAAAGATCCAATCTTCTTTGAGACAATTTCCTAAAAAGTGTTCTTAAAAAGAACACTACTTAGGAATTTATCTCTCTTACGCTGGTTGTCAGCTACTCAATGTGCAACCTTTCTCAATTTACCCATGCTTCAATTTACCCATGCTTGGGACTGGCCATGGCCGAGTTAAATGTCCATCACATTATCCTTGGGTTTAGAGTTAACAATTTATGCACCATAGGAAATTTGCATGTTCCATCACATTCAGCAAATCATCTAGCGAGTTAAGATGCCCGTATGAAATTTGCATGTTCCATCACATTCTCCTTGTACATTCTCTCTCCCTAGATGATAATCTCATTTCTTGTCAAGCACATGGTCTAGACAGTAGATGTAACCTCAACTAAGTTTGTTTCGGACCCATATCCCATCCAATCATTAGAATTCACAAAGTTCTCTATGGATATTGTCATCACCATCAGCAATAAAGCCAAGTATCATACCTCCACGGAAATCTCTCATCCAAAGAAGAAGTAATTTACATCCTCCACAGCCTCCAAGTAGCGTTGGCATGCCCCATCAGCGGGAAGAAGCGTGCCCTCCTCTTACTAGTCAGTAGTCGATCCCTCCTCATCAACCAAGCGAAACCTAGATTTAGAACGGTGCTCTTGACCTTTAAATCTGTATGAAATCAGTCAATGCGATCCACTGGTCGGACATTAGCAACATAGAAGGCATTGTATGCCTTCTTTACCTTGAAATGACCATCAACCCAACTCCAATGATCACAACTAGATGAAGGCCCACCAGTATCCGTCAAAGTCTTCTAAAGCAACATGAACTTGTTAATGCGTTGATTCAACAACTTAGTACATAATTGAGGGAACCGACCACCCTCCTCCGAGTACTCAACAATCGGGTAATTCCTATCGACTGCTAATGCCAAGATATGCAATATAACTCACAAAGAATCCCACATCCAGACCAGTCATCCCTTTAGAATTGAAATCCATTCTCGCACCTGTAATTGATGGCAGGGAATGGGAAATCACATGTCAAATCGAACAAACACAATGTTAGAAGTCTGAAGGTGCCCTCATGGCCCCAACATGCAACGAGAGGCTAGATGAGACATCATAGATGTTATGCACCATCCTATATAGAAGATCTAAAACACCACCCTGAATGGAGGTCATTCACTTTGTCAGCGATGCCTTGTTTATCTCCTTCGCACATCTTCCTTTGTAAGCAAGAGCGTCTTCTATTCCATCAGTTACATCCCTTGGCCATCTTCAAAGGGTGACCAAAACAATACACATCAACACCTCAAGCCTCCCAGAATACCTACATGCATCATGTCTTCAAAAAGAAGACATGAACAACTGATAACACTGCCTACAAAAGTACAAAGCTATCGCCCTTGGAGAGATAAAAGGTGTACCATCTTGTTAATCGCCGCTCTAAATTCTTCACAATCGACTACCAATCAGTTTGCGTCAACCTGCCCCTAATCGAGGTCCGAGGGCAACCCTAAGGGCTCATTTGATTGCTAGGTTACCCGGGATAACCCGATCTGCCACTACATTCCTGGGTTGGAATTCTATCACAAACTAATGTGACATCACATCACATTCCTTATTCCAACCCTCCTAACCATCCAAACAGCTACTACTCACAACATGTTACTCCAACCTAACCTTGTTACCAAACATGCCCTAAGTGATCGAAAGCATCCATGCTGCATACCAAGCGCAGCTATGCAAGCTGCCACCTTACCGTTGTCCATCCTGAAAGGAATAAACACTGACTTGGCATGATTGATCATCAACCCGTAGACGTCCCAAATAATTCGAGAACCATGACAACCTCCTTCGCGGCATCACTGACTCCTTCGACAAAGAATATCTTATCATCATCATATTTTATAATAGGCATAAAGACGTTGTCAATAGTATATCCTGCAAAAGAATTTCTATCCACCACCTTGGTGGCCATTCTGGAGAGCACATCAACAATCATGACAAAAGAAGCGGTGCTAGCGGATACCCTTGCCAGACGCCATGTCGTGGCTGGAAAAAAACACCACTTTGTCTGCTATTCACAAGTATCACAAAGGAGGATGTCGTCGATTCGTTACACATCTTTTCATCCAACCAATCTACTTATCTAGAAAATCTTTATGATGCATGGAAACCTACAAGAATTTCTAGTTGACACAATTATATGTCTTGGAGAAGTCCACCTTCCACAAAAGCCCTTCTTCTTCCATCTCCGATCGACTACGACATTAGAAGCCATCACAATTCTATCATGTGTTTTCCTGGAATGGAAGCAGTTCATGCGGGGGCCATAATTGATCCCATAACCTCTTAAAGTCCTCTAGACAACAACTTTGCCATGACGAGATGGACATCGTTTGAGAGAGCAATAGACCACCTATCCTTCACCCTACGCACCACATCTTTCTTTGTCAAAAGAAGTGACGCCGATTGATTAAGCCACTCAAATACACGATTTTCCCCATGCATCTCCTCAATAAATGCTAGAATTTCCACTCCTATTAGTTCCAATAATTCTCTAAAGAAGAAGAGCGGACAATGGTTTGGACTTGAGGAACCATTAGCTATTAAAAACTATTTTACGAACCTTTGACAAGGAAAAAGGTCTTGTGTGCTTTTTTAGCTTGCAGCTTAGTCAAAAGCGGCACATCCTTGCCCTCCCATCATCACTTAGGGGTGTTCGGAAAGCTCAGGCTCGATGACCTCAACTCAAACTCAACTTGATAAGAACTCGTGAGCCAAGCTCGAAAAGCTATTGAATACAAGTTAAAGTCGGATACGTTTCGTTAATGTTATCGAACCGAGTTTGAGTTGAGCATGGCTTAACTTGCTAGCTTGACTCGATAACTACGTACGACAAAGCGAAACAACCTGGAAACAAGAGGCCGCTGCCCTTGGTTTGTGAAAGAGGGGTTCACTCGTCAGAGCGATGTATTTCCTATTCTAAATGGGCGTACATAATGTATGAATATGATGATAAAATAAATGGTGAGTGCCAACATGTTATTTGAAGTTGTGTGATGTTTATATATATATATATTTGTATTATATGTCAAATTTTTATAATTCTTACCAATTGCATATGAATAAATACTTTTTTACTTATTGTGAAAAACACAAATATTATTGTTATTAATAAAATATTTAATGAGCTTAATTGTGTCTTCAAAGAAAGTTTGCAAATAATTAATATAAAATCAATCCACCAAAGACTTGTTAAGAGGCTTGTGAGCCAACTCAAACTCAACGATTTCGAGTATGAGTCAGTAGTCTTGAATTCGAAGCTTATCGAGTCTGAGCTAGAGTTCGAATTGGATTATCGAGTTTGAGGCTGAGTTGAGGCTTATTCGACTTGTTCAACTTGATAAATACCCTACACCCCACAACACGACAACTAATCCCCTGAAAGTGTTGACTTATCGCAACACCAATGTTTATATCACCCTCAACAATCACCTCACACACCTCAATAGAATGCAAAAGGTTTTGCTTCATCTCCATGTTGGCCTCAGAATGAAAATACTTGGTGTTGGCACCACCTCCTTTAACCAGGTTTGCCTCAATCGTTACTACAATATAACCTCACACTTCTTATCTTCCTCCATGAGAAGATGGTGCTGCTCAAATCTCAACGCCCTCTTTCCCTCAAATAGATCTCGAGAGTCCTCAAGTTGGTCTAGTTGAATGACTTCGACGTGTGCCTCCTCCCTCCTCAATCTCCTGCTTGCCTGCATCTCCCTCTTGAACTGAATCAACATGTTGCATAGAGCCTGAATATTTTCAACCATCACTCTAGAAGGCGAACCATTTACTGCTTTGACTATGCCGACAGAGCGTGACCCGCTCGTGACGGTTTTTTTAATAACCGTGAACGCTTGAAGTAGAACATGCTGCCTGTGCGACACTCCATCGAGTTCCAATAGATGGGCATGTGACTTGATTGAGAGCGTGGCATCAGAGTCATATTCGCCAATGGGAAAGCCTCCATTAGCTCCATATAACCAAGAAAGCTGTCTAGTTGAGCACATGATGAAGAATTCCATCATGTGCATATGGAATTCACAGCATCAAGATTCTCAATGCCATGAGTCCAACAAATTCAGTAAACAAGACAAACTGGTATCAACTGCTCCCATGTCACAGAAACGATCACCAACAAAAAAGGTAACATTGAATTCACTTCAATGATCCACTTTGGGTTTGGAAACCATGCTCGTACTAATCGTAACTCGTCCCACATGACCATGTTAGCAGTGATCGAAGACTTGTCAACCAACTCGTTGTCATAGAAGACCAGAAAATACTAGAAATCAGATCTCATAAGAGCATTGTCACATGACATAAAATACCAATGAAGCATCCACCGAGTCAACTGGCTTAAGCATATTACCTTCCAACTAACCACAGTGCTGCTAGAGGCACATACAGAAGGTATTATCAAGTACTTAGATAATTTGGACCCTATAATCGATCTTCACACAAAATTGTCTCAACTCTTCAACTTCGTCTTCTACAGAAACACCATATCTGCCCTCCAGTTCTAAAGCAACAACCTTAACACCCTCCTCATGTCTGACTGCCCGAAACCACTAACACTCCATGCAACGAGCTTCATTTGGCACTATAGATGGTAGCCCCCAATCCCACCAAATGCACCCCAATTAGCTTGCTACCTTCGTTAGCTTCCCTGTAGCCAGACCTCCACATCACCACTTATTAGGCACTCTTCGTTTGGCATTAGAGAGGGTGCGCGCCACCAAACATATCTCAACACAACTCGCTACCTTCCTCAGTTTCCCGTAGCTAGGACCTGTATAACACCACTTTGTGAGCACTCTTGTGCTCCTTTACCGCCTACTGCATTTCCTCCTCCTGCTACCTCTTGCTCTAGAAAACGCTTAGAATCCTCCCTTCTTCCATTGCCTCATGCTTTTCCCTTGTGAAGAAAATTGAGAATGCAATGGAATAATTTTTTCTTCATGTGATAGGGTTTTTTATATAGCGTGAAACACTAGGTTCCAATATGTGACAATTACACAATTATCTTGAAAGGTTACAAATAAAAAAAGAGAACATATAAATAAACTAAAAATGGACTACACTTCCTCTCAAGTTGGAGCATATCTATCGATCATGCCATACTTGGAAGTCAACAATGTTATGCATTGATGCAAGTTAGAATTATGTGGAAATATGCGGAGTATTAATATTCCCTCATAATCATCTCGAATAAAGTGGCAGTCCACCTCAATATGCTTGGGTAGCTCATGGAAGATATGATTAGCAGCAATGTACACCACATACTTGTTTTCATAGTAGAGAGGAACTCGAGTTGTAGCAGGGAGTCTAAGTTCATGTATAAAAGAGACGAGTCAAATAATCTTACATGTAACTTGAATCGTTGCTATGTATTCTACTTCTGAAGGTGATCTAGAGACTACGATGTGCTTCTTGCTACACCATGTAACAAGATTTCCACTGATAAACATGACACACCAATAGTGGATCAACTATCCTTAGGAGAACTAGCATAGAAGAGGGTTTTTTTAGAGTCCTTCAGGTATCAAATGAGTAAGAGCACTTGCTTTAGATGCTATCAAATTGCTGAATGCTTGATCCGGGAGTGGTAGATGCTATTAGAAATGACATTAAGCAATTGAATGCCCGATGAGGCCTTGGATTTCCCCGCTTTTAATAACCAAGATGTGATAGCCACTATGATTGCTGAGTGTATCGAATTTGAACATGGGAATTGATGGGGATAGAGATGGTCCCTTTTTAGCAGTTGAACATTTTTTTCTAGAGAACGATGGGATGGACCTCCCTTAGAGATCCATCCAAGGAATAATTATATATATTGTAGAAATAAAAAATATTTACATCTACCATGATTCATAGAGGGCCATGGCATGCCCAAGCACAATTTCAGAATAAACCCCCCCCCCCCCTCAAAAATTACACCATTTCTAGCTAGCTACAACGACCACACAATCGCACAGACTTTCACTCTCCCTTCCTCAGAACCCAACCAGTTTTTGCGTAATAAGCTCCAGAAGGTAAGCTTATCATCGCAAACTAATCCCGGACAAGCCACACTTTGCCACACCTCAACAGATCCAGAACATGTAAAAAAGGTGGTTTATGTCTTCCATGGCAGATCCACACCGTTTGCAATCCTCCTCCGCAACTGGGAAAAACCTTGCTCTCCTAACAGCCAAGGTTTGAAAAAACGAAAGGCGGAACGAGGCGGTCTCCTTGGAATCGAGGCGAGGCGTAGCCTCGAGGCGGTCGAGGCGTAAGCCTCAGTTTATATAGAAAAATATGTATAAAACTACAATTATATATATCTCTATGTAATTATATGTTTTCTACCCAATATATAATAATTTATACTACAAGATATGATGAAATAATAAAGATAAGTACCCCAAAATAGAAGATAGAACAACATCATATACATTTCTACACATTTCCATCCAATCAAAGAGGAATTCATTGGCTATAGATATTGTGAAAGAATTAAACAATACATATATGTCTATGAAATATTGTTGTAATTAAAAGTATGACTAAATATACATCGAAGAAATTTATGTTGTATCTAACATATAATATACAATCGCACGAGAAACCATGAATCATATCCATTTCGAGCAGATCTTTGAAATATTGTTGTAACTAAAAGTTCGATTAAATATATGTCGAAGAAATTTATGTTGTATCTAATATATAATACTAGGCAACATGAGAAACGGTGAACCTTATCCATTTTGTTTTGCTTGATATATTGCAAATCTTGTTAAGTTACAAGTATTGTTTAATTTAATATTAAGTGTGAAATAGTAAGAGTTTGCCAAAATAGTTGGATACATTAATTGTAAATATGAAGTTGTGGGCATGAAATAAACATCATATTTAGGCATTCATCTTATATAATCATTATCATAAATAAACAGATATTTATAAGCTTCTCAAACTACTAAGTAAACCATTAAAATAAAAAATACTTCAGAAAAAGCAAAAACGCCTCACGAAACGCCTCGACCGCCTCGAGGCGTTCCGCCTCGAGGCTACGCCTCGACCACTCGAGGCGCACGCCTCAAAGGACTGGTCTGAGGCGTAAGCCTCGAGGCTAAAAGGGACCGCCTCGCCTCGAGGCGTACGCCTCGACCGCCTCGAGGCTAGCCTTTTCAAACCATGCTAACAGCTGTCAGAATTCGCTCTCTTCTCAGCAACCAAAGAAATATCTTCACCCTAGCCGGAATCCTCCAACTTCATATTCTCGCACAGTCCCTGATGAGCTCCATATCAGGGACAGTAATCTATCGAGAGAAAACCTTATATGCTTTCGTAACCGTGAAGAACCCATCCCTCCAGCACCATGAGTCAATCCCTTCCATTGGCGCTTCAGCTCTGCCTAATCTGCTAGAAAGATCTAGAAATTCCTTCACTCTCTCCGATAAAACAACATCAAAGGATGGTGTCTACGAACCGTCCGACCACACCTCCACCACAGAAGCATCCTTATTTGAAGCCGAAGCAAAAAATTTAGGGTAAAGATCACTCAGTGCTCCCTCCTCCGTCCAACATGAGAGTTTCTTATCCCACGACAATGCACCTGAAAGCATTTTACTCACCCCATTATAGCCAATAGTGACGGATGGTTGTGATGCTACATTTTAAGGACCGATTGCATTGCTGTGGACATTGTTGTTTGTTATTAGTTGATGGAAACATAAAAAATTTTGTCCTAAGAAATGATAAAAAAATCAACTTTGATGATATAAGTGCTCAAATAACCTTGCAATATGGTAGAAGTCTGCTAGGGTATTTAGATCATGATACTGAACATAAGGGTGGACTTGCATACTTTTTTTTGGCAATCAGGCTGCATGTTACCTTTAAACATAGGAGACATAGTTCGCATCATATGGCATATCTATGTTCCAAACTAACTTGACCCATATAAATCGACCTTTGTGTAACCTTCCTCCTCCACGATGCTAGTTCTTGTCAAAGTTTAAATATTTCTATTTTGAGAATCTACTATTATGTTGGTTAGTGATGTGATTGTGCTTGAGACAATTCATGTGCATGCTCTACTTGAAGCTCAACCAATCTTGTGGGAGTTTGTTGACACTATGCTAGATTATTTCCCAATGGCTTACCACCTCTTCGAGACATCCTACATCACATTGACCTCATTCTTGATGCAAGTTTACCGCATTTGTTGCACTATATGATGAGCTCTAAGTAGCATGCGCAAGTGCATTGTCATGCGATTGACTTGTGTTGACTGTGTTGTGGATATGTTTGTGAGAGCATGAGCTCAGTGGTACTTCATGCACTCCTCATGCCCATAGGATCAAATTTCGGCGAAATTCGGTCGAATTTCGATTTTGGTGGGTGATCGAAATTCGATCGAAATGGCCTATATCGATCGAAATTTGGGGGCATCAATTCAAAAACCAGGCAAAATAACCGTAATTTCGGTCGAAATTTCATTTTGGTCACTCATCGAAATGGTGACCGAAATCAAAATTTAAGGCCTTGCATGCCTAATAAAATTTATTTTGAAGAATGTGCTTTGATAGTCGCCCTCCGGTAACAAACTTACAGTCATATCATTTTCCTTCCCTCATTTAGATGAGGCGTTGAACATGCTTTTTGGTGTCACACTTTGCTAAGACGGATCTCCATTGTGGATATAATCAAATATGCATTCATTTTGAAGGTGAATGGAAGACAATCATTGAAATCAATGAAGGCCTTTATGAGTAGTTTGATAATTATGTCATTTGGTTTGTCTATTTGCTAAGATCCTTCTTAGAAAAATATATGGTTGTCTACTTTGATGACATCTTAGATAACCACTTAACACTCTTATACCAAGTTTTGGAGATACTGAGAGCACAATATACATTTGTCCATCTCAAGTGCTCTTTTTTTAATAATAGAAGGGTGGTCCCCTAGGCAGGCATACCCAAAAGGATCATTAAAGTTAATGCAATATTTTACAAGGGCCAAGTTATATTATTCAAAAACCATTTTATGTTTGACTTGATCATTTTCGTAGGTTATAGTGTCCTTGGCATAGTGTGAAATATCAATATGGATATCGTATCGCAATGTTCAGGAAGGCGCTATGCGGTATTCAGTCGGAGGGGTCACTGCATAGAGAGTAGCGGTATGCAGGAGAGTATGCGGATTTATGCAGTTTGGTATTTATTATTATTAAATATCAAGGTTCAGGAAAGCGGTATGCGTATGCGTTCGGACTGGTCACTAAATACTGATTAAGCGATATGCGGGGGCATATGCGGGGTATATGCGGTTCTACGCTGTTTTTAAATTTTCAATTTAAAAATAAATAAATATCTATGAATAACATTACCACTGAATTATATATTTAAGTTGAGTTAAAGAAGATCTAAGAAAAACGAAAAATGTTAAATGGGTGTGTATATATGCTTTTAATTGCCTCATACTTAATCACAAAAAACATTTACCATAAAAACTTCACACATTATATGATTCGTAATAACAAAACTTTAATATACATACATGCAAGGCCCTAAATGTCGGTTTCGATCACTATTTCGATATTGACCAAAACAGAATTTCAGTGGAATTTCGACCGGAATTTCGGTCATTTCGGTAATTTTTTGTACTAGGACCCCCCATATTTCGGTCATTTCGATCGAATTTCGATTTCGACTGGATATTGATATTCGACAGAAATTCAACCGAATTTCGCTGAAATTTGAGGCCATCCATACATGCACTACATGAGCAAAACCACAATCGACATATATAAAAAATATTCAACGATACATTGCATATACTCGTGAAATCAATACATGAGAAAGACATAAACATTACATATACATAATGGTATAGTGCATTGCAATTGTATAGAAATGCATGTCATATTCTTACCATTGAATGAAGGAAGAGGCAGAGTTACGGAATTAAGGACCTGAACGAGAAGATTGAAAAGTTGGAGCTACTGAAGCAGTATACGGGGCATATGCGGGGCATATGCGGGCTGCATATGTGGAGAGGGCGCTTATTGCATTGATTCATGTAATCGGTGCGGTCTGCATGCCGCGCGGGCATATGCGGCCCGTGCGACCGATTTAGTGAACATTGTTAAATATATATATTGATATTTAATATTATGTTAATATCCTCAGTTGGGAGAGTATGCGGGGGGAGTATGCGGTTTTATGCAGAAGAGTATGCGATTTTATGCGTGGATTTATGCGGTTTTATGCAGGGAATATGCGGTTTTATGTTATTATGCGAGTGTGGTTATTTGATTTTAGATTAAATAAAAAATGTTCTATCAGAAAAGCGGTCGAGTATGCGGCCGCATAGGAGGTATACTCAGCCGAGTATGCGGGTCAACCCACATACATGGTCGTTTCATCATACTCGGAACGACAAGGCCCCTAAGTATGAGTATGCGGTCGAGTATGCGGCTTACTCGGCTGCTTTTTTGAACATTGTCGTATCGGTCCTCTCGGAAAAGGATATATCAGGGATATATCGACGATATTGATGGAAATGTCGGGAATGGTTGAAAAAGCTGTTTTTTGTTGTTTTTCGCAAATTAAGATCATTCAAGTTATTAAAACAATAAATAACATGCAAATACACGTTTAATCACATATATTGAGCTTTTATGACACATATATGCACATATCGGTCATATCAGACATAATGGTGTTATTGTTGATTGCTGACTTATAGATATTGAAAATGGAGTTCATCCAAGTTCTTACAACACTAAATAACTTACAAATATACAATCAGATCACACATATCGATCATCTATGACCCTTATGTCGCACATATCGAACATATTGTTGTTAATGTTGATTGGTGAATGATTAACATTGGAATAGGAATCAAATTAGCTAAGTTAACCACACCTAGAACACATTTTTTTCATGGAAGATATTGCATGGCATTGAGATGAGTCATTTGATTCAAAAAATGCAGATAATGATTAATAAGACAATGTTTCTTTCATATAAATAACTTTCGATGATGGACAAGGTTCTGTCGTTCTAGTGAAGTAAAGAACTAATTACAGACTTACAACAACTAAAGATTTATATATTCACAAAAATAAATGAAAAATGTAAATTAATGTAATATTATAAAAGATATTATATAGCCATGAGGGATTCAGAACCAAGAGTTCTGTGGTGGATCCGTATGGCCCCCTTCCCTGTTGTCTCTCATAGCACATCGCGGACTCAATAAACTCGTAGTAGTTATCCCATGTCATGTATGAATGCATGGCCCTGTAATCCATGACAATGTGCATGTACCGATGGCCGTCGATGCTTATGAGTATCCCGATTTGTGGGTAAACATCCTTAGATCCGATATCTCAATGAGGTACGACGAGGCTGCGAAGTACTGGCTTGAAATCATGATGATGATGATGATGGAGTAGGAAATGATCTCTGCGGAGGAGGAGGCACAACTATGTAGAAGTCGGGGAAGATAACATAACTGTCACCACCAAAATAGCTGCCCTGACTTTGGATTGGTTAATTATTTTTTGTTTTGATTTTCGGATTTATTATATTTAGTATTTTTAACACGCTTAATGTGTAAAGTCCTGGATATTTAATGTCTAACATACTATCTATATTTCTATGATTTGATTTCGAAGAAAAAGCATCTCGAATCTAGAGTTGAGATGACTAATTTCATGACAAACCACGCATGAGACAAAACACAAAAATAAATTATAGATCTCATGTTTAATTCATGGAATTAATAAATTACTATTTTTTAATTAACATAAAGCACCATCAAATCGTGTTTTCTATGTGTAGAACATGAGATCCGAGTTTCTCCTTTCATAAATTAACTTAATTCTACAACAAAACTCAAAAACTCCAAATTAATTCTCCCTATATCTCACCAAAACTTACAAAAAAACTCAAGAATATGCATGAGACGCAAAACACGAAAATAAATTATAGATCTCATGTTTAACTCACGGAAATAATAAATTACTAATTTTTATTTAACATAAAGCACCATAAAATCTTGTTTTATATGTCTAGAATATGAGATCCAAGTTTATCCTTTCATAGCTTTACTTAATTTCACAACAAAACTCAAAAATCCCAAATTAATTCTCCCTATATCTCACCAAAAAACTTCAAATATTGCAAAAAAACTAAAAAATATACAATACCAAATCAATATTAGCAGAACTCCTATGAAATTTCTCTCATTAAACATAAAAATTAGAGATCTAGCATTTTACCTCAAATAAGCAAGGGAGAGCTTTGGAGAACCTTGGAGAAGAGAGACCTGTCGATATCGAGCTAAAGTGGGGCAAAATTGCCCAAATTTCATCCATATCGGGCCACTTGGTGCATTGCACTGTAGCCATATTTCATGTGTCGGCAACATATCGCCGACACCTTGATATATTGCTGCTATATCGGGACCATATTGGCGAAATCCGGGAAATCGAAAGGGAAGCTAATATCGACTCCTCACCGATACCGATATATCGCCGATATATCACGATATTTTGTACTATGGTCCTTGGATGGACTCAAGTTCGATCCATCCAAAGTACATGTAGTTGAGAATTGGCGAGTGCCTTAGATTATCATTAAGATTGCAGTTTTCTTGAAGTGACCACTTGTTGTTTCATTCAAGACTTTGATGCAAGTGTCGTGCCAATGATTGATTACACATGCAAAACCCATGCAAGAAGTCTACACCATCTCGATTTCTTCATTTTTTGTGCTCGACTATGACAGTTCACATATCGTTACTCAATGTGATTTTGCACTCAACTCTGTGCATGAGGTATTGCGTTATGTGAAACTCTACCAAGCACACACCAACCTATACTGTAGGGAAAGTGCATTTAGAGGTCAGTGATGGTCAACCTAAAAAAGAGATTCTCCCTTAAGGCCTTAAGTGTATCCTTTGCCGGCTACTCGAGGCTTGAATTTGGTTATTTGAGTTAAGCCTTTCTTGCACCTATCGAGTTTTCCGGGAGTATGCTTTATTCCGAACATGCCCTAAAAACCGAGTTCACGAAAAGTTGCTCCCTTTAAATTCTAGCATTTATGATGCCCATTATTGGTTCTTCTGATTGGTTCCAGACATGGAAGGAAATATCGCCGATATATCGATATCGACATGGGATCGATATGGGCACCGATATCGACATGGGACCGATATTATCAGGACAGGTCCTTCCGTCATTTTGTTTGACTATTTATTTTTTCGCAGCCTGAACTGTGGCATTTTTTTCCCTTCTATTTATCATGTTGGTTGCATCAGATGGCTATTTATCTCTGGTAGGCATCCTTTGGCATTTAAAATAATTACTAAAAAGCTTATCTCATGTAATCTGTTGATTGAAGGTATTGAAAAATGTGTATGGCATGGATAGTCTGATTGGTTTCTGCATTTTTCAGCGTAATATTAAACACGGTAAAAGATTAAAGTTGGTTCATTCCCATTGTTTGCATTTTTTAAGTTATCAATTTAAACTAGTCGTATTTTTTTCCTTGAACATTTTTGAGAAAAATTGTCTTTTTGTAATTATCTTCTGCAACCCAGTTATGTATTTGGTGAGAATTTTATAACATCTTTGGATTATTTCAGGATAAACATGTGGACATTCAAAATGAAAATACTGCCCACCAGATAGCATCTGGTGACGAGCATAATATCATCGTGAGCTCAGTGGAGCCTAATAGTTCTCACGTGCAAGTTCCTCGAAATGATGTTGTTAGTGACCAGAATGAAGATATTTACTTGCCTGAATTGGATGATGATTTGGATGCATTTCTCATAAATGACACTTTTAGCTTGTTGGGATCTCAAAGTCCTCTAGATGACTATCTGGAATTGAATGATCTTGCTAAGCCTCTAGATGTGGAAGAATATGGCCTTCATAAAACCTCTGCTATCCGAAATGAACAAGCATTCATGGGTGTATTTGACCATGATAATAACATGGGAGGTCTACATGATGTTGAGGATCACTTCAATTTTGGGGAAGGCGATGTTCAGGTACCCAAACAAGATGGTCCTGCATTCGTCGAGGATAACTATTATCAGGACACGAATGAGATTTTCAATAAAATTGCTGATAACCAAGCTGATGACAGCATGCTTTATTTTGATGATAGAGACCTTTATCCAGGGGTACAACGTGATGGTTTTGTTCAGATGGCTGACTTTCTTGATCCAATGCCTTCTGCTTTTCCAGCATCTGACCCGCTGGAGGACATTGGTGCATATTTTGATGCAACTGACAACACCGTACAAAAGTCTTCTGTGGATGAATTTCTGGATTTCTCTACTCTTGATTCAGCTAACATTTGGGATGAGGTACCACATTTTTGTCTTCTTTTTTGTGTGTGTGGTGGTGGAGGGGTCATCATTTTGAAAATTTGGCGAGGCATAAGTGAGGCATATCATCTCACACCTAAAACTGTGACAGTGTTTTCCAAAAAGAAGTGTGTACATGTTATCTTGTGCCCAATTATTATTCAAAAAACTGAATCAGATAGAAGATATGGCTTAATATCTTATGCCTAACTCAGGAAACAAATACATTCCAAGATGGAGCATATACAAAATGTGGCATAACTTTTTATTTTATTTTATTGAGTCAAAAAAGGGGAAACACGCTACGGTGTCAGTCCCTGATAAATAAATGTACTAAGCTTTCTCTCACTATAAGTAGGGTCGGCTACATGGATTCTTGCTCAAATCCATGCTGAAAGATTCGACTATTTTTTATGGTGGCCGTCAACTACCTAACGCAACCCATGCAAGAGTGGGATTTGAATCCTGGTCTTTTCTGTGGTAGATACACTGTACTACCACTAGACCATTAAGTCAGTCCCTAATGTATTAAAAAAACTAGGAAGAGTTACAGTGAGCCAAGACTAAGGTAGAGTTTTGGAATGGAAAATTACATTCTGACCATAAAACCGATGAGGAGAAAAAAAGCATACCATTCTTGCTAACCAAATAGCCCATAAAGTTGCTACATGCCTCAAAAGATCCTCCTTAGGCTTGTGTTTTTCCACAAAAAGCGATTCCCAGGAACCAACCAGATTTTGTAGACCCAACCATGTAGTATCCATCTCTGACCAAATTGCTGATGTTTTTACACAGTGCAAGAAAAGATGATCCACAGTTTCAATCTGAGCTTCACAAAAGGGACATATGGCAGACATACTAGAAAAGATCTTGCACATCGGTCTCTTGTCATAAGTCATCTTCTGCGTAGCAATCATATAAAAAATCGATTCGGTTATGCAGTTTTAACTCCCATATATCGTATTGCAATTTCGACTCAGGGCATCTATCCGTGCTAGGAGGGGGGGTCTGAAAATTGCGTTATAGGCCCATTTTACCGTAAAAGAGTTATCCTTCCAAAGCCAATGATCACGATCATATGATGGTCTTTCATGGTGCCTGAGAGAGTCAAGAAGGGTAAGTAATTCCTCCAAACGCTGATCTGAAAAAACCATGACAAATGATGGTATCTAGTTGCCATCTGACCAACATTCAAAAACCTTAGCCCCTCGATTTGCGGCCAGAACGAATAGACGTGCGAATCTAGATGCAAGTGCTCCCTCCCATGTCCAATCGTCACACCAGAATGCAAAAGATCTTCCATCACCGAACACATGTCTAAAATGTTCCTAGAAACAAGGCATCACATGGTGGATTCCATTCCAAAAGGTTGAATGGTGAAAGAGAGGATGATGGGGCATACTGTCTCGAACACCATTGTTTAAAATGTTGCGTATGAGACGACAATGTAACTCCACTTCTACCCCAAATCTTGTTCACCCACTTTAGAAGTAAGGCCTCAATCATAGTTTCTAAGCTTGGTATCCCAAGCCCACCAGCATCCTTCGGCAATGTGACTGTACCCCAATCAAGGAAGTGTATTCTTGAACCATACTGGTTAGACTTGCCCCAAAGAAATCACCCCATGATTATTTCTAATCTGTGTCAGATGCCAACTGGCGAGAGATGAGATGACATATAGAACACAAGAATAGCCTGCAGGACTGCCTTCACGAGTACCAAACGGCCACCACGCGATAACAAAGCTGCCTTCCAACCATAATGTTTTTTCTCCATCTTCTCAACAGTCAACAATAAGTAACCAATCAGAAATTTTAAATCTTCCCGCGGTCAAAGGGAGACCCAGATAGCGGATCGGCAACGAGCCACAATCCATTCTCAATTCTTCACAGCAGGCAAGTGCATCAGTCTTTGAAAGACGAAAAGGGATAGCCGTAGATTTCTCATGGTTTAGGATCAATCCTGACAGGTCTCCAAAAATTTCGACCGTTGCCATTCCTTTGGCTTCCTCCTTCCCTCCCTCGATAAAGAAAATGGTGTCATCTGCATATTGTAGTAAAGGAATACACATATCCTCAATCATATAGCCAGTTGTGAGCTTAGTGTGTCGCACCTGTTCAACCATGCAAAACAAGATATCTGCAGCAATCACAAAAAACATAGGTGCACAGGGGCACCCTTATCCAACTCCTCGTTGTGGTTGGAAAAAGCCCCCTCCGGCTTACCATTAACAAGCATCACATAGGAAACAATGGTAACACAATGCTCCATCCATGAAACTCACATGTCGGGGAAGACTTGTTTAGTCATTGCCATCCAAAGAAAATGCTAGTCTACGATGTTGTAGGCCTTAGTAAAATCCACCTTCCAAAGAACTCCCATCGTTTTATGACGCTTCCAATATACAATAATCTATGTTGTCATGGCTAAACTGTCTATTAATTGTCTTCCAGGAATAAATGTTGAGTGGACAGGAGAAATAAAGTGATCCAGTACTCTGCTCAACCTAATTGCCAAGACATTAGCCACAATTAAATAGATTGCATTGGAAAGCGCAATAGGACGATAGTCCTTAATTCTCTCGCAGTCTTCATTTTTTGGGTAGTAAGAAGATAAAAGCTTTGTTTAGTCTCTCGAATCCCTCATTACATCCTAGTAAACTCTTGCACAACCTCCACAACCTCATCTCCCACCATTGTCCATAACTCACGAAAGAAGAAGATTGGGAATCCATCAAGGCTAGGTGTTCCATCCGCATTCAAGTTCCATACTACATTTTTACTTCCTATGCTGTAACATCAAGAACAAGGTGATTTGCATGCTGCTCAGAGAGATGAGAAGCCCCAGTCCTGACCGCCTCTATGGTCTAACTGCATTCCTCTTAGAAAAATCACGAAAATGACCTGCAATCGTGTGGCCCATCTCACAGTCACCCTTCACACTCCTTCCATTGATGACCACCATGCCGATCAAGTTATATCGGTGATGCCACTAGCAATTCTATGGAAGTAAGTCGTGTTGGCATATCCTTCTTTCAGCCAAGAGTGTCTATATCTCTGCTTTCACTCTGCAATCTGCTTCTTGTCCTTTGTCAGAATGACCTTCTGTGTTGTCGCTTTAGCAGTGAGCTCGTATGAAGAAAGATCTCTAGTATATTCCAAACCATCTATTCTGGAGACTTTTTCTTCCGCCTCTACATGATGGGCCCTTCCACTCTCTCTAACCTCCTTGAACGCGTATAGGCGTAACCTCAGAGAAATAAGTTTCTGGGCCAAACACGACGTTGCTTAGTCTGAGACCACCGTGGATCTCCAGTGCATCGAGATCAGTTCTTTGAACCCCTCCTCCGGGAGCCATGTCTGCTCAAACATAAAGAAACCTCTAGTGGGAGACAACTCCCCAGAATCCCATATAAGTGGTGTGTGATCTGATTTGGTAAGAGCTCTTGAAGAGGACAAAGAGAGGGGGAATCCCTCCAATGTTTAGGAAGGCGGTATGCGGTATTCAGTCGGAGGGGTCACTGCATAGAGAGTATGCGGTATGCGGGAGAGTATGCGGTTTTATGCGATTTGGTATTTTTTATTATTAAAAATATAAATAAATTTTTAATATCATGTTAATATCCTCTAAATATTATATTCTTGATTGTAATAATAAAGAATTGAAGGTACAAGGAACAAAACTATTGGGATAATAGAGTCAAGTGAGCAAAAACATCAATTGAAAGAGCGTTAAGTCGGATGTCCGAATCTAGGTTAAGGTTTTAAAAACAGTTTATTCGAAAATCGGCCGCATAAACGGCCGCATATACGGTATACTCGGCCGAGTATGCGGCCTGATCTGCCTAGATGACGATTTGACCATACTCGGTGCACTAAGGCTACCGAATACGAGTATACGGCCGAGTATGCGGTATACTCGGCCGATTTCCTGAACACTGAATCCCTCCAGTAGCTCTGCGGACGCCAAGAGGCAATCAATATGTGATTGAGATCTAGAATTCCTCCAAGTGTATTTCGAATCAGTGGTAAAAATCACTTCCAGATCCATATCGTCAATCAATTCAGGAAAATCAACCGAACCAGGGTCTTGTCCACCCCTCATACCCAGTCAGTCTGAAGAGAGTAAAGTAACGTTGAAGTCACCTCCAATAAGCCATGCGGCTCTAGGGAGGGCAACCCTCGCATTACGTGGATCTACCACAAATTCACTCTGGAATTTGGAATGCATTGCCCATATACACAAGAAATTGCAATTTGCAAGCCTTTCACGAAGTTTTCTAGTCATAAAGAAAGGATGTGCCTTCCTTTTATCTCTGACACCAGATCAAACACACCTTTTATCTCGGACACCATGTCAAACACAATGTCTTTTTAAGCAATAATCAGTCCACCGGCGAGCCTACAACAACTAGTGTTTTAAAGTTCATCAGTGTGCCAGAGTCCAAAGATTTCCACAAGAAAGGGGAGCATGAAGAAAGCTTAGATTCTTGTACAAATACAATATCACAACCCTAATCATTTAACATAGCACCCAACGATCTCCATTTTTTCGGGTCACCCAATTCCCGAACATTCCATGTTAGGACTTTCATTAAGACAATGGTAAGGAGCCCGATGCACATAGCATACCCGCCGCCAACACTACCCTGGCATTATGCATTGATATTTTTGAACTGCCAGATGACACCTGCTTGGACTTTTTTCTCGCCCGATAGCGCTTTGATTTTCCTCCAATCATAATACCCATGGGAGGTGTAGGCAAAGAGGGAGGAGAGAGTGAGATTGCTTGATTCAACGATGCACTTTCTGTAGAGGGGAACATTCTAGAGTAGTTCTGATCCATGGTCGCTTCAAGAGTGGCAATCGCATGTTGTAGAGTCATTGACTAGAGGGAAAGGGCCAAGAACCGATTCCGAAGAAACGGTAACCTCTGTGTTTTGTTGCTAACAATATGTATATTTCTCTTTTGAAACCTCGAACCGTTGTGCCACATTATGCAGTGTAGACCAAGTCGACAAAATATGGGGAAGGAGCAAAGAGATAGGTTGTTACGAGCAACAACATCGCAACTCCCGTTGGAGGCTTTGTAAAAGCTACGTGCGGTAAGTGGCACAGTAGAGGAAGCACCCCAGAATTCAAACTCCCAGGATTAATAGTCAGATCCACCATTGTGACCGTGTTCTACAAGTCCGAGAAAGAGCCCAAAATAGCGCCCTTAGGCGGAGTATCCAAAATCATTGTTTTTCGGGTCGGGCTAAAACCCCCTGGCTAATTTTATTAAAAGTCGGATCTAGCATTCTGACCATGTTCCTTCATGTTTATTCTAGTTCTCTGATATTACGCTTCCGCATTCTCGATTTCTAACATGGTATCAGAGTTGATACATTGTATTTGGCCAATTGCAATATCTCGATTTCTAACATGGTATCGATTTCTACAGATCATATTTGGCCAATTGCACTACAAAAAAAGGAAAGAGTATGTACAATGTATCCCCTAGCAGGACGTGTGTCACTAGAATGATTGCCCTTGACTTATCGGAATTTGTATTGGGACTGTCAACTATTGAGATCCCACGTGCATTCCAAGAGGCTCTTCAAAAGAGTCAGTTTAGGCTTGCGATGGAAGAGGAGATGGCTGCTCTTCAATCACGTGGGACATGGACCCTTGTTACAGCTTTGGAAGGAGCATCTGTTGTCAGCTGCAAATGGATCTTCACAGTAAAGCACATGGCATATGGTACAATTGACATATATAAAGCCAGGCTTATTACTAGAGGTTTTACATTGGCCTATGGTGTGGATTATATTGACACCTCTCCTGTAACGAGACATTCTACCTTATGAATTCAGCTCTCTGTTGTTATGGTGCGTGATTGGGCTCTATTCCAGCTAGATGTCAAGATTGCTTTCTTATATGGTGATCTTCAGGAAGAGGTCTACATATAATAACTACCTGGGTTTGCTGTGTGTGTGTGGGGGGGTATTTCTGTAGGCTACATAAGGCTATTTATGGCCTTAAGCAGAGTCCCAGGGCTTGGTTTCAAAAGCTCTCAGATCTAGTAGAGCATAAAGGATTCAGACGATCCACTTCATATCATTTTTATTTGCACAAAAAACACAACAAGGTACAATGGTTTTCCTCATGTATGTTGATGACATTATTGTTACATGTGACGATATTCAAGGGGTAATTGAGGCCGAGAAATTCCTAACTCAACAATTTACCACCAAGGACCTGGGAGAGTTGAGGTACTTCTTAGGTCTAGAATTTTCCAGAAACAAGCAAGGCTTGGTAATGACATAGAGAAAGTATGTGATGGATCTACTTTCAGACGCTGGGATGCCTGGGTGCATATCGACATATACGCCTATGGATCCAAGTATGAAGTTACATGAAGATGTCGTTGAGGAAGTGGACAAGCGAAAATACAGAAAGCTTATGTTACCATTACCAGGCATGATATCTCTTTTGCAATAAGTAAAGTTAGTCAGTTTATGGAACAACCATGGTTGGTGCACATAAATGCAGTCTACATAATCCTCAGAGAATTAAGTAGGTCGGCTACATGGATTCTTCGCCTCCATTCAGATCTATCTTGGGCCAATCTCGGGCTTATATCCACAAAACTAAGATCCCTTCGTATGGTCTCTTTCCAACACTTCTTAGGCCGTCCTCGCCCTTTCTTAGATCAAGGAATGATTTGCAATAATATTTATTACATAATGGCTCGTCGTGAGCTTGCATGTCCAACAACTTCAACCCATAAGTATTCTTCCTATGCCCTTCCTTCCCACAGGCAAAGCATCGCGGAGGAAGCACGCACCGGGCCGTTTTGTGCCCGTATTTACCACACCTATAGCAGTGCTGCCCTCTCTTTCGATGAGAAACGATTGTCCAGCCTTCATCAGCCCCCACTGCCTCTCGATCGACGGCCCTCACGCACCCTACCTCCTCATTTTTGATCGATCTCTTCCATGTTTGTACGCATGAACACACCTCCCACCTTAGGCGTTCTCTCCGACGACGAGAGTTATCCGTCCTCGGATCAAGCATCCTTCTGGCATATCATTTATGCTTAATAAGCTATTAATGTATGGCGAAAAGGCCTAGGATGTGCTGTATTTATTTTTTTTTTGAGATCCAAAGGATGTGCTGTATTTCTTTTGCCCTTTCTACATATGCATGTTCCAATATAGAATAAATTCCTGTATCTGCAAACAGAAGGTTGAAGTTACCCTTCCCGACAAACAAAAATTATCCATTTGAAAGAAAATAATAAGTCATTGTACCTTATCACAGATACGAACCATCTTGTACTTGTTCTCCGTAGTGGAAAAATGTGACAAATTATGTATTCTGACCTTGCCATGTTGCAGGGAGATGCCCTCCAACCGGTTGTGCAGTCTTCACAACTTCCTATTGCAAATTGTGTATCCGGGGCTTCATCATCGGGGTTATCTAGTAGCAGCGGCAAACAAATTGCTCAGACAAGTTATTTCCCTAAAAATCCAGGTAAACAGGCCTGTTCATTTTTATATCAGTTGATGTGATATCTCGCATTGATCCTGCCTCCACAGTTGTCTGTCGTTGACTATTACAACCTACTCAATGATAAACTTTACATGAATGTCACCCATAAATTAAAAATATTCGCTCATAATCAGGATCCATCTGGCATGACCCATTTTCAAGAGAATTGGTATCACCCATTACTTTGCAGCGTACAGATCTTTGATTCACATACCTTTTACTGCATTTTTCCCGTACTTTTATTCTAAACCATGTTCTTTACTCGCTCGATCAAACAATACTAAATGGGTTAGCACTGGAGTAACCCTGCTTAAACTGTTTATTCGTGTCTCAAACTATCATAGTCTGTCACATAATCCGATCTTTAGTAGCCTTGTTTATTCGTGTTTCAATCCAACTATCATATTCAGTTGCATGCATTTTGACAACTGTCTCTGGGTCTGGGGTGAATCCGAAGCTGAAATTCACATTTTTGTAATATTCAGTTCCCTCTTACGTAGTATGTGCTGGTGTGTGCATTTTTTTCTTATGCTTGTTTTTCATTGTTTTTTTCAATTGTCCTTTAAGGATTTCAATATTCTTGAATCGGAAACACAGCTTAAGTTGTTTTTATGACCGGGACTAGGCTGTTTATATTCTCCTTGCGGCAGCTGTAACTTGCTCAATTAGACCTCAGATTGAACACCCAAAGAGGTTTAAACACTATTTTTTTCTCATTCCGAGGGGTTTTCATCTAAAAATCTTCTAATGCAGATCTTTATGGGAATGCCCCTGATAAGAGCATCAAAGGCCGTCTTATTAGCATGCTAGGCTCTATTTCCTCGCCACCTGCTTTAGCTGCAGAGCCCAAAGCTCATGGCCTCAATCCTGCAGCTCAAAGCTCAAGTTCAATTCACATTACAGCTGGGATGATTCACATAAATGGCTTGAAGGTGAATGGAAATGGACAGCCCTGGTCTGGTGAGAAAAGTGAAGACCTAGGGTTCCTCCTGTCTTATGACACTGCCAGGGCCGATATTAGCAGCAATTCCTCTGGTTTTGCACATGTGGGGAAGATGCATTGCAGCTCGGTATCTGTTGCCGTCCGTAGTGGATATTGCCTTTCCTTTCTTACTGTACTTTTCTTCGCAGTCTTCCTCAAGATGGGTGTGGTCTATTTATGCCAGGTAAAATAGATAGTGTTATAAAGTGGACATCAACATCTACTTCTCAGACTATAGGAAAAGGCTCTCCATGGTGATGCTGAACCATCATTAACTGTTCCCTGTGCTGTCTGTTTTTGTCGATATCATTTAGAAGTTGGTCTTTTTATTTGATGGCAGGGTGGAATAGTTCAGAATTTGATATAATTGCTATATTGTTGTGAAGATTCCATGAAGATAATGGTAACGGTGGATTGTATCTAAAATAGTGGTTTCCGTAGTGTATTTTCATCAGATATCGGAAGTGCTGTTCTTTCGATCTTGCAGCTTAAAGGAACACTGGGTATGATGTTCTTATTTCTTCACTCCTAGCTACAGGCAGGGTCTTGCAGCATCAGTTCTTTTGGTTTTGGAAATGCACTGTTGTCCCTTTAATCAAACCGGCTGGATTCTGTTCGCGGGTCTATGGAAGTCCTTCATTGAGTTCTCTTTAGTTCAAAGATTTTTGATGATTTTATACTGGGAGTTGTCGATTGGTTCCACTGTCATCTGGAAGAAGCTGGGTGGGCGTATGAATAAGCCGATTTGCACAAGTTCTGTGGTGTTAGAACATGTGGTTAAGCACCGGGGTGGTTCATCCCCCAACATTGGCAAGCTTGAACTTTAGACTTGAGTTTCAATGGTGTACCCGAACTTTAAAAAGATAACAATGTGGTATGGGGTTAATGCAGTATAATGCGGAAAGAGAAAGGGGGTAGAACCAGGTTTGATAGCCTGAAATCACAACAATGCTGCATTCTAAAGTTTGGTACGATATTAAAATTGGATTCTCATAACCTTGAATAATTATCTTCACGAAAAACTCCAGTATAAGAATATTTCTTTGGTGTTGGAACTGATTATATCACATGAATAAGTGTTATTGACACGACTTGCGTAAATAGAAATTTGTTTAAAGTTCATATTTGCCACGTACATACAGTACAGTTCAAATTTATCAAATGTGTAGGAACAAATTTTCGAACACTGAATCGATAATCAACGGACTTGAAAGAGACCTGGTGGGGGACTGAAATAGTTAAATTAAGTTTTCCTTCGATTTTATTGAAACTATGAGATAAATTTGATAACTCTAGGTTTAAAATTTGATTTTTCTATGAAAGTAAACTTATATGTGGCGTCGAATTTCAGAGTTAATTTTACAAGCCAAATTAGATATCCAGGAATAAGATTAAATTATTATTTTGATTTATATATTTTTTCTACTGCAAATTTAATTAAGAACGCCGAAATGTTTGCATTTTAGCCACAGATCAAGCATGGCAGACATTACTCTCCTCCGAGGCGGCTAGACCTTTCCTTGGTTTGAAACATGGTTTTTGGAAGATTGGCCTTGGACAATCTACGTTGACGAGAGAAGACATTTCCATATTTATAACTTTACTAATGCATCAAACCTCGCATTTCTTCATCTAAATAATAATAACTTCATCGGCAGATCAATATCGTAAGTATCTCGTTCGAGTTTTCTAGATAAGATTTTGAGAACTCTGGATTTTATAGAAGCTCCCACTGTTTTGTAGATTATCTCAACGCGAAGATTTTAAAAATCTATGTTAGCAACGGAAAACAAAACCAGATATCTAATTAGCATATGTAAAAAGTTAAAAACAACCAGATGAAAACCTGCGCATCCGGGCCCCTTTGTAACCTTTTTTTGGTTTAAATAAAGACAGCTACCTGGGCTGTGAAAATCGGGCTTTATAAAAAAACCCTAATAAATATTTTCCAAAAATGATAGTTTTGGAACAATGGTCAAAGGGCAATACCAGATCAACTAAAGTTCGATCCCTTCCTGAAATGAGTGTCCGCCCTCAGCCCTCTCCATTCTCCACCTAATAGCGTGCAGTGACTTCCACGATTTGTCTATTATTTCACTAAAAATAGATTACCCTCTACCAATTTAACCCGAGAGCTTCTCTTTCTAGGCGACAAGGGGTTCCCCGTTCTTGGCGTTTATTCCTTTTTTTCCTACTCTTTTTTTGTGTTTTCTTCCTAAGTAATGGGTTAGATCTACTGTTCTTCCCCTTTAGAATCGCCTTGCGATTCTAGAATCTCTGGATCTACCCTCTTTCGTTTTTCTTCTTGTTCGTTATTTTCGTAGCTAGTTGTCGCGTCAATCCTTCTCGCTTTTTCCTTCTTTCGTCGAACTTCTAATCTCTTCTAATTGGCTTTACCTTCTTCATCAAAGATTGTTCTTCCAGATCCTGATCTGGATTTGGAGTTTCCACTTCTTTCACCTCAAAAATTGAAGAAAAAGGGAACGGTTATTCCTCAAGACATGACTTCAAAAACCGTTCCTCTTTCCTATGCTGCGATCATGAAGGAGCACATCAAACCGCATGTTATGGGTCCAGCGGTCAAAGTCAGAGAACCCTCCTACGTCAATGGCGAAGCGATTATTGAATTCTCGGAGACTGAGGTCCTGGAAATGAGTAAGCCATTTGAACTTTGTTTGGTTGGAATCTTCCCAAGAGGAAGACCAAAGCTTTTGATATTGACAAGACTATGCACAAATTAAACCGCTTTGAAAGCCGAGTACAGTTTGGTGCTAAGAAGGCATATTTTAATCAAGTTTGAGTCACATAAGGACTATTTAGATGTTTATCAAAATAGTCCTTGGCGCATAGGCCAGAATTTGATGTCACTTATCAGATGGTCCCCCTTTTTCCAGCCAGGGGATACATCACCTGAAGTGCCGGTTAAAATAGGCCTCCCATTGTTAAATCTGCAATTTATTAATGAAGGTGCCCTGAAATCTATTGTCAAACCAATAGGGCGGTTTTTATCAGTTGACAAAGATGTTATTAATCTCAGGGTATATCAGGGTGAATGTGGAAGTTGATCTCTCTGCACCTATTGTGGATCATGTTATTATTAAATTTGGTAGCCGAAGAATCAAGCAGGAAGTTATCTACGAAAACCTTCCTCCATTTTGTTCCTTTTGCAATACAATTGGTCACACACATGCACATTGCTTGAAGAAGAAACCAACTCCGGATATGACAGCAACTGACAATGAAAATCAGAATAAAGGGGCGACAATGGAACATAATGGCTGGAAAAAACACCATTAGAAATATGGAAAAAGGAAAAGCTCCAGCTGAAACTACAGTCAGTACTAAACAGAAATATCAACCAAAGCAGTATAAAATTCTACGAAGGCCGACTCAAGAGCATGAAGATACAGAATTTCCTCAGAACATAGAAAATGTTCATTCAGTAAATTCTCCGCAGACTGCTCTTCCAAATAGCAATCCTGAACAAGGGCCACGAGAAGATCCTGTTATTGTTCAAATTGCTTCCTCCAATCAACATGAAGAAATACCTCAAATTTGTGTATTAAATATGAACCCTGCAGCTGAACTTTTAGTTCAGGAGAATCGCTTTGCGATTCTGAAAACCACACTGGAGGAGGAATTAGAAGCAGATACTATAACTCCAAGGATAGATGAAGGAACTCAGCCTCTTACAGGAACTGGATCAGAAGATCCTGATGCAGCTTTTTTACATATAGAAAATATTCAGAATTCGTCCAATCATAGCCCAATTACAACAGAAGAATCAACAGATTTTAATCTTCTTATTGCAGACCATCTAAAAGTGCAAAGGTCACCGAAGCTGAGGAAAGCAAAAATGAAAAATCAAGAGAAAAGCTCAACACTTAGACCTACGGGTCAACACTAATTTCTTACACATTTCTTAAATGTCTATTCTTATCTGGAACTGTCAAGGAGTGTATAACTCCTCTACACAAGCTCATCTCAAAAACCTGATTAAAGCTCACAATATACGGATTATTGGCCTTCAAGAACCTATGGTTGGTTCGCACAAAATCAGAGAAGTTGCTTTAATTTTGAAAATGCACTATTCTTGGGCAAACCCAGATAATGAAAAGAAATTATGGCTACTAGCTGATAGTATTCTCTCTATTGAAGTTTATCATTTCTCTTCACAGTCCGCCACTTTCAAGGTTGAAGGTCTATTTGAAGGTTCTTTCTATTTATCTATTATTTACGCTTCAACTGATATTTCAACCAGAAGGTTACTTTGGAATGAGTTGGAAGCCCTATCAGATTCTTTATCTGGACAACAATGGCTCCTAGGTGAAGACTTCAATGCCATTATGTCTTCTTCAGAAAAAATAGGAGGTACCCTTGATAATACGTCTTCAATGGACTTTATGGATGCTATAAATTGTGCAGGATTACTTAATCCAACTCATGAAGGGAATTCTTATAGCTGGTGTAATAGACAGACTGCAATAAGTAGAATCTATGAAAGATTGGATAGATGCTTCATAAATTCTGATTTCTTGCCAAATATTATAATTACTTATTTGACTAGAATACTCTCAGATCATGCTCCAATGCTTAATACAGAGACTCACAGAAGGCAGAAAAGGCCTACACCCTTCCGATTTCAACAAATGTGGTTGTTGTACAATGGTTTTTCACAACTAGTAAAGGATAGCTGGTCTTCTACAACTGCAGGCAATGCTTTAGTTTCGCTTCAATTGAATTTAAAAGCTCTGAAGAGATGCTTGAAAGGTTGGAATTCTACCACTGTTGGGAATATTACCCTTCAACATAAGTCTCTTTTATTTCAAATAGATGCCTTGGAGTCAGAACTCCAAGAACACTGGGATGGCTCTCTATGGGCCAGTCTTAATGCTCTAAAGAAGGATTATGCGGATATTTCAAGAAAATTTGATATTTTCGCTACACAAAAAACTAAAATGCTCTGGCTCTCGGAAGGGGATACTAACTCAAAATTCTTTCATAGAGCGGTCAGGGGTTTTAACAAAAACAAGCACTGGGATTCTTTCTTTTCGACTCAAACCTTTGATAATAATTGGGTTTCAGCAGCTGAAGCGGGACTATCTTACTTCAAATCCCTTTATACATCAACCACTACTTCCTTTCCTTTGGACTTTTTGAAGGACATACCAGCTTTGGTCACAGATGATGATAATAGAAAGCTTTTGGTTATTCCTTTGGAGAAAGAGATTTTTGAAACTCTCAACAGTTTGCCAAAAGGAAAAACTCAAGGCCCAGATGGTTTTACAGTGGAATTCTTTATTAACTCTTGGGATTTCTTAAAGCAGGGTCTTATTAAAGCAGTTCAAGAATTCTTCCAAACTTTTTGGATGCTGTATTCAATGAAATCTACTTTTATAACTTTAATTCCCAAGAAAGAGAATCTGGCAAATTTTTCAGACTTCAGACCAATAAGTCTCTGCAATGTTTTATACAAATTAATAACAAAGATACTGGCGAAGAGACTATCTTTATTACTTCCTTCTTTGATATCTGAAAATCAGGGAGGCTTTGTCGCGGGAAGATCTATCTTTGAAAATGTAGCTCTCACACAGGAAATGGTGCAACATTTATCCGTATCAAATAGAAGTTGCAATGTTATCTTTAAACTGGATATGGAGAAGGCTTATGATAGGTTGGAATGGAATTTCCTTTTTCAAGTCTTACGAAAATTTGGTTTTAGTAATGCCTTCATTATTGCTATGAAAGCTTGTATTTGCAATGTACCTTTCTCCATCTTGATCGAAGGATCATCAACAACTTGGTTTAAGAATTCACGAGGTCTGCGCCAGGGGGACCCTTTATCTCCTGCTCTTTTTATTCTGGCGGAAGAAGTTTTAAGTCGAGGTCTGAAAGACAGTTTTGCAGAAAAGATGTTTACCCTTTTTCACTCACAGGAGAGCTCCCATTATAACTCATCTACTTATGATACAATACTTTTCACAAATGATGCAAAGGATTCTCTTATACATTTATTCTCCTTCCTTCATTCTTATGAACAGGCATCAGGGCAAAAGATTAGTTATACAAAAAGTTCCTTCTTTCTTAATAACAATGTTCATCCCAATGTTGTGCGACGAATAACTGAATCTTCTGGGATGATGAGGGGATCTTGTCCCTTTACCTATTTAGGTTGTCCGATCTTTCAAGGCCGAACAAAAATTTCCCACTTCGAAGATCTTATATTTTCAATACAGTCAAAATTGGCAGGATGGAAAAGAAATATTTTATCTCCAGGGGGCAGATTAGTTTTAATCAGACATGTTCTTAGTTCTATTCCGATACATATTATGTCTGTCTATGATCTCCCTAAAGGTGTTATTTCACGAATTCACAGAATCTTTGCCAACTTCTTTTGGGGTGGAAGATCTGATCACTCCAATAAGCATTGGGTCAATTGGAAAGTAATCTGTAAACCTGTTGAGGAGGGAGGATTGGGTTTGAGAGATTTGAATGATTTCCTGCTCTCTTTGCGAATAAAATTGGCTTGGTCTTATTCAAATTCGAACTCTCTGTGGTCTACCTTCATGAGGCAAAGGTATGGAGCTCTTTCAGGAGTTGGTAAATATAACCCAGCACGATGGAGGAATCTGAAAGAAGCAGCGCAAATTTCCGATAATAACTGCATTTTTGAACTTGGAGATGGTGATTTAAATATTTGGCATGACAGATGGTTGCATCAGGGAACTCTTATCTCTCTCTGTCCGGGAGAAAGACCCTTACAAAAGGCCAAGGAAATTTTTGAGGGGAATTCAATCTCGGCCACAAAATTACTAGCCTTACGGCTCCCCCATGATCTTTACGTCAATATTTTAAATCAAGATTTGATCCTAACAGAGGATGCACCTAGGAAGAGATGGTTGGACACAAAGCATGGAGTACCCTCTGTGAAGACAGCTTGGGAATTCGTGAGGATACATTCACAAAAAGTTGCTTGGGGAAGTGGAATTTGGGGATCCTATATTCCGACAAAATATTCTATTATTCTTTGGAGATTATTTCTAAATAAACTTCCTCTAGACAATTATTTCAAATACATTGGCTTCAGCTTTCCATCAAAATGTTATTGCTGCAAAGAGCCAAAGGAAGAAACTCTTTTGCATCTGTTCTGGGAAAGTGATTTAGCATCTTCGGGGTGGACTTGGTTATTCCACTCTTTAAAGATACAACAGGCGGATAATACTCATTTTTATGATTGGCTCTTGACTATATTCACTCCAACTCCTGGTGAGTCTGTGTTTATTATGGTGCGAAGATTATTATCAGCCATCATCATTTGGGCTATCTGGAAAGAAAGGAATAAACGAAGACACCAGGATAATTATACTCCTTTACCTGTTTTTATGGGACAAATAACTAATGATTTTCTTATTCTCAAAGCTCTTATTAAAAGTACCAAGATTAGAAATAATGTTGAACTTCAATTATTATCAGAGTTGGACATTTTTATTCGAAGACCTCATAAGAGCCACAAGATCCTGAAATGGTTGAAACCTTCAATGAATTACCTGAAACTAAATACAGATTGTGCTTCTAGAGGAAATCCAGGACTAGCTGGGGGAGGAGGACTTTTAAGGAACCATGAAGGGAACCTTATTTTTGCTTTTTCCTCCTTTTTTGGTTATTGTACAAATTCAGTGGAAGAATTGAGAGCAGTTGTTCTTGGTTTGAAAAAATGTCAGGAGTTAGGCTACAGCAATATCATATTAGAAATGGATTCCATTGTTTGTGTTAACCTATTAAGCTCAGATGATTGTGATACTTGGCATCTGAAAAAATGGTGGTTAGAAGCAAAAAGCCTTCTGTTTATTACGACTCAGGTTATACATCAATATAGGGAGGCTAATAGTGCAGCCGACTTTTTGGCCAATCTGTCTTTAGACTCAAAATCCACGACTCTTTTCTTTTCTCAAGGGGATATCCCAAAGAAGCTTCTGGGGATACTAAGATGCGAAAAGCAAGGTTTATATTACATAAGATCCTGATATTTTCTGGATACGTGGAGGGACCACTTTTGAATTTTCGACCGTTATTTTCGACCGTTGGAACTTTTTTCCTTTCACGCTATAAAATACTACCTGGAACTTATGCTTTTACACCTCCAACAGCTCCACATTGTAATGGCCTCCAATGAAGGAGTTCTTTTCCACTCTGATGAGTTCCCGGATGTTGCTTTGTTGAGGATCCCCAATACTGAGAGCTCCACCAATAGGCGCTTTCGACAAGAGTAGAAGCACAACTAAAGAATCACCTGGTAAGCATGGATATTACCTTTGAAGAGGAATGGCACCATAGCTACAGGATACAAACTCATGAAGAAGATCTTGATGCTGTATCGGATTCGGAATTATTTGTGATAAGAAGGAAACAGCAAAGACACATATCAGCTTGCATTTATTGATAGATATCCTTCAAGGTACGCCTGTTCACCAAGCTCCGTCGATTCCGAGAGAGAACGAGAGGGAGATCTAGAGAGAGTGAGAGATGGAGAAGGTCGGGGGCTCCCGTTAGGCGAGTGATTTCCAGTGATGCGTTTCCCCTCCGTCTGGGGAGGTTTATATAGGGCGTATGCCCTCGCCACGTCCGCCCCTTCGACCACGCCCCTTGCGGTTACGGCCTCCGTGAGACCCGGTCGTCGTAACCGCCGGCTCCGCAATGGCCGGCGGTGGTTCTTGACCTACTTGGTCATATTCCATTCTACATCTCCCACTTGACCAAAGTGGTCAAGACATATATACTCCCACTATTTGTGTAGTATATACATGGAGATTTATCATGTGAGGATCATTATCTATGAAACCTCTTCCTTGACTCATACATTCCTGAGTCCCATTAAACCAACATGTTTAATGTAGGTTCCTGCTGCTATTCCCTTCGTTAGGGAATCAGCCAACATGTCACTGGTAGGTATGTAGGTTACCGTGATTTCTTGCTTCGCCACTATATCTTGTACATAGTGATATTGGATCTCAATGTGTTTTCCTTTAGAACTATTAGCCCCACTATTGATCAAGTTTATCGCAGCTTGATTGTCACAATACATTTCAATTGGCCCTTTTACCAATTCGAGGCTTAGGTTCTCTAGAAAACAGTCTGATCCATACAGCATGAGTGGTGGCCATGCTACATGCAATGTACTCAGGCCTCCTGTGTATGTCGAGATACACATCCTTGTTTCTTGCTACCCCAAGAAACGGCTGCACCACCAAACATGAACAGGTAACCTGATGTGGATTTTCTATCATCACATCCCCTCCGAAATCGGCATCGGAGTATCCTACCACCTCAAGCGATTCTGCTTGATACACAAGTTTTAGATGTACTGTCCCTTTCAGATATCGAAGAATCCTCTTTACAGCTTCCCAATGTGCTGGACCGGGATTGCTTTGATATCTACTGACTAAGCTTACTGGATAAGCTAAATCAGGTCGAGTACACAACCATTGCATACATTAAACTTCCTACCGCTTGTGCATATGGTACATCTAAAGATTTCTGTCCCTTTCCGGGACATTGACTCTTACTGAGTCTCTTTCCCATCACAAGTGGTGTTGGAGCTGGAGTGCTGTTCTGCATTCCAAATCTCCTTAATACAGTATGCAAATATCTTTCTTGACTAAGGCTCAATGTCCTTGAGTCCCTGTCTCTTGTTATTTGATTCCAAGAACATAGGATGCTTCGCCCATGTCCTTCATCTCAAATTCATTGCTCAATTTCTGTTTGATTTCATTGAGCAATTGTATGTCATTACCTGCGAGCAGAATGTCATCTACGTACAATGACATGATTGCAAACCTGCTCCCACTATACATGACATACACACAGTTATCCAATTTATTTGAAACAAATCCAAATTGAATAACTTTCTCATGAAATTTGAGATACCATTGCCGTGAAGACTACTTTAAGCCATATAATGACTTTCTTAATTTGTAAACCTTTTTCTCATGACCTTCAACCTGAGATCCATCAGGTTGTCGCATATAAATCTCCTCCCTCAATTCTCCATTAAGGAAGGTCGTCTTCACATCCATTTGGAATAATTCCAAATCCATATATGCGACTATGGCTAAGATCATCCGAATGGATGCAAACTTAGCCACTGGAGAGTAGGTTTCCTGAAATCTATTCCAGCTTGCTGAGTATAACCCTTGGCAACTAATCTGGCTTTGTATTTATCAACAGTACCGTCAACTCGATACTTTTTCTTGAATACCCACTTACATCCTATGGATTGCCTACCTTCTGGCAAATCACATAATTCCCAAACACCGTTTCGCTCGATTGAGTCCAACTCATCTCTCATGGCGGCCGACCATGATTCCGACTCAGACGAAGCCATAGCTTCACCAAAGGATATGGGATCTGTACAATCCGCGACATCCTCATCTACGGTGTAGCACGACGTCTCGCATCCATAGAAATGGTAATCTTCCATCCATGCGGGCCGTGTTCTGGGTCTCTTGTTGCCGATTATACTCGTGGGTTGTGTGGGTCCACCCACTTCCTCTAAAGGATCATCATGTTCCATAGGTTCATTCTCTACATTTGGATGATCGATATCATCCTCAAGTTCTTGTCTAATGCTCAAGTCGTCTTCATTGTCTTGTAAGACAATCAGAGGATCTGATTCCTCTATTTCATGCTCTTTTTCTTGATGAATTTCAAGGAAAGTAGCATCACGACTTTCGATCAGACCTTTATTTTCATGGAAGAACCTATATCCTTTAGAATTCTCACTATACCCAATAAACTTGCACTTTAATGTCCTGAAGTCTAGCTTGTCCCTAAGCTGACTCGGTACCAGAACATGTGCAACACATCCCCATTTCCGGAGATGGCCCAACTCGGGCTTTCTGCCATTCCATATTTCATATGGCGTTGATTCTACGGATTTGGTGGGAATCCTATTCTGTATATAGTTCGCAGTCAACACTGCCTCTCCCCAAAATTTCTTGGAGAGTCCTGAGTGTGAAAGCATACACCTTACTGCATTCATCAAAGTTCGATTCTTTCTTTCAGCTACACCATTCTGCTGTGGTGTATAGGGCATTGTAGTCTACCTACGAATGCCTGCCTGAATACAGTAATCCTCAAACTCCTTTGAGATATATTCCCCACCTCTATCTGTCCTAAGAGTTTTGATTGATTTTCCCAAACTTGTCTCCACTTCTGTCTTATATCTCTTAAATGTTTCAAGTGCTTCCGACTTTCTTCCTAAGAGATAGACATAGGAGAACTTCGAGTAGTCATCAATGAATGTTATAAAGTATTCCTTATTTCTATGTGTGCTGACGCTCAGTGGTCCACATATGTCTGAATGGATCAAACCTAGTAACTCTGTTGACCGAATTCCGGTTGAGAAGGGTTTTCTCGTCATTTTACCGGTCAGACAGTGTTCGCAGGGCAATGTCCTTGCACCCGTGATCTTAGGCAATAAATTTACCTTAATCATTTGATCCATCTTAGAGTTTCCTGGATGGCCCAGTCGCATGTGCCACAAGTCATAATCAGACAAAAGACACAAGGAATAATCAGAAGAGACATTCATTGATTCACCAGAAGTTATTACAGAAAGACAGAATAGGTCATGCTCGGGCACAAACTTTCCCATCGCATAGACCTTTTTATTCTTGCCTATTGACACATGCTTATTATAAAACCTAACTTCAAAGTCCTTCTTGAGCAGCACTGGGACAGAGATCAGGTTCCGGCGTATCCCTGGAGCATACAGTACATCATTCAGCACCATAATACTATCCCCCAGGTCAAGTCTGTATGTCCCAACACCTTCCACGTCCAGGTAGGTGTTGTTCCCCATGAAGATCCTCTGTTCGCCTTTGCTCAGCTCCTTGAAGTCCACCAGGCCCTCCTTCGTCTTCGCGATATGTCTAGTTGCTCCAGAGTCGATCCACCATCCATCACTGTCCGTGATGACGGAGTTGCATTCCACGACAGCCGCGAATTCCATCTTCTTCTTGCCTTTTTTTTCAGGTACTTTAGAATTTCCCGGCTTCTTCTTGTTGGGGCAATTGACCTTGAAATGGCCATATTTGCCACAACCGTAGCAAGAGCCGCGTGGGTATTTCCCACTCTTTCCCTTGAAATTCGCCTTGGAGGGGCCTAGCCTTTTCTTCGCGTGCACGGCATTCGCTTCTTCTTCCTCCTCGACCTCAAAGATCTCAGCTTTCGATCTTTGTTTGGAGAGGTCCTGCTCAATCGCCAGCTGTGCAGGTAGGTCCGTCACAGACTTAATGTTGCCGTTCATTCTAAGAGATGTGGCAACCATGTCGAATGACGGAGGGAGACTTCCTAATATGGCTGCGATCTGCATCCTCTCCGGAATCGCGCAATCAGCAGCCGCAAGATCCTTGGCCATCACGATCATCTTGTTCACGTGCTCGAGGACGCTTTCAGATTCCTTCATTCTACACGAGTTGTACTTGTGTAGAAGAAGCTGGACGCTCACTTCGGATTTGGAGTGATATTTCTCCTTAACCGCGGTCCAGAGCTCGTAAGCTGATTCGCAGGTCTCAAAGACCCGAATCAGGTTCAGATCCATGTGGGTCAGCATAAAGCTCCTAGCCCTATTATCTATTTTCTCCCACTGTTCGCGGGACCTAATTTCATCCACAGTCGGATTTTCAGATAAAGTTGGGCCGGGTTTGTCTATAATGGTGTGTATGCTATCGTGCAACAGGCCATAGTAGATCTTCCTACTCCATAATTCATAATTAGTGCCGTTCAGGTACTCTATTTTCCCTACCTCAGTGGCAATTGTCTTGCTTGTCATATTTGTTTATCTAATAAATATAAAAGTTGTATGAGATGGTGTAATTGTTAAGAGTAAGCAAAAAAAATGGTGCGATGACTATAGACGAAAGAGTAAGATGAACTATGTTTTTTAATAACTACGTTAGAGGTTGGTGATAGTTAATAAAAAGGACCGTTTTTAACTACAAGGAAATACAATCAATAACAAATAACAAAACTAAGATAATGTTGGTATAAAAAAATTGAACACCAAATTAAGTTTTATTTTTTTTAAAGAATGAGAAACTTAACCAAATTGAATTAAAAAAAAGGCAATTTAAACAACAAAGAAAAAATTCCCTTTTTTATAGAAATGGACGGGCCTAAAAAAAATAATGCAAACTTTTGTAACAAACAAGTGCAAAAACAAGTTCTTTTTAACTAACAGATAACGAAAACGTTTCTTCTTAACAGATTGATTAGTGAAGCAATTTTAACAAGAAGGCTTTACTTAAAAAAAATTAACAGATCCTCCCGTTTATTGAAAAAAAAATCAATTCTATTAGTTCCCTTTTTTAAAAAAAAAGAACAAAAACTATGAACAAGGAAAAAAAAAGGGTCGTTGATCTAACAACAAAAAAAACACAAACACGCACACTGCACGTTTCTTTTAAATAAAAACAAAGACCCAAAGCCTAAAGTAAACATTAACTAAAAAAACTTTTAAACTCTACGGTTTTCTTAAAAAAAGATGTATTTACTCAATAAGGCAATATTTACTAAGAATTAGTTTCAAAAAAAGTCCCCTTTAAAAACAAGCACACGTGGGTTTTATACCCACTACAAAAAAAATTGCTTACAAGAGTTATACACGATTATAAGAAAAAGTTTGCAAAAAAACGTTTTACACAAAAAAAAACATATACCTTAAAAAATGAAACTAGTAGGGGCAAATATATATATACCCACTAGGTAATATACACGTCCTTTAAAAACAGGGCTGTGTACAGCAGTCTTTAAAAAAAATAAAATAAAATAAAACACACGCATGCCTTAGAAAACAGATGGTGGATGCCCCAAAACAAAAGGGGGTTACAAGCAATTTCACAAAGTAACACGTAATGCTCCCTTTTTTATAAAAAAATGAAGAAAAACAAACTTGTGCGGTACCTTTAGGGTTTGACGCGAGGTTGTTTTTGTTTAGACACCAACGGGAGCGGCGGCGGCTCGCAAAGGGAACGGGTGATTGCAGCGGCGCGCCAAGGCACGAGGATGAGATGCAACAGCTACGATGACGATGGAAGCTCTGATACCAGTGATAGATATCCTTCAAGGTACGCCTGTTCACCAAGCTCCGTCGATTCCGAGAGAGAACGAGAGGGAGATCTAGAGAGAGTGAGAGATGGAGAAGGTCGGGGGCTCCCGTTAGGCGAGTGATTTCCAGTGATGCGTTTCCCCTCCGTCTGGGGAGGTTTATATAGGGCGTATGCCCTCGCCACGTCCGCCCCTTCGACCACGCCCCTTGCGGTTACGGCCTCCGTGAGACCCGGTCGTCGTAACCGCCGGCTCCGCAATGGCCGGCGGTGGTTCTTGACCTACTTGGTCATATTCCATTCTACATTTATAGGCCTCGAAGGCTTACTGGAGAGGAAGATTATTTATCTTTTAATGTCTGTGAACAATGTTTTATGGAGTTCTGTTGAAGCACCTGTACAAGGGAAGTGTGTTAGGTCCCTGGATGTCTACCTATTGCTGGATATTATCCCCGGGTCACATCACTTTAGTGTAATTTGCACTTTTTTACGTTCATCTTCAAAAGCCGCATGTGGCTCCTTTTTTAGTTTCATTTAGGGTAAATTACAATTTGGGTCCTCATCTATGGGTCCGATCCCAGAATGGGTCCCGATCTTTAAATTGTAACGATTTGGGTCCCAGAGTCATTAATGTAAGGAACTTTTTGAGGCTAATGATGAATATGCCCTTGTTTAAAAGTTAGAACTCAATCCCTATTCCCTTCCCAACAAGGGCATATTCGTCACTAATCTCAAAATTTCCATTTCCTAAATGGTTCTAGGACCCAAATCGTTACAATTTAAAGATCGGGATCCATTCTGAGATCTGACCCATAGATGAGGACCCAAATTGTAATTTACCCTTTCTTTTATAGACTTATATATATCTCATGTCCCCTTGAAGGGCCCCTTTGTAACCTTTTTTTTGTTTAAATAAAGACAGCTACCCGGGCTATGAAAACCGGGCTTTATAAAAAGAAATCCGCGTATCAAAAAAAACCTGCGCACTATCCTAAAATCTACGGAAAAGTTGAGAGGATTTGCTGTACGTTAATTTATTGATGCGACGTATTAGAAGCTTTAAACTATATATATAGGAAAAAAATGGGGATGCCCGCACCCCATTTTTCGGCATTTTTTTATTTTTTTTTTGAAAAATAAAACCATGTATATTCACCCCTATATCCCTCCTACTTGCCATTCGAATTTCGTCAGAAACAGAGACTCCTACGACCTCCATCGAGATGATGTCGATTTAAAAAATTCTGTTACCGTTAAAAAATAACTGTCTGGATGGAGGCCGTAGGAGTCTCTGTTTCTGACGAAATTCGAATGACATATAGGAGGGAAATATGGATGAATATACATGGTGATATTTTTTCAAAAAAATATAATTTTTTTGCGAAAAATAGGGTGGGGGCAGCTATGTTGGGGGCAACCCCATTTCCCCTATATATATAGGGTTAAATGGGGTTGCCCCCTGGGAGTAGCCAACTTGGCTACTCCCACCCCTATTTTTCCCTCATTTTTTTATTTCTTTGGAAAATAAAAATTTGTTATTCATTATATCCCTCTAACATTCTATTAAAATTTCGTCAGAAACAGAGACTCCTACGACCTCCATCCAAACAAGGTTGATTTAAAAAATCCTACGACCGTTAAAAAATGACGTCTGGATGGAGGGCCTAGGAGTCTCTGTTTCTGATGAAATTTTAATAGAATGTTAGAGGGATGTAGTGATGAATATACAAATTTTTATTTTCGAAAGAAATAAAAAAATGAGGGAAAAATGGGGGTGGGAGTAGCCAAGTTGGCTACTCCCAGGGGGCAGCCCCATTTACCCATATATATAGAGAGAGAGAGAGAGGAGTGATCTTATGAGAGCAAAAAATTGTGAGAGCATGAGAGGAATGATTCTGGACCACATGATTCTGCTTTCTCTCATGGTCTTCTCTCTCCTTGGTGAATCATGTGATCCGGAATCATCCCTCTCATGCTCTCACAATTTTTTGCTCTCATAGGATCACTCCTCTATATATATATATATATATATATATATATATATATATATATATATATGGGGAAATGGGACTTGCCCTTTAGGAGCTTACTTGGCTTCCTCAGCCTCCATTTTTTCTTTTTTTTAGAAATGAATCCGTAAAAATTTATCACTATATCCATATATCATGTCATTCAAGTTTCATGAGAAACGGAGACTATTTTTGAACGGCCGCAGAATTGTTGAAACGCCTCGTCTGGACGGAGGTAGTAGGAGCATCTTGAATATAACTACGAACCACAGGAGTATTTTTCAAAAAAATAATAAAATAAAAAATGCATGAAGCTCTTCCCTGCAAGCAGCCTCATTTTACCTATATATCTATAGAAAAGAATTTGGTGTTCCAAGTATAATTTGGAGTTTTCGAATATATCCATTCTTCATATGATGTTCCTGACATTTGAAGCGTTAATTAGTAAATAATAAAGAAAGGATAATTTACAATTTGAGTCTTATGAGTAACGAATAAGATCCCAGGTCGTTTGGAGAATGGCAAATCAATGTGCCCTTAGGAAATACGAGACTTTTGACAAAAATTCCCTTGAAATCGAGAGGATCTCTAAAATCCTTTTCCCTTCTCTCTCCTCCCCACCGGACCCCACCTTTCTCTCGCCGGGTGCTCCACTCCGCCGCCCAGGTGAGCGGCGACCTGACCTCCGACGGGGTCTCCCGGCCATACGCAGGTGCACCGCGAGAAGCCTTCCCCTTCGCGAAGCACCCCCTCCCCCACTCTCCTCCGGTGCAGCAGCACCCGCGAGAGGGGCTCCATCCACGAAGGTTTGTGTCGCCTGGGGTACGTTCGGGAGTGGACATCAGCCATGAGCTGCATAAAGAAAAGTGTATCACTGGCAAGATCTATCCAACCATCAAGGAAGACACTTGTTCTATTAACAATTGATGTAAAAGGTTCTCTTTTCTTATTTTTGATTTTCCATCATTTTTTTAAAATATTATTTGTTGGTTTGTCAAGTAGTTGATCACCTTTTGTGTAGTGGGAAGGGGTAAGCAAGTTGTGGGAAGAGTTGTATGCAATGGGAGCTTGGGATTCTATTTTTAAAATCCGAGTTGCTATTTAAGTGTGTGGTGTGCGGATGATGTTGTGTGTCAAAGTTAATTTATTCTTATTTCCATTGTTAACATAGTTGCAATTTTCAATTTGCACCTTGTCTTTGGAAGTTTTTGAGTGAGTGCCTCCAAATATTTGTGTGTTTTTCCAATATTTTGGTATCGGAGCAGGTTTCGATTTCGGGCGTATCTCGAGGCATTTTCAGAGCCGCGACATCTCTTCTCAGAGAATGTTATCTTGTTGTTGATTTGCGATGTCAAATGTTAATGGTATTTCGAATTTAAATACTATTAATTTACCACACATATTGGTGCCTAATTTTAATGGTGAAAATTATGAATTTCGACGCATTAAGATGAAGACTTTCTTCATATCTCAAGATCTTTGGGATCTAGTTGAAAATGGTTTACAGATGAGAAACATACCGCAAAGGCCACCAAGAAATCCACAAAGAAAACAATAACTGAGTTGAAAGAAATGCGAAAGAAGGATATGAAGGCATTACGTATTCTGCAACAGGCTGTGACAAACAGTATTTTCTTTGGATTGCACGAGCAACGAAGTCCGATGATGCTTGGAATATTTTGAGGGAAGCATACCATGGAGATAGTAAGGTAACTACGATAAAACTTCAAACTCCCTGTAGACAATTTGAAACCCTACTTATGAAAGATAGTGAGACGGTACAATATTTTTTTACAAGTGTTTCTACTACTGTCAACCAAATGAAAATATTTAGATAAGATATTGCAAACAAAAAGTTAGTAGAAAAACTCTTGTGTAGTTTGCCTCGAAAGTTTGATCATGTGGTTACCGTTATCGAAGAATCGAAAGATGTGGACCATTATTTTGTTAATGAGTTGATGAGTTCACTTTTAGCACATGAAGTTTGATTGAGGAGGTCCGTTGAGAAAAATATCGAGCAAGCTTTTCAAACTAAGGTAGATATTTCTGACAAGCAAAAGGGCAATGAAGCATCTTCTGGATTCAAGCATGCAAGTAGAGGCAGAGGAAGAGGTTGTGGCGCATACCGCAAATGTGGTAGCGGAGATCGGATTTCAATAACCAAAGGTTGGAATCTGGATAAAATTCTTATAAGAATGAGCAGTGTTATTTTTGTAAAAAAATTTGAGCACACAGAGGCTTATTGTTAGAAAAAGGTAAAAGGGCAAGCTAATTTTGTTGAAAGGAAGGAGGAGGATGATGGGAATGTATTTCTCGCACATGTGACTCCATCGAAAAATTTTGCTAATGTTTGGTATCTAGACAGCGGTTGCAGTAATCATATGACATGTCAAAGATGTCTTTTCAGAAGTTTGGATGAGTCTGTGAAGTTGTAAGTTTAGCTTGTAGATGCATGGGAATAGTTGTTGTGAATACAAAATCAGGTATGGAAAGAAAGACTTCCAATATTTATTATATACATGGTTTAGCGCACAGCTTGCTACGTGTTGGTCAATTAATTAGAAAGGAGTATACAATCTTATTTCACAATAACAAATGTGAAATCCAAAGTATTTTTTAGATAAAGTCCATATTATTATTAATATGGCTAAAAACAAAATATTCCCATTGGATATTTTGAGCTTCGATGTTTGTACCTTAGTTGCTAATGTAAAAGATGATTCGTTGATTTGGCAACTAAGATATAGGCATTAGAAATTCAATGGCTTGTGGTTATTGAATAACAAAAGCATTGTGTATGGGTCGCCTAAAATTTCCATAGGAAATGATGTTGTGAAGGGTGTATATATGAGAAGCATCACCGTAATTTTTTCCTGTGAGAAAATCATGGAGAGCCAATAAACCCCCTGAGTTAGTGCATGCGGATATATGTGGCCCGATGAGAACGCCTTCTTTGAATGTGAATCAATATTTTTTCTTATTTAAGATGATTTTTCATGTATGAGTTGGGTCTTCTTTCTTACAGAAAAATCAGAGGCTTTCAAAAAATTTGTTGAATTCAGGGTCTTTGTAGAGAAAGAAAGCGGGCACATATTGAAATATTCACGAATAGATCGTGGGGGAAAATTTTGCTCTAATGCTTTTATGATTTTTTATAAGCATAGTGGTATTCACAGGCAGTTGACGGTGAGAAAAACTCCAGAACAAAATGGCATCGCCGAGCGAAAGAACCGAACAGTGGTGGAAATGGATATAAGCATACTCAGCGAAAAAATCCCTCGAATGATTTTTGGACCAAGGCGGTAAACACGGCGATGCATCTTTTAAATATCTCTCCAACGAAGGCCGTGCAGAATATAACTCCATTCAAAGCGTAATCGCGTCGCAAGCCTAATGTGAGTCATCTAAAAAATTTTGGTCGTCTCGCATGTTCATTGATTAAGTCGTCTCATTGTTCCGAGATGGATAAGAAAAGTGAGAAATGCATCTTCGTCGATATAGTGATGAAATAGAGAGTTATAGTTTGTATAGTCTAGTTACGAAAAAATTAATTATCCGCGGAGATGTAATTTTGATGAAGGAAGTTCTTGGGTGTAGGGGACTGAACACTGCAGTCCCTCTACACTCGTGGAACAAGAAAGTAAGGCTGATGACGATCTCATCACGCTAAGTTCTCCTAGCAAGAGCACTCCTATAAAGCTGACAAATGAAGGTGGATCCTCTTCTAGAAGCGTGGGTAGGCCACGCGGTTGTGTTGATGAGGCACACCATGATGATAGTCCTCCGCAAAAAGTACAATCTTTACAAGATATTTACGAGTCTACCTTTGCACTTTTAGTTGTCGAACCAGATTCATATGAGGAAGCATGTGGAAAGGTAGAATGGGAAAAATCAATGCAAGAAGAAATACATAACAACAACAAAGCCTTTTCCCACAATTAAGTAGGGTCGGCTACATGGATTCTTCGCCTCCATTCAAATCTATCTTGGGACAATCCCGGGCTTATATCCAAAAAACTAAGATCCCTTCGTATGGTCTCTTTCCAACACTTCTTGGGCTATCTTCGCCCTCTCTTAGCTGGCTCAACATCTCAAAACTTGCATCTCCTAACTGGTGCATCAGCTGATCTTCTTTGCATATGTCCAAACCATCTTAAGTGGTTTTCTCGCATCTTATCCTCGATCAGAGCTACACCAACTTTCTTTCTGATTGCATCATTCCGAATCCGATCTTTACGTGTGTGTGTGTGTGTGTCCACACATCCACCTTAACATTTTCATTTCTGCTACATTCATTCTTCGCACATGTCTATGGTTCACAGGCCAACATTCAGATTCATAAAGCATAGCAGGTTTCACGACTGCTTTATAAAACTTTCCTTTAATCTTTAAAGGAATTTTCTTATCACAGAGAACAGCAGATGCTCCTCTCCACTTTAGCCAGCCTGCATTTATTCTATTAGTAACATCTCCATCAATTTTCCATTATGTTGCAGAATAGATCCCAGATATCTAAAGGAATCTCTCTTCTGAATGTTATTGTCACCAATCTTCACCTCGATTCCTTCACCATTGCTTCCAACAAAGGTGCACTCCTTATATTCCATCTCAGCCCTACTTATACGAAATCCTAGTCTCCAACTCATGTCTCTAGACCTCAAGCTTCTCATTTACTACATCTCTAGTCTCGTTAATTAACACAATATCATCAGCAAATAACATTATCCTGAATGTGACTGGTCAACTCGTCCATAATCAAAGTAAAAAGAAATGGACTCAAAGCAGAACCTTGATGTAACCCAATATTGATGTCAAAATAACAGTCTTCCCAAACGGGGTCCTTACACAAGATAAAGCCCTATCATACATGTCCTTTATGAGGTTTATGTATAGGACAGGTACTTGTCTCTTCTCCAACACTCTCCACAATATCTCTCGTAGGACAGAATCATAAACCTTCTCCAAATCAATAAAGATCATGTGGAGGTTCTTCCTTTTAGCTCTATAAATCTCCATTGTTCTCCTCAGCAAATGGATGGCTTCAGTCGTTGAGCGACCTGGCATGAATCCGAATTGGTTTTCTTTTACATCGTAAATTAGCAATTAGCCTCAACCTTCTATCGATCACACGTTCCCAAATTTTCATAGTGTGACACATCAGCTTGATACCTCTATAATTTGAATAGTTTTGAATGTCTCCTTTATTTTTATAAAGAGGCACCACGATACTCCTCCTCCAATCTTCAGGTATTTTCTTGCTTCGCCAAATAATATTGAATAGATTCGTAAGTCAAGTCAAACCACGCTCACCTAAAACTCTCCATACTTCTACAGGGATGTCATCCGGTCCTACACCTTTTCCAGGTCTCATAACCTTCAAAGCCTCCTCTACTTCCTTTCTTTGTATCCGTCTATAGCATGCACGATTCAAGTAACTTTCACTACAAGCTAGATCACCCAAAGTGATATCTCTATTTCCTTCCCCAATGAAAAGTTTATGAAAGTACTGCTCCCATCTAGTCTTTATATCCTTCTGAGTAACAAGCACTTGACCTTCCCCGTCCTTAATGCATCTCACTTGAGAAAGGTCTTTGGTTTTTCTTTCTCTTACTTTGGCCAACCTGAATATATCCTTCTGTCCCTCCTTAGAGTCGAGATTTTTATACAAAACTTCATAAGCTTTTGACTTAGCTTCTCTTACGGCCTTCTTCGCTTCCTTCTTCGCTATTTTGTAGTTTGTGACAGTTCCTCTATTCTATCCTTAGACATAGCTTTAAAGCAAGATCTTTTTATTTTTAGCTTCTCTTGCACCTCTTCACTCCACCACCAAGCCTCCTTTTGACATGGAGCTCCTCCCTTTGACTCGCCTAGCATCTCTTTGGCTACCTTTCGGATACAAGATGCTAGTACCTCCCACATCTCGTTTGTACTACCGCTACAATCACAAGATAAGCCTTCTAAAACCTTCTCCCTTAAGCTCACTTGCTTCAGTGGAAGATTCCACCATCTAGTTCTAGTTATCTTAGAAACCCTCATTTTCTTTACCAACCTTTTCATTTGTACATCCAAGACTAACAAACGATGTTGGGTTGTCAAACTCTCTCCTGGGATTATTTTGCAGTCTTTATAACACAACCTATCTCTTCTCCTCAACGCAAAGTAATCTATCTGTATTCTAGTTGGCCCACTCTTATAAGTAATTAAACATTCCTCCCTCTTGAAGAGAGTGTTTGCTATGAAAAGATCATATGCCGTTGCAAAATCTAGGATGGCTTTTCCCTCTTCATTTATATCCCCAAAACCATGTCCTCCATGAACATTAGCATACCCGAAGCATCTTTTCCCACATGTCCATTAAGATCTCCACCGATGCAAATCATCTCTCTTTGTAAGAGTCCTTGTAGACTCTTATCCAAATCCTCCCAAAAAGCTTGTTTAATCCTTTCATCTAAACCAATTTACGGTGCATAACTGAGATGATATTCAGAATTTGCGGTGCATAAACTAAGATGCAAGAATAAATACATGCTATTAAAAAAATAATACATGGAAATTGGTAGATTTACCTGAAGAAAAAATTCCTATTGGTGTGAAATGGGTTTACAGAGTCAAGTATGATACATATGAGCATATCAAAAAATATAAAGTAAGGCTTGTCGTCAAGGGATATGTACAGAAAAAAGGGTTGATTTTTCCGAAACTTTTTCTCCCGTTGCTAGATTTGGAACGATTAGAATGTTAATACCATTATCTGCACATATGAGGTGGAAGGTTTATCAGTTTGATGTCAAGTCGGCATTTTTAATGGTGCATTATCTGAATATGTATACATTGAGCAAACAAGGATTTACTGTTGATGGCAAAGAAATAAGGTGTATAAGTTGAAGAAAATACTTTATGGGCTAAAGCAGGCATCGAGAGCATGATACGGGAGGCTCGATAATTATCTGCATCAGAAAAATTTTCACCACAGTGAAAACGAGCGTACTTTATATGTTAAGACGAAAGGTGAAAATATTCTCATAGTCTGCGTGTATGTTGATGATATAATATATGCAGGTTCCTTCGAAGTATTTATTCTATATTTCAAATCAGACATGATGAATGAATTTGAAACGTTAGATTTGGATCTTCTACATTATTCTCTCAGACTCCAAGTTACGTAAATATATGAAGGTATATTTATCTCTCAAGAAAAATATGTCTTGGATTTGCTTGCAAAATTTCTTAAGCAGAACTGCAAGTCGTCATGAACACCTATAAATGCAAATGAAAAATTAATCTTTAATGATGGAACCGTAAAAGCAGATGAGTATTTATTCTGTAGTTTGGTTGGTAGCTTGATGTATCTAACGCACGCTCGACCATATATTATGTTTCCGATCAGCTTGATATCTAAGTTTATGCATAATCCATCTATGCATTATTTTGGAGTAGCAAAGCGAATACTTCGTTATATCCGGGCAACAATCAATTATGGTATTTGGTATAAATCACTCTCTGATTTTAATTTAGTTGGTTTCATTGATAGTGATTACGATGGATGTACAGTTGAAAGGAAAATCACAAGTGGGTATAATTTTAATTGCGGATCAGGTGCGATTTCATGGAGCTCGAAGAAGCAAGCCACAACAGTATTATCATCTTCTGAGGCGGAATATATTGCTGCTTCTGCAGCAACTTGTCAAGCTATCTGGATTCGGAGGATTATGAATGACATGAAGCAACCTCAAGTCCATGCAACAAAAGTCTTCTGCGACAACAAGGCAACCATTTTAATGACACAAAATTCGGTGTTTCATGAACGGACCAAACACATCGAAATCCGTCCTCATTTCATCAGTGATTATGTAAACGAATGAGCTATCAAGATGGAGCATTGTTCTACTACAAAATAAGTTGCTAATGGCTTTACAAAAGCATTGCCTCTCGATAAGTTCATGGAGTTCCGAGCCAATCTTGGTATTTCGGATTTTGCATCAAGGGGGTATTAAAAATTGATGCAAAAGGCTCTCTTTTCCTATTTCTGGTTTTTTTATTTTTTTTTGTTTTAAATGTTATTTGTTACTTTACCACGTTTCAAGTAGTTGACCATGTTCTGTGTGGTAGAAAGAGGTGAGCAAGTTGTGGGAAGAGTTGTACGTGGTGGGGAGTCTGAAATTTTTTTTAGAATCCGATCAGGTTGTTATTTAAGTGTGTGGTGTACGAATGTTGTTGCATGTCAAAGTTAGTTTATTTTTATTTCCATCGTTAACATAGTAGCAATTTTTTTATTTGTTCTCTGTCTTAGCAAGTTTTTGAGTGAGTGCCTTCAAATATTTGCGTGTTTTTCCAACATGTTCAAGGTAGGATCGATGTTGACAGCATGGTGACTCAGAAACTATTCAATGCCATCTCTTCAATGAAGTTGGCCTATATCCAGTTTCAACGAGCCCATATTCCGTATGATCCTGAGAAGATCAGATCCACTGATGAACTTCTTGTGTCTCAGTTAAGATTCATTTCTGATATTGAGCAGCTTTATCTTAAAACACGGAAGAATAAGCCTCTGTCACTACCATATCTGAATGCTGAGATTTTGCAACAGGAGGAGCTTCTAGAGAAGTTGCAATATCAAGCACAAGCTAATGACTCCGACAAGTGCTATAAAAATTCCGGTTGCATGGGAAGAGAGTGGGGGGAGAGGGTGTTGCGCGCAGGGGGGAGGTTTCTTGCGGTGCACCTGTGCGGGGGCGAGGTCAGTTCGTCGTCCACTTGGACAGCAGAGGGGAGCACTCGCCGTCACATATGAATTGACATGGGTGTAACTGATCTTTAAATTCTTCATATGATTAATGATTTTCCACAAAAAATGAACATGCTTGCTTAAAACCATTCTTTCTTACCGGCTCCTACATGCACTATTATAAGGATAAAATGTATGCTACAACTAACTTGGCTACTTGACGGTATATTCTAAAAACTCAAGGGGGGATTTAGATCAATTATTGTCAGATATTGTCAAATAAATTTTGTTGAGATTCATATCCCATCCATCATGCATGTCAAAATTTGGTGGTCTCAAAATTGTTGAAAATGATCCATTCCTGATGGACATGTTAGGAGTGTTGTTTTTTTACAAAATTTGAATGATAACAACATGAAAATATGTTATCTAAACCCCTCCATTAGTTCTTGAAAAATACCACGAAAAAATTAACAGAAAAAAGTGAGGGTAGTCAAGTTTGCTACTCTCTAGTAGCATATACATTTTGCCGTTATTATGATATGGATAGATTAAAAATAGGCTTTGTAAATTATTATTTTCATCAGTAATAATTATAATTATCATGTTGTGAAATAAAAGCTTATAAGGTGCTTGATGTTATGTCCGAGATAAATTTTGTGTTATCTAGGTAAATGAATCATAAAGGTTCTAAGTTAACGAAAAGAAAAGAATATATTTGTTGCATAGGGGGAAGGACACAATCGACCATCCATCTCCTAGAGGTTGCCTTGTATAGCGAAGTGGGATTGGAAGGAATCGCACCTATCTCTAGAAAATGAGTAGAAGAAGTTGTTGAAAGAGATGACCAATCATAGATGATCAACATCTTGCCAAGATGTTAGAAGGATAAACGATCTAGAAGATGCATTAGTCCACAATAAGGCTACAATGATAAATATTGTATTTGCTCAAAGGTGATGGATACGTGTGTTGGGTTTCTTGAAGATGAATTATATATTATTCTTAAAAGAGGTATATAGAGGAAGTACACATCATAAGATCTCTTGTTGACGTCACTATGCACCATCAACTTCCAAAAAAATATAAAGATGATGTGTCATTTTATCTTGGTTAGGCATTTGATTGAGAAGGACGGTCACCGGGGTGAGAAATATGAGTACGCAATCTGTCTGTATTGGGTTTGTAGAAACATCATTTCATAGACAGGGAGCAAATGATAGTGTGATATAAATCATTATCAGGACATATTACAATGTAATTGTTGAGAGACGGTCAACAAGCTGTGCCGCTAATAGAAAAGGGATCCTATTAAGTAACCTACTTCATGTTCATTTTTTGTCAGCTTTTTTACTTTTTTCAAGAAACTACCATCATGACATGACCCCAATTCCGGGGCCGTCGGATCCTCCCATATCCGGATCTGGTTACTCAACAATAATTTATTAAGCAATCACAACTAACATTCAGAAACAGACTGCAAGTAAAAATACTCAGAAGGAAGTATTTCAACACTTTGCCATTCACAAAATAAAGTTTATATGATCCATTATCACACTACAACCCTTTACATGTACGTCAGCTGGAAGGAAATATACAGACATATTACTAACTACCTTACAAAGAAAAGCTACTGTGGCTGACTGGATGTCTAGTATGTAAGCTGGCTGGATTTTTAAAGTCCTTACGATGACTCATCGACACTTATTGGGTTTTCCAAAAAATCATAGGATAAAAATTAACGAATGCTAAGTAACGAAAAAGAGAAAAGCAAACAAATTGTATAATTTTGCAAAACTTGTTATCACAAAAGGTTTCATTCCTTCTTGTTAATTTAAGTCATATTCCTTTATATTCCACGTCAGGGATTAGTCCAGGGGAACCACACCATTCTTGAACTCCGAAGCTGTAGACACTTCGGGATTGGAGATTGTGTAGATCTTGTTAAGCTTATGCCGCCGTACGTCGTCTCAACCAATCCTCCAATACTACCCTGACAATTTTTCTTTTCCTTTATTAAACAGAGTCTCAAACCCTCGGGCTGGAAAACAAATGAGCACACCGTCCTCGAGGACTCGGTTGCTTAAAATCTCAGGCTAACATTTAATCATACAACCTAGCGGCTTTAAATACATGTTATCATGACCCATCCGCTATTGAATCACCCGTGCCTCCACATAGCACGACCACATCTTCCGTCGTTCAACCCGAATATATTGGCTCCCATTACCACGCATTGCAAATCATTCATTTCGTGCGCACTTATCATAATAGGGCAACCGTATACCACCTATGTAGGGAAACACCAATACAGGTTCCTTCCGACAAACCTACAGGTTGCATGCCCGACCTGTAGTTCTACTCCTAGTCATCCTTAATGTGACATACGATCCTTTTCAGGATCCAACTCAAACCACATCAATTCCCATGATATAATTCTTTTGTTAAGTCTTCGATTTGCATAATTAGCAACACTTAGTGTAGACTCACATATATATTATTCATATGCATATATACTCGTATTTATGCCTATTTTATTTCTCAAACCCTAACTATCAATATTACCGCATCAATTTGATGCTTAAACCTAATTTTCGTGGAAATCACAAAGCAGCTCTTCAGACTTTTTCAAAAATAGCTGAAATTAGAGTTCTTCTTAGCAAAGAACATAAAATCAAGAATTTCAATAATCTCGTATGAAAACCCAACAACAAAAGAAAGGATTTCGTTACCTAATCGAGCTCTCTCTCGCGTATGCAAGGCTTTATCGTGCTTCATTTTTAGAAAGGATGTTTTAAGGCTCCTGAAAAGATCAAATTTCATTTTCGTTTCAAAAACGCTAAGAACGTGTCAAGAACGTGAAGAACACGCGAAGAACAAGAAGAACGCCAAGAACATATTTTCTCTTGAAATTTCAGCAGAGCTTCCCCTTATACGGAGTGATATTTCTAGGAAAATTTCTGTAGAGTTTCCCCTTATATCGGGACATATTTCTCGGAAAATTTCACCAGAGTTTCCCCTTATATCGGGACATATTTCAAAATAAAAACAAAAAGAGTTTCCTATATAAAATCAATCGAGAGGAAAATAACAGCGAAATTGAAAGAATATATTCAAACAACAAGAGATGAATAATCGGTAGACACCACGCATCTTAGGTGAGTGAATGTGTGACGAATCACAAGGTTCACTGACGTGCATAGCCGCCCGCACCTAAGTAGGGTATTACACAGATTTCTCCATCAAAATAATTATAAAAGCATAATTGAAAGAATAGAAACATAAGCGATGGAGAATCGGTAGACACCACACGTCTTAGATGAGTAAACGTGTGACGAATCACATGGTTCACTGATGTGTATAGCAATCCGCACCTAAGTAGGGTGTTACACAGATTTCTCCTCGAACCACAATAGGAAATGAATCGGAAGGAAAGATGAATCAAGAATAAAACTTGGAAGAACAAGAGGATTAATTGAAAGCCTAGCTTACGAAGCAAACTAAGATAGAATCATACCTTTCTCCTCCTCGTTCTCCCGGCAGCGCTTCGCTAGCGTTCCTTCATCGCCTCCCACTCCTCCTCCCCACCTCTCGACCCTAGCCCTTGGGGTGGTGGTGGTAGTGGAAATCGTAGAGAATGAATGAGTAGAGGGGGTCTATTTATAGGCTCCAGAAAACCACCAACCATGGTTAGAAAATCATGGTTTAGTCCCTAACCATGGTTTAGCGGCTCATGTTTTTGACCCATGGTTTTAGGCAAAACTTATCCTGCTAGGAAATCGTACAAGTAAAGAGATCTATTCATTGATAAGAAAAAGAAAAAGCGTGAATGCTGATTGGATTGATGATCAAATAGAATCCTGGATCGCGAACACTGATTCGATTGATGATGAAGAAAGAGAATTCTGAGTTCAGTTCTCCACCCGAAAAAAGAATGGATCAAATTCTATTGAGTCTGACTCATAGTGATCATTTATCAAAGAATGACTCTGTTTATCAAATGATTGAACTTTCGGACCATATTTCAAGTCTCATCTTTCAGTTCATCAGATTTATCGACCGTGGATCACAGCTCTGTGCCTTTCTGCTTCGTGGGTCACAGAACTAGGCTTTATATATGGATATGTGGCTTTCTTTTGGTACTTCTGAAACTGGAATTGGAACTAGTGGACCTGGCCACTTTGACTTAAACTCTTTCGGGCCTTCTTCGGCATCTTGCCTCTATACCTTGCTATCCAATTCCCTCGCTCATTAGTCAATCTATCTTCCGCCAACTCTTGGCGGGTCAATGTCTTTTAATTAATCATCAATCCCAAACTTGGGGCTTAAGTTAGAACATTCTAGAGGATTCTAGATTCGCTAATGACGCTTAATAAACACTAATCGTGATTAACTTTCACTAATCACGATTTAACTTTCACGGCTTATGTTTATCTTTTGCTAACTATTAATTAGTATTTGCTAATGATCATTAGCGGTTTTTAATCCATTATTAGTTTCTTTAATTATATTTAATTAGTCTTAATGACAGTCATTATGGATTAATGACGTCTTAACCCTCCTTACTTTTCATTCTTTCGAAATTCATAACAAATTGAAACAAAGTTCGATTCACACGAAACAAATTCCGTTGGTTTCCTCTTGATGAGCTGGATCTTATTATATAGGATCCGAGATATGCCAAGTTCAAGGTTTTACAATTATAACAACCTTAAAGGAAGTCTCGTCCTCGAGACTAGAAATGCAGGCATAACAATCTTAAAGAGAATGAATGCCATTTCATTTATAAAGAAGATATACAACACATAGTGTTATTACTCAAATAAGTAGGGGTATTTCTCTCTCATTTCCGCCTCAGGTTCCCATGTGGCTTCTTCAAACTCTTGGTTCCGCCACAATACTTTAATTAGAGGCACCTCTTTGTTTCTCAACTTCTTAATATTCCTGTCAAGTATTTGCACATGTATCTCTTGGCATGTCAAGTCTGGCTCAACATGTAAATCATCATAACTTATCTTATGCTCTGGATCCTTAATGTACTTCCTTAGATTTGATACGTGAAAAACATCATGTACTGCCGAAAGATGTGGAGGAAGTGCAAGTCTATATGTCACTTTTCCAATGCGCTGAATAATTTCAAAGGGACTCACGAACCTGGGTGCTAACTTCCCATGCACACCAAACCTCTGAATTCCCTTCATAGGTGATACTTTGAGAAATACAAAGTCGCCTACCTCAAACTCAAGGTCTCTTTGCCTAGTATCTCTATAGCTTTTCTGACGACTTTGAGCAGTCAATAGTCTTTTCCGAGCAAGCTCTACAGTTTCCTGTGTCTCTTGCAGGGTATCTGAATCATAAAGATTCTTTATCCCGACCTCTTGTCAACACAAAGGAGTAGTACACCTACGTCCATAAAGTACTTCAAATGGTGCCATGCCAATACTTGTATGGTAACTGTTGTTGTATGTGAATTCTGCAAGAGGTAAATGTTTAATCCATGATCCCTTCCATTCTAAGGCACACACTCGTAGCATATCTTCTAGTGTCTGAATCGTACGTTCTGACTGACCATCTGTTTGTGGATGGTATGCTATACTCAAGCATAGTTGTGTGCCTAAGGCTTTAATGAAGTTCTCCCAATAGTGTGAGGTGAATCGTGAATCTCGATCAGAAACTACTTCCTTTGGAATACCATGGAGGCGAATCACATGTATAATATAGAATTCAACAAACTGGTCTGAAGTGAAAGATAAGCTTATCGGAATAAAGTGTGCTACCTTTGTCGGACGATCTATTATAACCTAAATACTATTTTTACTGCCAGTCGTATGAGGTAAGCCATTAACGAAATCTATGGAAATGCTTTCTCATTTCCATTCAGGTATAGCGAGGGGTTGCAATAATCCCGGTGGCTTTTGGTGTGAAGCCTTTACCTGCTGGCAAGTGAAACATGAATTACAAACTCAGCAACATCTTTCTTCATTCCCTGCCACCAAAAGTATGAATGAAGATCCTTATACATCTTTGTAATTCCTGGATGAATAGATAATATTAAGCAGTGCACTTCTCGTAAGATGTCTTTCCTTAGTTCAGGTGTGTTTGATACACAAACTCTGTGATGGTTATATAATAACCCATCTTGTATCTGAAATTCTCTATCTCATTCTTCTCAAGTTTTTGTCTCAAGTCTTTAAGGACCGGATCATCCTCCTATCCTTTCTTTATTCTATCTCAGATCCGTGATTTGTATTGGTGAGGAATAGTTATAGTATCAGCACTACTATCAAATGGTTTCCATTCACTTAACATTGATAGTAAACTCCAGAAGTGGATAGCACTCATCAACCTAGGTGAATAAGTTCTTCTGCTAAGGTCATCTACTACGACGTTCCCCTTACCAGGGTGGTAGGAGATAGTGCAAACATAGTCGTTTTTGTCTCATATTGAGTTCCTTCTAATCAAATAGATATTTCAAGTTTTTATGATCAGTGAAGATTTCAAAAGTAATACCATAGAGGTAATGTATCCACATCTTTAAAGAAAAAACTACAGCAGCTAATTCAAGGTCATGTGTTGGGTAGTTCTTTTCATGTGTCCTGAGCTTTCGTGATGCATACGCAACTACCTTACCATGTTGCATAAGAACTGCCCCAAGTCCTTCCTTAGACGCATCAGTGTACACTATAAATCCTTCACTCCCAGAGGATAGAGTAAGGATTGGTGCAAATGTTAGGCATTCTTTCAGTGTCTGAAAACTAGCTTCACATTATCAGACCATAAGAATGGGACTTCCTTCTGAGTTAGTCTAGTCATTGGCAATGTTATTCGTGAAAAGTCCTTCACGAATCTTCTATAATATCCAGCTAAACCCAGAAAAGATCGTATTTCTATGACAGTCTTCTGGCGTTCCCAACTCATCACCGCACTAACCTTTGTAGGATCAACTGTTATGCCTTCCCCAGAAATAACATGGCCTAAGAAAGATACTTCAGATAGCTAGAAGTCACATTTGCTATATTTAGAATACAGTTTGTTCTTCCTTAGAGTTTCAAGTGCCTGCCTGAGATGGTGTTCATGCAGATATTTATCCTTGGAGTAAATAAGCACATCATCAATAAAGACTACTATAAAGTGATCTAAGAACTCCTTGAATACTCTATTCATGAGATCCATGAAGGCTGTTGGGGCATTTGTTAGTCCAAAAGGCATAACTAAGAATTCATAATGCACGTATCTAGTTTGAAAAGTTGTCTTAGGAATATCTGTATCTTTAATTTTCAACTGATGGTATCCAGATCTTAAATCAATCTTGGAATACACAGTTGAACCCCATAACTGATTAAAGATATCATCTATTCTTGGAAGTGGATACTTATTCTTTATTTTCCTCTTGTTTAGTTGTCTATAGTCAATGCACAACTGCATCGACCCATCCTTTTTCCTGACAAATAAGACATGTGCATCCCATGGTGAAGTACTAGGACAAATGAATCCTTTATCTAACAGTTCTTACAAATGTACCTTTAACTCTTGTAACTCAGCCGGTGCCATCCTATACGGAGCGAAAGAGATAGGTTGAGTATCAGGTATGAGAAAGATTTCAAATTCAATCTCTCGCTCAGGTGGTAATCCAGGTAGTTCCTCTGGAAATACATCAGGAAATTCGCACGCTATAGGTATATCTTCCATCATTCCGTCTGACCCTGATGTAGTAGTTACATAAGCTAAATAGCCTTGACACCCTTTCTCTAACAATTGTTGTGCCTTCAAAGTAGAGATATATTTGACATTATCATTGGTTGTCTTTCCAATGAACTGGAACTCTATCGAGTTAGGAAAGTGAAACGTTACTGTCTTCTGAAAACAGTCAAGACATGCATGATGCCTTTCTAGTCAATCCATCCCTAGGATAAGATCAAAGTCCTCCATTTCTATCAGTAGTAGTGAAACAGGTAACTGATGTCGCACTATCAATACTATACAATTATCAAGGATTTATCGGATTATGAATACTTGTCCTCCTGGTTCCTTGATCAGATAGGACTGTTGTACTTCTACTGGTATCTTACCCAAAGTAGGTACTAACCGTTGAGCAATAAATGAATGTGAAATGCCAGAATCAAATAAGGTATGTACTGAAAAACCATGAATAGTAACGGTACCTCGTACAACTGTGCCTGAATTGCAGGCTTGTTCTTCAGTGATTGCATTGAGCTAGACATTAGGAATAGGCAAGCTAGAACCCGCAACACTTTGTGATGGTTGTTGTGTAGGAGGCGCTCCTTGTGAGCCACGACCTCTACCATGTCTTCCTCCGCGTGTTGCTCCATTGCTCGGAGTGGATGTTATACTGTTAATTGGGGTTGGTTTAAACCCTGAACCTCTCAACTGCGGACAATCTTTCCTAATGTGACCTTCTTGATGACAGTGACAACATGCATGTGTTTGTGTCTGAGCTGAAGACCCAATTACAGAGGTACTAGTTCCTGACGCTGAGTTACGGGGGTATAATGGAGGTCTAGAGAAACCCCCTCTTCCTAATAATTCCTGATTCAAGGTCTGTGGTGAGCTTAGACTGAAACTGGCTGGATGATAGCGACGATCTCTACGGTTATAATGTGCCTTTCATTTGGATGGTCCACCATTAAAGTGGAAACTTCTTCTTTGGCGGTTTTCATCCCTCTCCATCTCAATACGAGAGGCGATGTCCATTGTTTCATCTACGGTTGTAGCTTTAAAACCAGCTAGCTTTGCTCGCAGATCTCCCTGAAGACCGCTAACAAATTTTGTAAGACACTCTTGTGGTGAAGCTTCTAGAGCTGGTGAGTAACGTAGTAGCTCAGTAAAGTAGATATGATAATCTCGTACGGTCTTAGAACCCTGGTTCAAAGAAGCCAACTCTCTCCTCTTTAATTCTTCCCAATGAGAGGGACAAAAGTGAGCTCAGAACCTCTCTTCAAAGATATCCCATGGAACATGATCTGCTAATTTCTTGGAAATTGCTCTCCACCATCGTCGTGCGTAATCTGCTAGGGAGTAATCAGCAAAGTGCACCCAAGTATCAGTTGGTGCATGGATTATCCTCAACATCCTACTAACGTCATCGATCCATAATTCAGCCTCGGCAGGTGTCTCTACACCTTTGAATCGAGGAATTTTTCCCTTTCGATAACTATCTAGTAATGTTTGGTGTCTAAGAAGGGTCTTCTCCATTACTCCTTCAGCTGGAGTATGAGCAGACTCAGTTGAAGGATGGTAACTAGATTCTTCCTCAAAAAGATGGACAGAACCTTCAATCCTAGCATCCGTATGCTAAGATGCCTCGGGTCTCTCAGCGTGTGCATTTAGCCTCTCCTCCAATGCTTGCTTCCTTTGCCCCATGTCTCGGAGCATTGCCATCATAGCCGCTGATTGCCTAGACACATTTTGGTATGCCATGATAATGCCATGATAATTGCCTAGACAATGACTTGTGAATGGTACTGCAGTTAGTTATTAAGATCAAAGCAACCTTAGTTTCTGAATACCGCTCATAATTGTCAACTACTAAATAAATTACTGGAGTAACCTTGCTCTGATACCAATCTGTCACGACCCCAAATCCGGGGCCGTCGGATCCTCCTAAGGAAGCGAGGTCGATCGATGGACGAGACGCCCATGAAAAACGCAAGAAAAACGGGGATCCACCAGGTCTGGAGGTTCAGAGGCGCGGATGGGACAGTTGACCAGAGGTCAACGAAGGCCGTGCTCCTATTGGTCCGCGTCAGCCGCTAGAAGACAAAATAGAGGGTTTTATTCAAATATAATTAATTTAAAATAGTAAATGATTTTATTATTTTTCAAATATAAAATAAAAAATGTTTATTATTTTATGTAGTATTTTAATATGATTTTTATTTATTTTTTTGATGTATTTTATTATGAGTTTATTTTAATAGTGTATTTATAGGTATATTTACATGTATTTTGTATAATTTATTTTTATTTTATGTATTTTATTTTATTAATTTATTATATATATATTTTTTAACAATTTATAACTTATTTTTATGAGTATGAATATATTTTTATTTTATTTTTATGAGTTTATTTGCATATTTAAATAAATAGGTATATATAACATGTAGGTATACTTATAGGTATTTTACCTATATTTTATATACATTTTATTTATTTAATGAATTTTATTGGATTTTATTTTGGATTTATATTTTTAATATATTATATGTAATATTTACAGTATTATAAAAATATGAAAGAATAAAATAATTAAAGAATGTATTTACCTTTTATTTATATACATATAGAACCTAGGTATTTCATCTATGTTTTAGCATAGTTTTATTTTATTCTCCTTTTTATTGTAGGTTAATTCTAATTTTAATGAACACCTATGTTATAATTAATGTTTACAAAATTATAAAAATATGACTTTGTAAAATAATAAGTAATGAATAAATTGAATATTTTAATCGGTAAACTGTACAATGAGGGCCAAAAACCTAACTTTCACATATGAACTCCAAAATTATGAAACCAATTTTATTAAATAGCTCTTGAAAAGTTATATATAACTAAAGGTGATTTTGGTGGATTTTGAGTTTTTATTTGCAAGATATGGGTTTGTGAAGTTGAGATTATGGCTTTTTATTCTGTGTATAAAATGTATCTTGCATATTATTTTTGCACAAACTCATTTTATATTTTTATGATTTTTCTGGGATTTTTAATATTTTTGAAGGTTTTTGGAGTTTTTCAATTTGTTGGAGTTTTATTTTATATTTTTTAGTGATTTTTGGTCATAAAATCAAGCACACTAAAAAGCACAACTTATTTTTTTTAAAGAATTTTTCCAGAGGTTTTTATATTTTTTGGGATTTTATAATGCAAACAGTAGCAAAAATGCATGTTTTTGAATTTTTATAAATATGAAAATGCAATAAAAATGCAAAATAAAAATATAGCGTGATAATGCAATGCAACAGAGATCTATGTTAATGTTTTTGTGATTTTTGGAATTTTATAGATGCATGCAATAAATAGGGAAAGCACAAAGAAATTCCAACACTAGCAAGGGCATTTTTGCAAATAAAATAAAGTCCAGGGGGTTCTGAGTAATTTTACCAAAAGTTTAGAACATTAACATGAAATTTCAGGACCAAAATTATATTTCACAACCCGCTAGGGGATCCTTGTAATTTTTCTAATCACGTGGTATTACACGTGATTTACACGCACATGGACCAAAATGCAATTTCATAAAATATAAGGGTTCTGCATGCAATTTTCTCAAAAATTTAACACTGCAAATTTTATTTAATGCATCTTTATGAAATACAAGGACATGCAGGGGCACCCATGAATTATTTCCAAACGCATGTGCGATATCACGTGGTCTGATGTGGAATGGACCACGATGTAAACACCAAAAACCCAGGGGTCACTTTGCAAAAATACCCACTTTATTTTAAACATTACACAATACTTAATGGATTAAATAATAAATACAAAAAAGTAGGGGCTTGAAATTTAAATTACCCCTTATAAGGCGCTGATGGACGACGGATCTTCATTCACTTGAACACGTGTCATCCATCGGACGATTGATGACGCTTCGAGGTTGGATGGCTGAGATTAGATCTCCTAGTGAGATCGGACGGTCATGAGGCTTTGCATCCAACGGCAGCTGCTACACCTGAGGGATTCATCTTCATCGGACGGCTCTGGAGCGGCGTGGAAGAACAGGGACAAAGCTTGCGCGCGACGAGCTTCGATCGTGAAGAGCTGATGCCTCCGGCCTTCTTCGTCACCTCCGATGTTTCAGTATATGCCTGGAAGCTCCCCACATCGGCTGATGGTCTCCGCTCGGCCCGGAGGTCCCAGACGTTCAGGCGAGCTCGAGGAAGAAAGGGACCTCTAGGAACCTCTTCCTGGAATCGACCAAGCCCAAGAGGGATTCTTGTACATCAAGACCTGCACTGGAAGAACCAACGGCTCGAGGCGAAGCTCCTCGACCTGGGGTTTGAAGGTTTTGCGCATAAAAACGAAGGAGGATGGCGAGGTTCCGGCGAGCGGCGGAGACGAACCTCGATTCGCGGATCCATGAAGAATCCGGATGATCAGGGCGTACGGATGATAAAGAAGGCGATAGGGAACGATATGGATGCGAAATGGGGGTCAAAGGTTAACTAGAGAGCTCAGGAGTCGTCGCCGACTCAGACCAAACTGAAGCGATCTACGGAGCTAAATGCCAAAATAAATGCGAGAAAAGAACGCTGCAATTAAAAACTACCCTAATAAGACAAGAAAGAAATGCTCTGATACTGGTGGGAACCAGGAGCTTGGCGTTGCCGGAGCTCCATCGTGGGTGCAGCTCCCACCTCCTCCGACCGTATCAAGGCGCAAAGGCTCCTCCTGTCACGAGGGGACCTCCAGGACTGAATACGAAGAATGGATAAGACTAAAACTGACCAAATTTGCGAAGGGGGTCGGAGCTTCTTATTTATAAACATCACGAGGCACCCTTATTGACCGGCTCAAATCAAAGAATCCAATGAGTCTATGAGTAATCTAAGGTATTGACGTGATTGTACAATGATCCAGCGACAATTCTTGTGAAGGAAGCGAGGTCAGTCGATGGACTAGACACCCATGAATAACGCAAGAAAAACGAGGATCCACCTGGTCTGGCGGTTCAGAGGCATGGATGGGACAGTTGACCAGAGGTCACGAAGGCCGCGCTCCTATTGGTCCGCGTTAGCCGCTAGATGACAAAACAGAGGGTTTTATTCAAAAATAAATTAATTAAAATAGTAAATGATTTTATTATTTTTCGAGTATAAAATAAAAAATGTTTATTTTTTATTTAGTATTTTAAAATGATTTTATATTTTTTTGATGTATTTTATTATGAGTTTATTTTATAGTGTATTTATAGGTATATTTACATGTATTTTGTATAATTTTTTTATGTATTTTATTTTATTAATTTATTATATTATTTATAAATTTATAACTTATTTTTATGAGTATAAATATATTTTTATTTGATTTTTATGAGTTTATTTGCATATTTAAATAAATAGGTATATATAACATGTAGGTATACTTACAGGTATTTTACCTATATTTTATATACATTTTATTTATTTAATGAATTTTATTAGGTTTTATTTGGATTTATATTTTTAATATATTATATGTAATATTTACAGTATTATAAAAATATGAAAGAATAAAATAATTAAAGAATGTATTTCCCTTTTATTTATATACATATAGAACCTAGGTATTTCATATATGTTTTAGCATAGTTTTATTTTATTTCTCCTTTTTATTTTAGGTTTATTTCTAATTTTAATGAACACCTATGTTATAAATAATGTTTACATAATTATAAAAATATGAATTTGTAAAAATAATAAGTAATGAATAAATTGAATATTTTAATCGGTAAATTGTACAATGAGGGACAAAAACCTAACTTTCACAGATGAACTCCAAAATTATGAAACTAATTTATTAAATAGCTCTTGAAAATTTTTATACAATTAAAGATGATTTTGGTGGATTTTGAGTTTTTATTTGCAATATATGGGTCTGTGAAGTTGAGATTCTGGCTTTTTATTCTGTGTATAAAATGTACCTTGTTATATATTTTTGCACAAACTCAATTTTTATATTTTATTTACATATTATCTACAACTTTCATGTATAATATATTTCTATTTAATGAATAAATAATTATATACAAAATAGGTGTCAAATGCATAAATGAATGAATGAATAAATAAAGGAGGTATTCATTGTATTATTGGCCCTTATTTCCCCCTACTTTATTCCTTGTCGACCAAGCAATTCTTGACTTGGTCTCGAGGTTCGGGTCATAAAATATTTGCAATATTTTATTCCTTTTTCTTTTCTTCTCTTTATTTCTATAATTTTGGCATTAAAAACCTTATTTTATGTACACTTAATAAATGATGAATGCTATTATAGACAAATTGTTGCTATTTACATGCATTTGCTTGGGTTTTTGAGGCCAAAATGATAGAATAAAGGTAATGAAATGGAGATTCATCACCCCCCTATACTTGCCTTTGCTAGTCCCTTAGCAAATACTTATGCAATAAGTACAAAAAGAATGAAAAATAAGAAGAAAAGAAAAAGAATTGAAAAAGATAGAGTGATTAGGGTTGCTTTCAGTGTAATATCTTGTCCTTACAAAATCATAATTTGGAGCTCAGGTTAGACTTGGTGTGAAAATGTGTGTGGAACCTAGTTGGGAACCAAATTTAAAACACAACAGCCTTCGAGAGGCACAGAAGTCAGTTCAAATCTCCTTAATAGCCAGGTCAGAACTAGCCTACATCATACGCAAACCCTTATGACTATGAAGCTGACTTGTATGGTGGAAGTGATTGTGGCTCTCCCTAACTGAAATGACAAAGGAACTGACTTCTCCAGAATGACAACCCAAAGATTCCCCAATCCATCCCTCTACCGTCAAGGAGCGGGGTATTCCCTTCTAAGTTCAAGTGGCATCCAACTCAAGAGGAGGAGGAGGAATAAAGAATGGACGGTATCCAGTGTAGCTACCTATCCGGGGATGCAAGACCAGTGTAGTCAAGTCATTCAGCTGCACTTTTATTTTATTTTTATTTACAAGCTTGTCCACTTTTTTGGAGTTTTTTTTCAACATATTATGTACAGCAGTATTTACATAATGACTTTTTCCTCTTGTCTATCCCTCTTTTGAAGCTTTATTACAACCCCACACTCTCCTGTCATTCGAACTTCATTGAAACTGGACCAGGTTGGGGTGCACTTCCCTCCCTAGACGAGGATGAATGTTTCCACCCGTGTGTGTCTCAGACTGGCAAATCCAACCCCCTCACCACTCCAACTGAGTTGAGCCAAGTGAAGGGTGCAAGTGTCCAAGTTAGGTCACGGTCGACAAGAGTCATGTGTGCGTCTCGAAAGTTCTATTTAGTCAGTTGAGGGGACTTGAACCCAGCCCTGATTTCTCAAAGAATTAAGTCTGAATAGACCTGAAGTACCCTAAACCTAGTTCCCATAAGGTTCCAGTGCAGTTAGGTGCAGTAAGGTCCAACCAAGCTCCAATCTTCGACTTTATTGGACTAGTTCAATCATCAAGCTCACTCAAAAAGAATATGATGACATGCACATGCGATGCAATGATGCAAAGAATAATGTAAATTTTCAAAGAATTTGAAATCACAAGAGAAGTTTTTAAACAAAGAATTTTGGCAATCAAAGTATAAGATATGTACAACTATTTACACGAGCGTGCCGCTTGACTTTACAGGACTTAAAGAATTTACAGGTTTTAACAAGGTGATTTATTCAAGAGTATATACAATTTATAAAGAATTTTATATATTTTAAATATAGAATAATAATTTTTTAATTTTTTTAATTTAATGATGCTCTTATTCCTCAAATTTATTTGAAAATAATTTTGAAAACTATAGTTCACAATAATTTTTGCAAATAGTTACAAACATTTGAAGTCCATTTTGCAAAGATTTTGCAAACCTTATATACATTTTTCAAAATCATTTTACAAATATTTTCAAAATCATTTGCAAAATAGATTTTTCCAATCCTTTATTTCACACAAATACAGGAATTTTGCAATCAAATATTTTTACAAAGGTTGAAAATATTTCACAAAAGGTTTTCCAAACGGTTCACACCATTTTTCAAATCATTTTGCAAAGATATTTAACCTGAATTTATTAATCAGTATATACGAAGAAAAACTATATTTTATGTACAAACTTGTTTAGGCTCTTATAAGTTTTGTTTGGCATTATTGCTTATTTTTGCATGATGCATTTTTGTGTATATTTTGTGTATACTCCTCAGACTTATTTGAAATAGATTTTAAAGACTATAGTCCAAAATATTTTTGCGAACATGTAGACACATTTGAAAACCATTTTGCAGAAGTTTTTCAAACAGTATAGATAGGTTTTTTCAAAATAATTTTACCCCATTTTTCCAATCATTTGCAAACTGCTTTTCAAACATTTTTATTTCACGCAAAGAAAATAATTTTTGCAAACAAAAATATTTACAAAGGTTGAAAACTTTTTACAAACTGTTTTTTTTCAAATAATTTTCACAAGGAGTTTCAAAACTTGTATAACGTTGCTTTTCGCCTGATTTATTAATCAGTATGTACAAAGAGTCTGAAGAGTATACAAATCATTTATGGTGTAAATACTTTTAATGTTGTATTATCTTTAGATATTATTTTTATTTACAGTACGAGTTATGGATGATAGTATATACATAGTATATACGACCCCCCCCATACTTAGCGCGAGCTATGTCCTCATAGATCAAAGAGAAGAAGCAAGAACATAACTCGGACAGAGTAGAGGAAAGTCGAAAGAATGAATGAATAAGGGGTTAAATAAATCAAGAAGTTGACCGTCCCCCCTATACTTAGGATCAAATAATCCTAAGTGTAGCAGGCTGTACACAAGGCGGGGATGGTCAAGGATGAGAATAGACAGATCGTGCTCAGCTTGTCTCCCCCTATACTTAGGGTCAAGTAATCCAAAGTATAGACAAGAAGAGGAGACAATGGAGAGGATCAAAGAATAGAGCAACTCGGGGTGCACACCCCCTATACTTAAGACAAAGTGCGTCCTAAGTATCAAAGACTGTTAACAAGGGCAACACCTTTTTTTTCTTTTTTTTCTTTTTTTTTGATAGAAAAAGAAGATCGAAAAGAAAAAGAAGAGAAGAAATCAGATGAATAGTTTTTGAGGCGCAGTGTCTGAATCTTCTGATGCTCACAATGTTGTGGGTATGTCATCAAGGTGCAGAAGCTGGATGGAGTCGACAACGGCCAAGAATGTGTCAGGCTCAAGGTAAGGCTTCAGGAGTTGACCGTTGGCGACGAATAGTTGTGCGTCAGGAGACAATTCTGATATGGAAATACTTCCATTATCACGCACTTCACGTACTCGGAATGGCCTTGTCCATTTACTCTTTAATTTGCCCAGGAAGATCCGTAACTTTGCATCAAACAGCCACACTTTATGTCCAGCTACAAAGGTCTTTCGTTTGATGTGCCGGTCGTGCCAGCGTTTAACCTTTTCCTTGTACATCAATGTGTTATTGTATGCATAGTCTCGAAACTCCAAGAGTTTGTTCAGATCATCTTTTCTTTTCTGACCACTTTTCCGTGAGTCCAGATTGCACATGTTGATTGCCCATAAAGACTTGTGAATTAATTCGACGGGCAGATGGCACGACTTCCCATATACAAGACGATAGGGTGACATGCCCAGGGGTCCCTTGTAGGTGGTTCTATAAGCCCAGAGGACTGAATCCAAGAGTTGAGACCAGTTCTTTCTGTCCGGCCTTACAAGTTTCTGAAGGATCGTCTTGATTTTCCTATTTGATAGTTCGGCCATGCCATTGGTCTGAGGATGATAGGGAGATGCGACTCGATGGTCGATGTCGTACTCCTTCGTTAATTTCTTGACCTCTTTGTTAATGAAGTGGCTATCCCCATCTGATATGAGAATCTTCGGAATCCCCAACCGCGCAATGATGTTATCTCTCAGGAATTGGCACACTGTCCAACTGTCGGCGGCTCGAGCGGGAATAGCTTCAACCCAACGACTCACGTAGTCTACGACAAGAAGGATGTGCTCAAAACCTTGACTGCTAGGGAAAGGTCTCATGAAGTCAATGCCCCATGCATCAAAAACATCTGCTATCTGAATGATCTTCAGGGGCATCGAGTCTTTTGCAGTGAGTGTACCCTTCAATCTCTGACAGTCAATGCATTGTTTGATGAAAACTGTTGCATCCTTGAATAGTGTGGGTCACCAGAAGCCACACTGAAGTACTTTAGATGTCGTACGGTCTCCAGAGTGATGTCCACCAGATTCGAGCGAGTGACAATGCTCGAGGACACTATAATGCTCCTCTTGAAGTATGCACCTGCGCCAAATGCAATCTGCTCCTTCCCTGAATAGAAGAGGATCTTCCCATTGATAGAAACAGATGATCGACATGAATTTATTCTTCTGATTCTTCGTCCAATCCGATGGTGTTACCCCCGAAGCGAGGTAATTGACAATGTCAGCATACTAAGGGAGAGAATCCACTGCTAAAATTGATTCATCTGGAAAGGTTTTTGTGATAGGTGCACTGTTCAGGGGATGCCCTTGTTGCTCAATTCTGGAGAGGTAGTCTGCTACCACATTCTGAACTCCAGGCTTATCCTTGATTTCCAAATCAAATTCCTGGAGGAGAAGGATCCATCGAATCAGTCTTGGCTTGGCATCCTTCTTCTGCTGTAGGTACCGGATAGCAGAGTGGTCTGTAAAAATGGTAACTTTTATCCAAGCAAATAGGATATGAACTTCTCGAGGGCGAAAACCACAGCCAGCAACTCTTTTTCTGTCACAGTGTAATTTCTTTACGCCTCATCTAATGTTTTGTTGGCGTAGTAAATGGCATAGGGCGCTCTTTCTTTTCTCTATCCCAGAACAGCCCCGACTGCAAAGTCTGACGCATCAGTCATGATCTCAAAGGGGAGAGACCAATCTGGCGGCTGTAGGACTGGAGCCTGAGTGATAAGCTCCTTCAGCTGATTGAAAGTAAGGAGAACCTGCTGATCGACATTGAACTCGATTTCCTTGCATAGAAGTTCTGTTAAAGGTCGGGCGATGCAGCTAAAATCCTTGATGAATCGTCTGTAAAATCCCACATGACCCAAGAATGACCTTACATTCTTGATTGACTGAGGTGGCTCAAGATTCGCAATAACATCCACCTTTGTTGGGTCGACTTCCATACCACGTTTGGAAACGACGTGTCCCAGCACTATCCCTTCGATGACCATGAAGTGGCTCTTTTCCCATGAGAGCACTAAATTGACTTCATGACATTTCTGAGGCACTCTGTCTAGGTGCTCAAGACAAGAATCGAAACTATCACTGTAGACTGAGAAGTCGTCCATGAACACCTCGAGAAAACTGCCTACCATCTCGGCGAAAACTGCTAACATGCATCTCTGGAATGTCGCAGGTGCGTTGCATAATCCAAAGGGCATTCTCCTGAAGGCATGGGTGCCGAACGGGCAAGTGAAGGTAGTCTTCTCTTGATCTTCGGGAGCGATTGCCACCTGGTTGTACCCGGAATACCCATCCAAAAAGCAGAACTCCTTGCCTGCTAGTCTTTCCAGAACTTGATCAATGAATGGCAAGGGGAAGTGGTCCTTCTTAGTTGTTGCATTAAGACGGCGGTAGTCAACACACACCCTACAAGATGTTGGTACCCAAGTGGATATTTCCTCTCCTTTGTCATTGATAACCACGGTAAGCCCGGATTTCTTTAGAACCACATGCAGTGGGCTTACCCATTTTGAATCGGAGATGGGATAGATGAAGCCTGCGTCACACCATTTCGTGATTTCTTTCATGACGACGTCTCGAAGATTTGGATTCAGTCTTCTTTGGAATTCGTGGGACAGCTTGGCATCTTCTTCCAGATAAATGTGGTGTGAACACAAGGCTGGATTTATCCCACTGAGATCTAATACACACCAACCAAGTGCCTTGCGGTTCTTTTCTAAAACCTCGAGAAGTCGAGATTCCTACTCCGGATTCAGTCTGCTGCTGATGATGACCGGATACATGTGTTCTTCACCCGCGAGGAAAGCATACTTCAGATCTGCAGGAAGTGGCTTGAGTTCTGATTTTGACCTGTCCAACTTGTTGGTCACTTCAGACACTATACTGGTGGTGGGATGTACTTCTTTTATGGAGCTACCATCCTCGGTATTCTGTTGAGACCCGGATGATGTGCCGAACTATTCTGTACTATACTCATTGTGTTCGGGCTGGAGTGAATTCTTGGAATCACATAGTTGCGCCAGCATCTGGGAATCTGTCTCCCAAGAATCATCGGAGCATGGATCAACTGTACTTTCCAAGTCCTCCTCGAGAGTGAGGATTTCTCGAGTCCATGAATCATTCAATGAAAGTGGTAAGTCCCTGATCTCTGCAATAAAATCACAGTCTACTTCTGATACGGCATGGCTCTCATTAGTCGTGGCGTTCGGCTCTCTGATCATGTCTATCGTGATCTGCTTGTTGTCCGAGCGGAAAGTGATCTTGCCGGACCCGTAGTCAACCACGGCACCTGAGGTACGCAAAAATGGTCGGCCAAGGAAGATGGGGGTATGGAGTAAGGGTGCGGGTGATTCCATATCGAGGACCATGAAATTAACAGGGAATTGCATCTCATGCACCTTCACCACAACGTCTTCTACCAGGCCTCTCGGTCGCTTGGTGGATCGGTCAACGAACTGAAGGATCATCTGTGTCGGCTTGAGCGGACCGATCCCAAATTCTTGCATTTGGGATGAGGGAAAAAGGTTAATAGAAGGCCCATTGTCAAGGAGAGTACGCTCAAAGACCTGATCAAATATCTCACAACTGATAAGAGGCGCTCCTTTGTCTTGTTTCTTTTGAGGGAGATTGTTGATAGTTGCAACAGTGGCCATGGAGAGCACGTGCCATTCGAACTGATTACGTTTGTCCTTGCGTGCTGGTCGACGCTTGTAGGTACATGATTCTTTCAAACCTTTTTTCACAGCTGGCATGTATTCCATGGCCTTCAGTAGGGGAATCTCAACAGTTAAGTTATCTATTATTTCCACAACTCCAGGATCAGACAGTACACTTTTTCTTTTTGCAATTTTTTTGGATTTTTCAATTGCATTAGGAAAAGGAATATTTACATCACTGCTAGGAAAAGTAGAGTTTTTGTCTACATTATAACTATCACCCACAAATTATTGTACATCCGGACTACAAAAGGGAGTACAAACTGGATCCTGAGATACTGGTGCTGATGGGCGAGCAAAAAGTAGGGTGTCTGCTCCGTCGGCTGGCGAGGGATCAACTGCTACTGGCGGCTCCTCCGAGGCTGGTACGGCTTTGCTTCGGCTGCAAACTTCTTTTTGTTGTTTTTGATTTTGCAGATGTTTTTTGTATTTTTGGCTGAGGGTGCTGGTCCTGCATGACTGCTGGAATGGCTTCTCCTTCTTCTCACCCGCCCCTGTAGCTGGCACGGCTGATGCAGAAGATGACGATCAACCTGGTTCTTTATTCTCCCCATTCTTGATAGCAGGCGGAGGCAAGGCCCTACCGCTCCTGAGAGTGACAGCATTAGAACAAATAATATTATCATTTTCTGACTCTACAGACGCAGACTGGACATCACATTCTACCTGCTCTTTCTTTTTAAAGCAATTGGGGTTGGCTTCGACCTGATCTGGGATGGTGGTCTTGGTGGCAGTCAGCTCGTCGAGCCTCTTGGTCATATCTGCTAGCCCTTTGACGAGTTGGGCCAAGCAATCCATGGTTGGGTTCACAGGAGTTGCCTCTGAAGATTCAGCATGCAGACCACGTTGTTGCTACATGTGCGGGTGCTGAGGCTGTGGTTGGTGATGTTGCGGTGGTGCAGGAAGCTGAAACAGTTGGTAAGAGGGAGGAGGATACTGCTGGTACTGCTGAGGTGGAGCAACCGCAAATTGATGGAAAGGCTGTGGCTGACGGTATTGCGGCTGCTGATAATGTTGAGTCTGCCTCCATTGATTTGCATATGGGGGAGGCTGATGGTACTATGGTTGCGGCTGTGAGGACTGCCCAAACTGACCACCCTGAGGTTGGTGATATTGCCGGTTGGCTGGTGGTTGTCCCTGAGGTTGTCCCATAGGATGGGTCGGTTGTGCTTCATTGCTCCATACCCCTTTGACTTCTTGAATCAAGGGTGGTGGTGGGAAGACTGGATCGGATCCTGTTGCAAAGTCTGGTTGGTACACAACCATCAGTTGCTGCGGCTGGCTCTGAACGGGGGCCTACATGTAGTACACGTGCTGGACCGCCGGTGGCTGCTGGCTCTGCTGAGGCTGATGTGGCGGTGGTAGATCGTCCTTCTTCTCAGCGGGAGCTTCTGATGGTACTGCCGACTGGACAGAGTTGATGGTGCCCACTATCAGTTCTAACTGTTTGGTGATCTGATCTAACTTATCAAAGTTTTGAGTCCTCTTTTCGATCACAACAAGTTTTTCAAGGTCTTGTGATCGCTTTTCAATAATATCAACCTTTGAGAGATGGCCCCCGATGATGCTGAGGTTGGAGCTCTCATCTCTCTCCGCCTCGCGGGATGCTGCCATGTGTACTTGTTTCTGGAGGATCTGGGGCTGCTTTTGGTATGCCTTTGATGAAGAGAGAGCGGCCTCTCCTTCTACCATTTCTTCGAATATCTGCCAGACTACATCTTCATCTTTGTTGAAGTGTGAACCCCCACAGGCTGCGTCAACGAGCCTTTGGCTTTCGATGTTCAGGCCCCCGAAGAAATATTGGACCAGGCTGGTCTTAGGAATCTCATGATGGGGGCATTTCTCCTGCAGATCTGTGAATCTCTCCCAGGCTTCATGTATGGATTCGTGTGCTCCCTGAGAGAAGTTACTGATACGTGCTCGCATCTGGTTGAGCCGACCAAGAGGGTAAAATTTGTGCAAGAATGCTGACTTCAATTCCTCCCAGGTTGTCACAACCTTCCTCATATGGTTGACCCAATAAAGGGCATTGTCTTGCAGGCTGAAGGGGAATGCCATCATTTTGACTATGTCCAAAGGGACATTGGGGTAGTGAGTAGTGCGGCAGATGCGTGAAAACTGCTGCAGGTGGATGTATGGCTTTTCACGGGTGTTTCCATGGAAAGCAGGAAGAAGAGCGAGGAACTGGGGCTTCAACTCAAAGTGAGCATGCACCGGTGGAATGAGGATCCACTCAGTCATCTGGTTGTCTCTAGGATTATAAGTCTCCTTCAGTGTAGGTTTGGGTCTCCCATGTCCTGGCTCTCCCTCGTCATCCGAAGGGATATTACCTCCTCGACCTCCTCCTCCTCCTCCCTCGTGTCTGTTCATTACATCATTCAGCATATCCTGAAAAGCGGTCTATGCTAGGGCCTGCTCGGTCAGCTGTTGTTGGATAGCTTGGATGGATGCCAATAACTATGCATTAACCTGATTCTGATCAGGCATCTGTCCTTGCTCTGGTTGGGGTGGCTGCTGACCCTTGCCCTTCCCTTGAGGAGCCATGTCAGGGTCTGAATCTGACAAAATGAATTCCGTATTAGGATCCAGGGCTTGGTCTTTCTTCTATCTACAGAATGAGAGAATCCTAATTAGACCACTTCACAATATCATTCAGTTGTCATGATGGATTTGGGATCAAGGTCAATCTTAGAATGTTATGAACGGAAAAGGATATGGACTGTGATCGACTTCCATTCACAACGGCAAAGGTGGGACAAAAGTGATCCCAGTTTATTGGGTGGTCAAAATGAGGGTAGAAGACGAGGAGTCTGGAGATCGATCCGCAAAGTCCGGATCGGGTTCTCGGGAATCGCCTCGAATTTATTGGCGAAGTCGAGTCCATGGAATCGATGTGGGTGTCGGCAGGGTCTCGACGGAAACCATCCATGGATCGAATTTGCAAAGCAAGAGAGGATTGTATGTTAAAGGAAGGATACGATGGTCAACGAGGAGTAAAAAGGAGTGCAAAACAGTAGAAAGGCTCAAACTGAGCAGGGGTCAAAGGGGAATGACACAACAAAATTTGTGCAAAGGCACGGGACTTGATCTTTGAACCTTAATCTAGATCCATACAAACACAATACAAGATTGGGTTCACCAACTCACACCATGTGATGCCGTGAAAGTTCGGCTATTTATTATCTTTTTAGTTTTAGAGTTGTTATTTCAGGCATATCTTTTAATAAGTCCTTAGCACGCTACCCCTATAGGAGAGAGAGTACTGCCAGAAAAGTATCTCGTACTTGTCCTCCTCCTTTGTAACATGTCATCTGTACTTTTTTGAGGTTCTTGTAACCATTCCTGGATCCCTACTCAGCCAGATAAATAGAGAGAAGAAGCCAATAGGCGAAACCGATACTTCGGTTCTCGCTCGTAACGGAATCACCCCTGAGCGTGCAAGAACCTACTCGGATGCAAGATGATGAGACAGACACCCCCGTGAAGGTGTGGCCTATGCTCGGTACTTCGGACAAGGTCAATACTCTACACAATAGAGAGTCATCAATGTCGACCAAGCCCTACTCGCCTACGTACGATAGAAGCGCCAATACTTCGGAAATCCATGTGATACACAAGGCAGTTGCAGACTGGGATTTTGGCTCTATTCCTTATGGGACGTGCCTTGCTCAAGGGAGTGGGGTTTCGGTCCCCCTCCAAAGGTACCTGAAAACAATGAGGGCTTTATGAACCTAGTACAATGATAGTCCATTACAAGTTTTAATTAAGGTCAAAGTTTATTTAGCAGTCCCCTTATTTTAGTTTTTTTGGGTTTTTACTTTTTTTGAGTCTGTTTCATACCAGCGCCTAGCGTTTTTGTAGATTTTCATTTATGTCCTAGGTGCTCAAAATCAGAGGGAGATAGCGGAAAAGCCGTGCAAGTTGGTTCTATGATGGAAATCTCACCATTGAATCGAATGATGCATGTTGAGTTAGAAGACTTATAGTGCATCCCAGCTCTCTCCATGCGGTATGCAAAACCAAATTTTTAAACCTATCTACATGACGGTGTGCAAGCGACAAAATCGTCCTAAACAGTAGCTGTTATTAATCGTGAAGAACCATATGTTGGTTATTTAAAGTCTAACCCTGGAGTCCGATCTTGGAAATGTCTCGGTGCCTGCCACAACGGGTCTTGCCAGGTTGTACGACGTCTCTCACGGCATGTGGGTCTGACTCTAAACAACTAACATTTATTATATTTGACTAGATCCATACATAATAGATTATAGGAACAGGCATTCTTATTAAGGTGTGGACCTAGCTACCCAGTCAAGCAACCTAAGTCTAGGGGCTCCATGCACACAAAACAAAGTGAAGTAAAGACGGAAAGCTCAAAACCGTGGGAAATAAAGAAAACAAGGCGGGAAAACACGAAAAAGTCGCGACGAGGCCCCCAGGTGAACAGACACCTGGGCACTGGACCTCATTGTGAAGAGTAGAGTCCAAGTTATATTACATGCCAAAATTGTCTCTCTCTCACAATAAATTACAAAATTGATCCTAATTACTTCAAGGCCTAGATAATTCACATCCCTTTGCATCCTTGGTGCCCTCTCCAGCTGGTCATGAAGTGAAAACCAACCTCCTCCAAGCTCGACTGCCTTGACTTCCTAAGAAACCATCCTCGCGTTGCGGGCCCTCGCAACAAGGTCATAAAGAGATAGAATTATTATAAGCTCAATCAATGAAATAAAGAATCAAGTAATTAATCAAAATAAATGAATGTGTATGTCACTAATCAAAGAATCATGTATAATTAAGCAATTTCAAATAAAGAGCTATTCATAGAATAAATGGTGAATAAATGAATTTTTATACAAGAATGACAAGGTATAATAGGCTACGCTCATTGCTCCCCGGCAACGGCGCCATCTGATAACAGGGAAAAATCAAGGGTCGTATCAATCCACAAGGCGGATCGATAGTCGATGAGGTGACCTCTTGATACTCCCAGTCAATCAGAGATTAACCCACAATAATGAATAAATCAATTAAGTCCCAAAAAAATGAATTAAAGTTTATTAACTCTACCATAAAATACATAGTGTGTAAGCATGTAGAGGTCGAACCACAGAGAGCAAAAACTGGTAGCCGATAATTATTCATGTACAAACTGGTCATGTATTCACACAAGTCTTTTTGTGGGTTTTTAGTATTATATATATATATATTATCTTGATTTTTAATTTGCTGATTTTTTATTTTGTTTTTATATTTTGCATTTTTTTATATATTTTCTCTAAATAGGCACATAATACATACTAGAGTATATATATACATGTATGGATATACTAGAGAAAAGAAGGATGTGAAAATAGGGGAGAATACTCAAAATACAGTAAATAAAATACTTTTGTGATTTTTAAATTTTGTTTTCTGGGATTTTTCTAGGTTTTTTCCTAAATATTTTTGGTATTTTTAAAGGCAAAAATACTAGAAAATAGTGGATTGAGTTGTTGGCCGACATTAAAATGAGGATGGAAAATATCAATAAGTTTTCAAAATTCCTCAAATGAATTATGAAACAAAGCTAATAAAATATAGAAAATTCAGAAACAGAGATTGCATTTTTATGATTTTTCTGAGATTTTTAATATTTTTGGAAGGTTTTTGGAGTTTTTCATTTTTTTGGAGTTTTGTTTTATATTTTTTAGTGGTTTTTGTTCAGAAAATCAAGCACACTAAAAACACGACTTATATTTTTTAAGAATTTTTCTAGAGGTTTTTATAATTTTTTTGGGATTTTATGATGCAAACAGTAGCAAAAATGAATGTTTTTGAATTTTTATAAATATGAAAATGCAATAAAAATGCAAAATAAAAATATAGCGTAATAATACAATGCAACAGGGATCTATGTTAATTTTTTGTGATTTTTGGAATTTTAGAGATGCATGCAATAAATAGGGAAAGCACAAAGAAATTCCAACACTGGCAGGGGCATTTTTGCAAATAAAATAAAGTCCAGAGGGTTCTGAGCAATTTTACCAAAAGTTTAGAACGTTAACATGAAGTTTTAGGACCAAAATCATATTTCACAACCCGCTAGGGGATCCTTGCAATTTTTCAAATCACGTGGTATTACACGTGACTTACACGCACAGGGACCAAAACGTAATTTCATAAAATATAAGGGGTCTGTGTGCAATTTTCTCAAAAATTGAACACTGCAAATTTTATTTAATGCATCTTTATGAAATACAAGGATATACAGGGGCACCCATGAAATATTTCCAACCGCATGTGGGACATCACGTGGTCTGACGTGGAATGGACCACGATGTAAACACAAAAAACCCAGGGGTCACTTTGCAAAAATACCCACTTTATTTTAAACGTTACACAATACTTAATGGACTAAATAATAAATACAAAAAAGTAGGGGCTTAAAATGCAAATTACCCCTTATTAGGCGCTGATGGACGGCGGATCTTCATTCACTTGAACATGTGTCATCCATCGGACGGTTGATGACGCTTCGAGGTTGGATGGTTGAGATTAGATCTCCTGATGAGATCGGACGGTCATGAGGCTTTGCATCCAACGGCAGCTGCTATGTCTGGGGGCTTCATCTTCATCGGACGGCTCTGGAGCGGCGTGGAAGAACAGGGACGAAGCTTGCGCGCGACGAGCTTCGATCATGAAGAGCTGATGCCTCTGGCCTTCTTCGTCGCCTCCAATGGTCTTAGTACGTGCCTGGAACTCCCCGCATCGGCTGATGGTCTCCGCTCGGCCCCTGGAGATCCCAGGCGTTCAGGCGAGCTCGAGGAAGAAAGGGACCTCCAGGAACCTCTTCCTGGAATCGATTAAGCCCAAGAGGGCTTCTTGTACATCAAGACCTACACAAGAAGAACCAGCGGCTCGAGGCAAAGCTTCTCGACCTGGGGTTTGAAGGTTTAGCGCAGAAAAACGAAGGAGGATGGTGAGGTTCCGATGAGCGGCAGAGGCGAACATCGATTCGCGGATCCACGAAGAATCCGGATGATCAGGGGCGTACGGATGATGAAGAAGGCGATAGGGAACGGTATGGATGCGAAATGGCGGTCAGAGGTTAACTAGAGAGCTCAGGAGTCGTCGCCGGACTCGACCAAACTGAAGCGATCTACGGAGCTAAATGCTAAAATAAATGCGGGAAAAGAACGTTGTAATTAAAAACTACCTAATAAGACAAGAAAGAAATGCTCTGATACCTGGTGGGAACCAGGGAGCTTGAATTCGCCGGAGCTCCGCCGTGGGTGCAGCTCCCACCTCCTCCGACCGATTCAAGGCGCCAAAGGCCTCCTCCTGTCACGAGGGGACCTCCAGGACCGAATATGAGGAAAGGAGAAGACTAAAAACTGACCAAATTTGCGAAGGGGATCGGAGCTTCTTATTTATAAACATCACGAGGCACCCTTATTGATCGTCTGAAATCAAAGAATCCGATGAGTCTATGAGTAATTTAAGGTATTGGCGTGATTGTACAATGATCCAGCGACAATTCTTGTGAAGGAAGCGAGGTCGATTGATGGACGAGATGCCCATGAAAAACGCAAGAAAAACGGGGATCCACCAGGTCTGGCGGTTCAGAGGCGCGGATGGGACAGTTGACCAGAGGTCAACGAAGGCCGCGCTCCTATTGGTCCGCGTCAGCTGCTAGAAGACAAAATAGAGGGTTTTATTTAAAAATAATTAATTTAAAATAGTAAATGATTTTATTATTTTTTGAGTATAAAATAAAAATGTTTATTATTTTATGCAGTATTCAAATATGATTTTTATTTATTTTTTTGATGTATTTTATTATGAGTTTATTTTAATAGTGTATTTATAGGTATATTTACATGTATTTTGTATAATTTATTTTTATTTTATGTATTTTATTTTATTAATTTATTATATTATTTTATAAATTTGTAACTTATTTTTATGAGTATAAATATATTTTTATTTTATTTTTATGAGTTTATTTGCATATTTAAATAAATAGGTATATATAACCTGTAGGTATACTTATACGTATTTTACCTATATTTTATATACATTTTATTTATTTAATGAATTTTATTGGGTTTTATTTTGGATTTATATTTTTAATATATTATATGTAATATTTACAGTATTATAAAAATATGAAAGAATAAAATAATTAAAGAATGTATTTCCCTTTTAATTATATACATATAGAACCTAGGTATTTCATCTATGTTTTAGCATGGTTTAATTTATTCTCCTTTTTATTTTAGGTTTAATTCTAATTTTAATGAAAACCTATGTTATAAATAATGTTTACAAAATTATAAAAATATGAATTTGTAAAAATAATAAGTAATGAATAAATTGAATATTTTAATCGGTAAACTGTACAATGAAGGCCAAAAACCTAACTTTCACAGATTAACTCCAAAAATTATGAAACCAATTTTATTAAATAGCTCTTGAAAATTTATATAAAATTAAATGTGATTTTGGTGGATTTTGAGTTTTTATTTGCAAGATATGGGTCTGTGAAGTTGAGATTCTGGCTTTTTATTCTGTGTATAAAATGTACATTGTATATTATTTTTGCACAAACTCAATTTTATATTTTTATTTACATTATTATCTACAACTTTCATGTATAACATATTTCTATTTAATGAATAAATAATTATATACAAATAGGTGTCAAAAATGCATAAATGAATGAATAAATAAAGGAGGTATTCATTGTATTATTGTCCCTTATCTCCCCCCTACTTTATTCCTTGTCGACCAAGCCAATTCTTGGCTTGGTCTCGGGGTTTGGGTCATAAAATATTTGCAATATTTTATTCCTTTTTCTTTTCTTCCCTTTATTCTATAATTTTGGCATTAAAAACCTTATTTTATGTATACTTAATAACTGATGAATGCTATTATAGACAAATTGATGCTATTTACATGCATTTGCTTGGGTTTTTGAGGCCAAAATGATAGAATAAAGGTGACTAAATGGAGATTCATCAACGTATGACTAGGATCAGATAGCAGAAAGTGGCCTGAGCCACGTAGAGCGATGCGACGCTTCGGCTCTAGTTCAAACGCACCAAGGTTGGAGGCTTGATGATGAGTCTCATAGAAGATCTAGATCGTCAAATTGAGTTTGGAGGAGCTCAATCTCATGGTGATTATACGTCGAGGAGTCTCTCCTCCTCAGCAGGTAGTGGTTCTAGTGGCTGCACTCTAGTAAGGTTTTTGTTCCTCCCCATACTCCTCAAGGCTCGACGAAGGTCGAAATACCTTCCCTAAGCCCTAGTGAAGGTGGTGGTGGCGTGGAGCTGTTGTAGTGGTTGGAGTGGTGGAACAGGTCCCCCTCATCGGAGGCGTAGGTTGAGATAAAAGATGGCTTCCGAACTCCTATCAATGACACATTTAGGATCCTGCAGTGGTTAGCAAGAAAATAGCATAAGCACGAAAGTGTCTTGGGGGTGGAATGGAGGGCTGGCAACAATGGAGATGTTGAAACCCTATTGGGTTCTTCACCCTTGTAAGGTGAATAGTGGATTGAGTCGGATGAGGATCTGGAGGGAGAGGAGTGAATGTGAGTATGCATGTGGATGAGGGATGCACGATGAAGGTGTGGAAATGATCCATGTGAGAATGTGTATTCATGTGTAATAAATTAGAGAAAATTGATAAAGTGGAGAACTGGGATCAAACCTAGAGAGCAGAGAAGAAGGTCGGAGGCGGAAATCAGAACCTGGGGACGAAGCTTGGATTGCTTCTGGTCTTTACTCAACGTTGCGATAAGTGGAAGAGCTCGAGCAGCACCATTTTGGGGTTGCAATGAAAGTCAACACTTTCGGATCTCACCGGAGCTTGGCCTCTGATGTCACTCTATCTCTCTCACTTTCTCTATCACAGGTAGCAAGGAGTTGGATTAGAGGTAACTCACGTAAAGGTGGATGCAAGGAGCGGTTGTCCTCTGATGGGTTTTATGACTCGAAGTGGTGGTTAGGAACAAAGGTTTCAACTGCTAATGGTTGAGATCTGAGGTGGAGAGATACGATGAGGTAGTTCGTGAAGAAGAAGAACGGAAGGGCTCTTGTTTGGTACTTGACTTGGTAGGAGGCGACATATGGAGTAGTAGGGGTAATTGGGTGAAGAAGCGTCAACGAAGAGATACAACTCCTGGAGTCTCAACCACCCAGAGGTTGATGACGAACAAGCACTGTTGTATCATAAGATCCAACAGCTCTGATGGAGGCAAAAGAGGGCGAGCAGGGACCGCTTGATCTTTTGATCAAGCAGCTCCTAGCGAGTTGAGGCTGATGGGATTGAGACTGAATGGTCTGAAGATATGAAGATCGGATGGTTAAGATAAGGAGCGACCCTTAATAAAGAGTCGACTAGGTATAAGACTCTGATTGGGCCACGTGGCCCAATCAAACAAAATATAAGGAGTATAAATTCAAAAATAAAATATTAAATGAAGTCAGATTAGTTCTACATGAAAGTTGTGCATTTTTTTAAAATCTACAATTCATGTAGAATACAAAATCAAATTACATCGTATATACATACTATTATTTTTGTAAGTACTTTTAAAGAATAGAGAATACTTCATTTATTTGTTTTATTATTTTTTTCATATTTTTGAATAATAAATAATAAATAATATATTATGCATAATATTAAACTAATTTTTATTGAATTTTAATAATAGAAACACAGAAAATAAGGAGAACAATATACATCATATCCACAGTACTTAAGATACTTTATTTATGGACAATAATTAGCCCCAATTATTTACAAGGTGTTAAAAGTTAATTCTAATTATTTAAGTGTTAGATTAAATAATATTTTAATCTAGATGTCTAATTAATGAGAATGATGTTGATGAATTGAGATTCATTAGTCATATAGAGAAATTTTTGGAGCTTTGGCCATTTGTTAGAAACAAGATTTATACATGGATCCATGCTCCAAATAACTTTAGGCTGCAAACAATTGGTTGTTTAGTCTATAAATGAGAGTGGTTCTTAGACGTTGATATAAAGTATATCAACTGAGAAATCTCTTGTCGCACATAAACCTATGTGATGAAGATGATTTTACAAACTTTCCCTCTCAGGATGGAAGGAAAAAAATTCAAGGACACGAACAAGTACGTGTAATCTCTACTACAACATAGGAGCTCTCCTCAAACTGTGACAAACCCTTTTGGAAAATCCCCTTTCACCCTGGTGTCTCAAATTTCCATTGTCTCATCCAATATAATAAACATGAAATCCAAGTTTGTCTTCATAAATGTGGGCTTTATTGGTTAGTAGATGTTACCTCTGTAAACAGAAGGAGGAAGGAGGGAACATCTTCTATGCAATTGTAGTTTCTCTAGATACTTATTTTATCAACTATAGGGCGATCCAACTACACCCCCCTCCCCTTCAAATATTCTTTTTCTCTCAGTAAAAACAACACAAATCCATGTTACATATTAAAAGCCAAGGTTCCTATTGTCGTGTGATTTTATGGAACGAGAGATCTAAACACACTTTCTATGGGGAAAAAACTCCCTCAAATATTATGATTTCTGATTTAAATCATTTTCTCGAATTCATATGAGCTCAATGTAACAATTGTTTTCACTTCTAGGTGTTTGTTAGTTTTCATATTTGCTAGTTTCATGTGATTTTATGGAAGGAGATATGTAAACACACTTTCTATGGAAAAGAAACTCCCCTAATATTAAGAATACTGATTTAAATCATTTTCTCTAATCCCATATTAGCTCAACGTACCCATTGTTGCAGCTTGTTGTAGATATCCACCTGGCTTTGATCCATTGGCAGAACCATGCTCTAAGCAAGTCGTTGATGCTAACCTCTTCCCTCCCTCAAAGATGGAGAACTAACTAATGACAAGTTTGGCATATGTGAACATGACCTACAAAATTTTGGTACTGGATCTTTTTTTGACAACTTGAAGGATTTCACAAAACAGAATTATTGGTATATTTTATTTTAGAAAACGTTTGTTGGTAAAAAAAACTCTTAGCTATAGAGTGGACATGCCCCCTCTTTTTGTTTGAAATCATGTATTTGGTGTTGTGCTTTTGGGTTGCCTGCTTCCTACAAAGACAACTTGTTGACGTTGTTGCCCATGTTAATGTTAGATGATGAAAGATTTATCTTTTTCAGAAAAAATCGAGGTATTTATTTTTATTGCATAATCAGAGGATATCCAATGTGATTGGGATATCTCTATCTGTGAATGGTGTTGTACAACATCAGAGTCATGAATCGTGGAAATATGCATATCATCATCGTGGAAACACACGTATCGTTAGAACATGAACAAATCATGTGAATTGGATTCATATGAATCGTGGATAGCAATATCAAGGTTATTCCTACCCAAGAAATCTAAGTCATGATACCATGATAGAAATATATTGTATTGTTGACTTACAGGTCCGGTGTGTGACTTTGATTAGTTTATGTCCGAGGATCGATTATGTGAATTTGGTTCGTATAATTTTTAAATTTTCATTTATCTAGATTAATATTCCATACTGAATTGATCCATATAAATTGATATGAGACAAATTGGCATTAAACGACCAGGATTGGACCATGATTGCATATTAGAGAGGGTGAACAATCACCATCGAATCTTGGTGAATCCCAACTCTTGGTATTTCACCCTCTTTCCTCTCTCTCTTGAGTGTCCACCTCCTCCTCCCATCTTTCTAGTGTCGGTGTAAGATTCTTCACGGAGGAGACTCGTGCCCTTGCTATGTGGACGATAGGTAGGACTTCATGTGACAATGTCCATGGTGACGAGCATGGAGAAGATCTCTAAGAGATATATTGATTGTGTGGTGAGAAGAAGAAGTAAGATATCTTAATAGCGTAGGAGATATGCATCTCATTTTTGCACTCTCCACGCGTGCAACTTGTGTTGGATCAAACATACAATAGGAGCTCTCTTCCATTGAAGGATCTTGCACCTCCAACGGTACAATCCCTCATCTCTTATGGTGTATGAAATGAGGTAAAAAAATTATATTGCCCAGCAATCCCTCGATTTAAAAGATTTGTTATTATCTGCCCATAGGACAAGTTTATCAATGAATTAAGTTATTTTTTCAACATATTCCATGTTGGTAATTTTTGACTAGAAAGTAAAGATTGCAAGTTTGAACATTAGTAGAAGCATGAGGAAAGCAAAATCAAAACTAAGAAAAAATGTTTAACCCTAAAGTGACTAAAAAATAGAAAGAGCATTAATAACTGAGATTTTATGAGGGTCTAGAAATCTCACAAGGCAAGAGATCTAGTTGATGCATTGACCACTCACGAAACCTTAATTAGTCAACAATGAAACCACAAATAAATATAAAGGAATGCAAGATAAATTTTGGAGTTAAATGTATTATAACTCTAGAAAAGATGTCTATAGTACAAGTAGTGTAGAGTCTCGAACATATGGAGCACAATAGATAGATAGGATAATGAAATGCACAAAAGTGATTGTGTGATTCTTGTTTATATGGACTTTTGTGGATTTTAATTTCATGTTTTTTATTTTATTTTTGTTTTATATTTTTATATTTTGTTTTTAATTTTATATTTTTATATTTTCTTTTTATATTTTTTAGATTTTTATATTCCTTTTCTTTTAAATATATAATATAGAATATATAACACTATATATACATTGTAAGTTGATATAAATATAAATACTGATAAAAATGCTCAAATTCAGGAAATAAAATACTTTAGGATTTAAATAATTTTTATACCATTTTTTTGTTTTTTAGTGAATTTTGTTAATTGATATATTTTTTAAATTAAAAAATAACCTAAATCAGGGATTAAGTAAATATCTGAAATTGAAATGAAGATAAAAAATAGAAAATGATGTCCAAAATTCTTCAAACCAATTTTAATACATAAATAATAGTACAAAGAAAATTATAAAACAGAAAACAATATTTTTTAAATTTTTAGGAATTTTATATATTTTTATAAGTTTTTTGGTTTTTAAGAGTTTTGTTTTTCTATTTTTGATGATTTTTTGTATGAAAAACCTTAATAATCAAATAAGCAAACTATATTTTTTGGGAATTTTTCAAAAATATTTTATATTTTTTACGGGTTTGATATTGTAGATATGGTAAAAATTTTCTCAAAGGGATTTTATAAAATAATTAATGCCTAAAATTACAATGCAAAACTATGGCATGAATCTATGATAGATTAGACACCAATCTTATTTTTTGAGATTTTTTGGAAAGCAATTGATATATCTAATAAAAAGAACAAATCATTAAAAATGCACATGCTAACATGAGCATAAACATAATTAAAATTAAATGTGAGGGCCTCTTTACAAAATATCCAAATATATAATAGTTTATGAAAGTTTATGGACTAAATACAAATAACGAGAACTGTAAGGGCTTGCCCGCAAAATATCCATTCTCACATGTATGGACACGTGTGCCTCGCTAGTAAGGACTATGAACGCAAATAACAAAAGTTGGAGGATCTTTTTGCAAATATTAAAACATATAAAGGCAGTGAAATGTTTACATATTAACTATTAAATATAAAAACAGGTTGGGCCTAAGATGTAATATACCCAGTAAATGATCGTAGAGCACGCGGTTTAATTTGTGTTTGTTGTAATATGTGTACTTAGCGAATCAAGCAAAACCGAGAGAAGGTCTTCGTGAAGAGTGTCTCGGCTTTCATTTATATCCCGGGAAAGTTCGGGGCGAACACAGGGAGGCAAAGGAACAATTTGAGTTAATTTAAAAATTTAGATCTAGGTTTCCAAGTTTTTTTTCGTATTTTTTATGCAAAATAAATGTGAAATATACAATTCAGGTGAATTAGGATGATAAGAAATCACACAATTAGGCCAAATTAATTTTAATATGAAATTAGTCCATTTTAGTCAAATTATATTTTTCTTAAAATCCTAATCCAGAAATGAACACAAAACACATTTTTTGGAATTTAGGGAATTAAAATGCAACAATGAAAAACACACACTTTTATAGATTTTTTTGCAATTTTTCACACAAAAAGAATGCAAAAATTAAGAAAATTTTACTAGAAATAAAACATGATGCAAGGATGTTACAGTAATTTTTGGGAATTTTTCGAGAAAATATTAATTTTTATGGATTTTAATGGAAACAGAGTGACAGTGAGTAATTAATTTCTAACAAATCCACATTATCAAATTAATCAGAGTGCGAATTATCTCAAAAAGATATTTAGATGAGCAATCCAGGAGAGTTGAAATTCGCAAAAATAGTATAAGTGGATTTAATTAAAAATCATTTACTAAAATCAGTCTACAATTTATTCAAGGCCCATAACAACTCCAATTTTGATGAAATTTGGATAGCAATTAAATCATCTTGCAAGGCATCGTTTTATTTTTTTTAGAATTTATAAAGCAACAACGAGTTAGAATCAATTTAACACCTCATAGTGGGCAAAATACGCAGAATTTCACTTGAACAATTTTAATTAATATACCATAAATCACAAAAATACAAATAAATAGTCAAAAGGTAGACAAATAATTCCTCAACACCATACTATTTTTAATTGAAATAAACGATGCAACATTGAGGTCCAAATTAAAATGCCAATACAGGGGTGTCTGTGCAATTCAAAAAATACAAGTTAATAACAAACTATGTACAGAGACATTTTTGGAATTACTTAATGGATAAAACATGAAATTTTTACAATAAAAATAAAAAATTGAAAAAGAACATGACCTTCTTCCTCGGTGGGTGGTTAGGGCACAACAATGGTGGGGCGGTGGCGCCCGGCGGATGGGGCGGTGCGGCCAGCGCACAGGTGCACGAAGGAGGAAGCAACGGTGGTCGGCGGGCAGTGAGGAGGCGCCTCCGCGTGCGGTGGGGAGCGGCCAGGCACCGAAGTGGGAGACGGCTGTGGGGGCCTGCACGGGCAGCTGGAGGCGGGCAGTGGGCAGGAGGCGGAGGACGACGCAGGGAGGAGGTGAGGGTGGCGCTTGTAGTGGAGACAACTGTGGGGGACAGCGGCCGACGCTGCGCAGCCAGGGCAAGCCACCGGCGGTGGGGGGCAGGGGTGCGACGGCTGGAGCTGCGGCACCTGCTGTTTTTATTTGTTTTTATTTTTTTATTTTTTGAATTGTTGTGCTGTGCCTTTTCTAAATTTTTTTCTTAAACCATGGAATGAATCAAAGATAAAAAGAAGATAACGTGATGGTGATAATATGAGATAAATGAATGAAGGTTTGTGGATGGTAAAGTGGTGTGATAAAAAAATGTTTGATAAAAGAAAATAAAAAGGGATACGAGAGTGAAAACACTTACCTGAATCTTCGTCGGATTTGCGGAGCAGCTATGCTGGACTCCTATCGTCGCTTCGATCTGATTGGCGAAACAAAAATCGGAGAAGCTATGTGAGCTCGATGGGAAGCTCGCAACGTAGGGACGATGGCCGCCGCGGATCTCTCGCCTGAATGAGGTCGTCGCTTGAGGAGGATGCTTAGCCGCTGTCACCAACAAAACACTCCAAGCTCTCTCCTTTTTCTATTAGAATGGTGGATGCGAAAAAATGTGGATGTGGAGATGAATATAGAGAAGAAGAGAAAGGGAGGTTAGAATGGTGGTGGTGTTGAACGGGAGGTTAGATTATTGGTGGAGTTGAATGGGAGGTTAGATGAAGAATATGGGGAGAATGGAAGTTGATGGTAGAATAGAAGTTATTGTAGAGAATGAGAAATAAATAAATACATAAATAAATAAAGTAGTCTAATAAAATAAAATAAAATAAAGAGAAAAAGAGTGGAGAATTTACAAAAGAAGACGAACAACATGTGCGTGTTATTTTTACTTTCTAATTTTAATTTTTTTGTATTTTTAATAAAAAATATTTACAATAGAAAAATACATTAAAATACTGGGAATAAAATACAACACAACAATGTTTTTTTGTATTTTTTAGAAATCAAGAAAGATAAAATAAAAAATGAAGAAAGAATAAATATTTACATAATATACGATGTATATCTAGGTCCCAAAATCTAAATTTTGCAAACGAGCTCCGATTTTAATGAATAACTTATGTTGGATAGATAATTTTCTAACTTAAACTTTAAAAGTGAGTTTGGTGAATTTGGAGTTCATACAAAGCGGGAATTTGGCCGGGAAGTTGGACTTTACGGCCTTTTCTCTTTGAGATCTAGGAGCATTTATTTAAGGTGGAATTTTTTATATTTTTGAATTTATATATATATATATATATATTTATTTATTTATGAATAAATTAGAGAAAGAATTAGCTAAAAAGGAGTTGAAATGAAATTATTAAAAATACATGAAGTTTTGGGCTTTTTATAGGTGAAAAACTCCTTTAATTTTGCGGCTTTTTATTGTTAATTTATTTTGTACAATATAATGTACAATTAGTGTATTTTATTTACAAGAGTTGTTTTGTTAATTTATTGATTTTATAAACATTTATTTGGGATTTTACTTGGGGATTTTTCTCAGATTAAGATATTGAGATGATGAATCATCATCACCTAGCAAATGCGTGCTATCGGACGGTGATGGTGATCCACTTACTGCATGTTGTAACTGCAGTGTGTGATACCGCTTTACGCATCAACGTCTGTTGAATACGAAAATTGGGAGGTCATGTCGATTCACAAGGCGAATCAACAGTCGCTGAGTTGACCTCACGCAAAATCCGACATTCAAACAACAATTAACCCACAACAAGTAATACAAGCAATGAAAGTAAATGTGCAGAGTTAAAAATTATTATAACTCTACAACAAGATGTGTATAGGTGCAAGTATGTATAGAGGTCGAACACAGGTAGCACACTGGTAGAACGGGGCAAGATGCACAAAACTGTGATTGTGATCAAACGTCTATCTATGGTAATTTTTTGTGGGTTTTTAATTTTATATTTTTTATTTAACTTTTGGTTTTATATTTTTATATTTTGATTTTTAATTTTCTGATGTTGTATTTTCTTTTTATAATTTATATTTTTTATTTTTTTATAAATAGAATATATACACAATATAAGAGAAGAGAAGGATAAGGTATTTATAAAAGTAAGTCAAAATACTCAAAAATCAGGAAATAAAATATTTTTGGTATTTTTATAATTTTCTAATGTTTTATGATTTTTCTGGAGTTTTCCTAATTTTTTTGATATTTTAAAGGTAAAAATACTAGAAAACAGTGAACTAAGTTGCTGGCCGAAATTAAAATGAGGACGAAAAATATCAACAGTGTCAAAATTTCCTCAAATTAATTTCAAATGAAGGGTTATAAATCAGAGAAAATACAGAAACTGAAATTGCATTTTTAGGATTTTTATAGAATTTTTAAGATTTTTAGGATGATTTTTAGAGTTTTCTAATTTTTAGGAGTTTTATTTTATATTTTTTAGTAATTTTTGGTCTGACTTAAAAGACATGAAAACACACAAAATATAATTTTTTTGGAATTTTTCAAAAATGTTTTATAATTTTTATGTATTTTCTAATGCAAACGGTGCTGAAAATGCATGTTTTTGAATTTTTATAAATATGAAAATGCAATAAAAATGCAAGATAAAAATATGGCAATGAACTACAATGCAACAGGGACTTATGGTATTTTTTGAGAATTTTTGGGATTTTATAGGTGGTTGAAATAAATAGGGAAAGCATACAAAAACACAAGGCCTGACAAGGGTATAAATGTAAATAGAGCACAGTCCTGGGACTATATATAACTTAAATAAAAACTCTCTGGACCAATAACAAGTAGCCAAAATGTCAGGGATATGTTTGCAAAATTCCTAGAGCCACATGCACAAGGCACGTGATTGGTAAGGACTAAAAAGTAGTTAATTTAAACCAGGAGGGCTAAGATGCAATTTGTCCAGAAAATTTATAACTAATTAAAATGTTTACGGACTAAGTATGAATAGCTAGAACTGCAAGGCTATCGCCGTAAAATTTCCAAACGCGCGTGACAAACACGTGCGCTTGGCGAGGACCCACATGCAAATAACTAAACTATGGCGTTGCGAATATTACAAAAGTTAAAGAACTGCAAAGGAAAGATTTGAAGTCAATTATTAAATACAAAAAGTAGTTAGGTGTAGCTTGCAAAATACCCAGGCGGGGGTTGATCCGAAGGCAGGAGATGTTTCACTTAACGCCATGTGTCACGCCGAGGAGGCGCGATACCCCTTCGCGGTGAACGCTCGAGATTAGAAGATCCCCTGGTTCTGGAGTATGGAGGAAGAACACGCAAAGAACAGGCCTTCGTCGACTTTGGATCCGCAAAATCTCGCTACTCAGAGTTGTACGCCTCTTTCCGATGGCACCAAAAACTGCCTCGAAGCCTCCTCTATCGGACGGCAGCTTCAAAATGGTCTAGGGACAACTGGAGCACCGCTGCGGAATCGACGAAGGAGGACGGCTACAGGAGGTTCGGGCTTGATGAAAAAAAACCCAGGTGGGGTATCTGGGCACCTGGAACCTGCAAAAAAGGTATACAACGACAACAAAGGGTTCTATGTGCAAACGCGGGTGATTGGGGCGGTGTCTGGCGCAAATGGAGCTCGCCGGAGCAAGCTCCGGCAAGTGGTGTCCAGGGTGATTAAGCGGACGAAATGGAATGATTACGATGAGATTCGGATCCTATGTCTACTAAAAACTAAAAACGCAAGAAAAAGCAAATAAAAAGCAAACCTCAAGGGTAATATAACCGAGATTGTACCTCACGGCCGCTTGGCCGAAGATGGAGTTGGAGACACCTCACGACCGCTTAACCTCCCCTCAAGAGAGCTGGAGGACCTCCTGTCACAAGGTCCAGTCCCGAGCTCGCCAAAAAAGTAGGAAAATGGTCAAGAAGGGTTCAAGGAGCAAGGAAGGTGGCGGGTTGTTTTTGAAGATGTGGCTCTGGCGGGATGTTCAAGGGGTGATCACGGGTGCCACAACGATCCAGAGATCGAGATGACCCCTGGTGTGAAAGCCCAATCCACGAGGACGAAAAGTCACGAAGACATCAATGCCAAAGGATGAAAGATGGGGCTTGGAAAAATCCTCGAAGATTAGCGAAAAACCAAAACTCTAACAGAACAGGAGGGGTAAGGCAGTTGACCAGAGGTCAACTGTCAGACCCACCTGGTTGGTCCACGTGGACCAACGAGGAAAATCCCGTAAAAATAATTTATAAATTCAATTTAAAATAATAAATGAAATTATTAATTTTTGGTTATTAAATAAAAAATGTTTATTATTTTATAAATCATTTTATGGTGATTTTTATTTATTTTTATGAGGTTTATAATTACAAGTTGCCTTTTTAGACCTATATAGGTATATATCTTTATATTTTATAATTTTATTTTTATTTTGTGTATTTAATTTATTTATTTATTTTTATTATTTTATAAATTTATAAAGTATTTTTATACACTTAAAAAAATTATTTTGTTTTTCTTAAATGTTTTATACATTTAAATATGTTCTTTGTAGGTGTATTGATTGGTATTATACCTATGTGTAATATACAAACATTTTATTTTGCATTTTTTTGAGTTTTTATTCTGATTTTAAAATACATATATGTTATAAATATTATTTACAAAGTTATAAAAATATAAAATTATAAAAATAATGAATAATAAATAAAATGAATATTTTAATATGTACAAGTATATAATAGGGGTCCAAAACTCAACTTTCAAACTGTAGCCCCGCCAAATGCGAAACCACCTTCATTAAATAGCTTATTTAAAATTATATACAATTAAAGTGAATTTGATGCATTTCGAGTTTTTATTTGCGAGATACAGGTCTGGGAAGTTGGGATTCTGTATTTTTATTCAGATAATAACTTTTTATTTGTACGTTATTTTTTAGTAAAATAAATTTTGTATTTTTCTATATTTAATTATCTACAATTTCATGTACAAAGTTTCTTTATTTGAAGTATAAAAGATGGAACCAAAAATAGGTCCCAAAATGAATAAAGAATGAATTAAATGAAAGGGATTTTTATTGTATTTTGGCCCTTATCTCCCCCTACTTTATTCCTTGTCGACCTAGTCCTCGAGATGCCTAGGTCTCGGGGTTTCGGGTCATAAAATATTTACAATATTTTATTCTTTTTCTTTTCTTTTCTTTATTCTATAATTTTGGCTTTAAAAACCGCATTTTATACAATATTTACACAATGATGCATGAATGCTAAAATGCCTACATTAAGCCTATTTACACGCATTTACTAGGGTTTTTTAAGGCTAAAATAATAGAATAAAGATGATGAAACGTAGATTCATCATCCCCCTATACTTGCCTTTGCTAGTCCGTAGCAAACACTTATGCAATAAGTGCAGAAAAGAAAATTAAAGAAAAGAAAAACAAGAAAATCGGATTAAGTTTAATTATCAAACTTGTCTTCGCAAAATCAAAGTTTGGAGCTTAAGTCGGACCTTTGGAATTTTAGTACGGGCGGAACCTTAATGGGAACCGGACTTGAAATTAAACATCCCTCGAGAGTCCCAAAACTCTGCTCAATTCTCCTCAATAGCCATGTCAGAAATATTTCAACTCATACGCAAACCCTTATGACTATGAATCTGACTCGTAAAGTGTAAGTGATGGTGGCTCTCCCCAACTAGAATGACAAACAACCCAGTGATTCCCCAGTCCAACAACTCATTCCTCTAGGAGCAGGGTATTCCCTTCTAAGTTCAAGTGGCAACCAGCTCAAGAGGAGGGGGTGAAGAGAAGAATGGACGGTAGCCAGTGTAGCTACCTATACTAGGATGCAAGACCACTGTAGTCAAGTCATCCAGCTGCAGTCTCACATGTTTTGACTTTGAAGCTCAAGCTTGCTTATTGACTTTACACATATGTACACTCCGGCAGGCATTTTTATTTTTGTACAGGCCTGTCCACTTTTTTGGAGTTTTTGCTTTTTTTGCATTTTTTGAATACTATATACAGCAGCATTTACATAGGGAGTTTTTCCTCTTGAGCCAGTAGACTATCCCTCTTTTGAAGCTTTATTGCAACCCACGATCTCCTATCCTCAAACTCATCATCACTGGACGGGTTGGGGTGCACTTCCCTCCCTAGAGGAGGACAAGTGTTTCCACCTATGTGCGTCTCATACCGGCAAATCCAACCCCCTCACCATTCCAACTGAGTTGAGCCAAGTGAAAGGTGCAGGTGTCCAAGTTAGGTCATTATCAACAAGAGTCGTGCGTGTGCTCTGAAATACTCTACTTAGGCAGTCAAGAATCCATTGAACCAAGTCTCATGATCCTCAAAAAATTAAGTCAACTAGACCTGAAGTACCTCAATTCCAGTTCCTATAAGGTTTCTGTTAATTAGGTAGATTTAAGGACAAATCAAGCTCCAATCTTCGGATTTTACTTAGACTCGTTCAACTATCAAACTCAATCCGAAAAGTGCTCATGATATGCAAATGCTATGCAGAAAATATTTTTGTGATGCAATTTTCAAAGATTTTGATTTTTTTATGGATTTTTGAAAAGATAATGTATATGCAATTTTCTAGATTTTTCAAAAAGGTTTTTCAAATGTTTTTGGATTTTAATTTTGCAAATTTTTTTGGGATTTTTTTTGAAAACAAAAGGATTTGGCTAAAAACTAGGTACAAATAATTACGCGGGGATGCATCTTTTATTTACAAGAAGTGGGTTTTAAGAATTTACAAGGGTAAGTGGTCGATTTTATAGGTATATACATAGAGACTTTTATTGAGATGTATGTATTCCTCAAACTTATTTGAAAAGGTTTTCCAAATAATTTTGAAAATTATAGTCCAAAATAATTTTTACAATCAGTTTTTATGAACATGTACACACATTTGAAAATCATTTTGCAAAGGTTTTCCAAATAGTATATATAGATTTTTCACATATTTTTGCAATCATTTTTCAAACCATTTGCAAATCATTTTTCAAACATTTTATTTTACACAAAGAAAATAATTTTACAATCAAAGTGTTTTTACAAAGGTTGAAAACATGTAACAAAATGTTTTCCAAATAGTTTTCAAAAGATTTTCACAATGATTTTTAAACTGTTTTTCAAACATTTTGCAAAAAATATTTTCACCTGATTTATTAATCAGTAAGTATAAAAAGAATTTGAGGAATAATCACATCTTTTTATTAAGGTTTTTAATGAATTTTATAAGTATAATTAGCCATAGTTATTAGTGAAAATACGAAAGTACGAGTTATGGCTAAAGTATATATGCAGTATATACGACCCCCTTCACTTAGCTTGAGCTATGTCCTCATAGATCAGAGAGAAAAGTGAAGACATAACTCGTACTGAGTATAGAAAAGTCTAAGAATAAGAGATGAATGAATAAATGAATGAGAAGTCGACCGTCCCCCCTATACTTAGGATCAAATAATCCTAAGTATAGCAGACTGTACACAAAGAAGGGAGGGTCAAGGGTGGGAATGAACAGATTATACTCAGATTGTCTCCCCTATACTTAAGGTAAGATATCCCTAAGTATAGACAAGAATAGGAGACAATGGATAGGACCAAAGAATGGAGAAACTCGGGGTGCACACCCCCCCCATACTTAGGACAAAGTACGTCCTAAGTATAGAAGACTGACAAAAAGGGCGACACCTTTTTAATAGATTAAGAAGATAGAAGAGGAAAAGAAGAAAAGAAGAAAAGAAGAAAAGAGATCAGAAGATGGAAGACGATAGAGAAGGATGTACGCATCACTCCCCCTATACTTAGGGTAAAAGAAGCCCTAAGTACAGGTAACAACGGGAGTGATGAAACGGAACGATGAATGAACACTCGGCTCGTCCACCCCCCCCCCCATACTTAGGACAAAGTACGTCCTAAGCAAGGCAAACACGAGAATGGGTGGACGAGCAATACAGTGGGGAGAACAAAGGTACACACAAGAGAATATACAACAGAGATGGATGTACAAATGGTCAAGAAGGTTGAAAGCGAACCTTCTTGCGGGACCGCTGAGGAATAGATCTGGTATGGTGCAGGTCGACATCGGGGTCCTCAGATAACACAAATCGATTAGGGTCGACAGGGTGTAGGTCCTCAGTGGCCCTGGGGTGTGAAGGCACAGACGGATCAGTGAAAGAAGTATGACTAGGTACAGCCTTGGGGGTCTCGCTGATATCAAGTGGAAAGGGATGAACTCATCCTCATCAGAAGAAGTGTAATCAGAGTCATCCTGCGAGGTCTCGTCAAGGTCAAAACCACAAGGAACGAACTCATCAGCGGAAGTAGTCGAACTCTGTTCATCCTCTAGAATCTCAACTAGATCATCTTTCTCATCAAAAGGCCTGAATTCTCGAATAAAAACAATCAAATTCGGCCTTTGGCTCATTAGTATCTACGTGAACAGGAGCGAATTTATCAGTGAAAGTAGTCGAGTCATGTCCATCCCGTCTAGTCTCTAAATGTGCCCTCCGCTCAATGGTGTCGATCGTGTAGATCCCGCGGATGTCATCAACACAACGCCAAGTCCCAGAAGAAGGAACTCCGAGGTCCATGCTTTCCAAGTCTTCCTCCTTGGGGAGGAATTCTTGGGTCTCAGTGGAATCCAATAAGCAACAAAATTCTCTAATAGTCTCGTCAAGGTCATGGTCCTCAGGGTCAACCAGGAAAGGTGTAGTCACATCAGGTGTAGGTCTCTGGTCAACTGTGGGTATGGTGATCAACAATTCGCTTTCGTCAACAAGACAGAAGCGAATCTCTCCTGATCCATAATCAATAACGACCCTCGCAGAGGTGAGGAATGGTCGTCCCAGGATGATTGGAGAGTGCTCCCCTATGGAGGTCTCCATGGGCAAAATGACAAAGTCAACATGGTATCTCGTGCCCTGAATCGAAATGACGGCATTTTCAAGGATACCCTTCGGCCTCTTGATAGATCCATCAGCAAGCTATACGATCATCCTGGTTTTCTTGAGAGGCCCTAAGTGAAGAGACTGTACCAGCGAGAAGGGTAATATGCTAATCGAAGCACCGTCATCGAGGAGAGTGTGATCACAAGTAAAGTCAGAGATGGTGCAGCTAATGAAAGGTGTGGCAGTGTTCCTCTTCCGGGGAATGGGACGGTGTGTTATGGCGTGGGAAGTAGCCATGGTCAGAATATGATGCTCAGATCTACTCCTCCGCTTTCTCTTCTTGGGAAGAGGAACAGATAAATCAGTCATGGCCTGCTGAAGTGGGGCATGGATGATCTCATGAATAATGGCCACCACTTCAGATTCAGTCAACATTTTTTTGAATTTTTGGACTTCCTCCATACAAGGGAGGAAGTCGGAATCGGCATCTACACGAGGCATGCCAAGAGAAGTCTGTACAACGGCATCCTCGGGGTCAAAGGTGGGACAAGGTGTGAAAGATTGTGTGGTCAAATGATCTGGCAAGTGAGCACTCTCCTTACAGTCTGACTCAATCATGTGTCTCCCGAATTCTTTTTGTATTTTTAAATTTTTCTCATTTTTTTGTGTTTTGGGCGATTGCAAGCTCCCATGATAATCCTCAAATGAATCCAAATTCTTAAAGAATGGAGCTACGTTCTGGATCTTATTTATGCTAACTATATCACTCATCCTCGAGTTCATATGCTCCATCATTTGATTCAATGTCTCAAGTGTGGATATCATGAAAGGTGACTCCAAAACCTCAGGATCGGGGGTGTCGAATGTGGGTGGTGGGTGTGGACAAAATTACATTCCGGATCAAGATACTCAAGGAAGAGCATGTTGTCGAAATGTGAGGGTGATGGTGGTGGAAATGATTGGTGGAGGTCAAAGTCCGAATCCTGAAATAATGGGTTGGTCGGATATGTACAAAAATCAGGAGCAAAGTCCTCCTGGAAAAAGGGAGGTGGACCGGTTGGAGTGAACGAAGGATCCACAAAGTCCGGATAAAATACGCTCCAGTCGGCCATCTCAAGACAAAACAAGATGATAGTTGAGAGAACACGAAGGTCAAGTCAATAGAGTGAAGAAGATGGCGCAAATGCGCAGAAGTGGTCTAGAATGCACACAAGCAATCACAAGCAAAACTCACACAATCCAAACCCTCAATTCACCTACTCAATTCGGTAGATACCGTAAAAGGCGGTCTTTTTATCTTGTCTGTTTTAGAGTTAGGTGAGAAGTCCAAAATTACACAAACACTTAGGAGGCTGAATAGGATTTGGGCACTAACCTTAGTGTGTGCGCGAGCAATGTAAAACGAAGACAATGAGGGGATTACTCGCCCCAATACAAGATTTTTCTTTTTAGTTGATTTTAGGGTCGAGTACTTTTTTGTATTTTTAGTGAGAAATGCACGAACCTATCGAGGAGTCAATTTCACTTAGCACCTACGTGGTCAAATCAGAGGGAGAGTTAGAAAAGCAATGCATGCGGCAAATCAATGATGTATGCTAAAGAGAAATGCTCACCTTGCCTCCAGCACTCTACATGCAACGATGCTCAGCAGAATTGAAACCTATCTATACGCAAATGCAAGCCGATGAAATCGCCGAAGTTCAGAAATTGCTATTATCATGAAGAACCGATGCTAATGACCTAGAATGGAACCGAAGTGTCCGGCCTTGGAGTTTCCTCGGTGCCCACCAAGGTGGGTCCTGCACGCGCTGTGTGGAGAACTCTCGCGGTGCGGTGGTTCCAAGACTAAGTAAGAAGCAGTTTAAATTTGACTAAGTCCAAACGTCACTATAAGTACAGGCAATTATATTAGGTGTTTGGACCTAATGCTATCGACAAGCAACTCCTAAAACTAAGGGCTCAATTACACAAAAATGAAGAAAACAAAATCGGAAAACAAATGAAAAAAATGCGACGAAAACCATGAAAAGCCACGGTGAGCCCCCAAGTGTACAAACACTTGGAAATTGAGCCCGAATGTCCAAGTCCTAGAGAGTCATGTATTATTACAAATTAATATCTCTCTCTCACTTGAATTACAAAAATAAATATAAGAAAATAAATGCAACAACTAAGGTGGAGCTCGGTCTTCAAAAATTCTCTCTTCGTCTCCTTGGTGCTAGGCTAGCAGATGCCGGCTTCACGTGGGTGCACAGACGCCTAGGGTGGAGCGCCTCCCTCGATCCGCGATACCTCGCACGAAGTCAACAAGAGACGGGGTTAGACAGCTCAAGCAATATATATCAAATAAAAACAAATAAATAAAGCCGTAAAAATAGACCACCAATCACAAGCACAAGCAAAAACCGAACTACGAGATATTGTTTCCCGACAACGGCGCCATCTGTTGAACATGAAAATTGGGAGGTCGTGTCGATTCACAAGGCGAATCAACAGTCGCTGAGTTGACCTCACGCAAAATCCGACATTCAAACAACAATTAACCCACAACAAGTAATTCAAGCAATGAAAGTAAATGTGCGGAGTTAAAATTTATTATAACTCTACAACAAGATGTGTATAGGTGCATGTGTAGAGGTCGAACACAGGGAGCAGACAGGTAGAACGGGGCAAGATGCACAAAACTGTGATTGTGATCAAACGTCTATCTATGTTATTTTTTGTGGGTTTTTTATTTTATATTTTTTATTTAATTTTTGGTTTTATATTTTTATATTTTTATTTTTAATTTTCTGATGTTGTATTTTCTTTTTATAATTTATATTTTTTTACTTTTTTATAAATAGAATATATACACAATATAAGAGAAGAGAAGGATAAGGTATTTATAAAAGTAAGTCAAAATATTCAAAAATCAGGAAATAAAATATTTTTGGTATTTTTATAATTTTCTAATGTTTTATGATTTTTCTGGAGTTTCCTAATTTTTTTGATATTTTTAAAGGTGAAAATACTAGAAAATAGTGAACTAAGTTGCTGGCCGAAATTAAAATGTGGATGAAAAATATCAACAATATCAAAAATTCCTTAAATTAACTTAAATTGAAGGGTAATAAATCAAAGAAAATACAGAAACTAAAATTGCATTTTTAGGATTTTATAGAATTTTTAAGATTTTTATGATGATTTTTAGAGTTTTCTAATTTTTAGGAGTTTTATTTTATATTTTTTAGTTATTTTTGGTCTGGGGCTAAAAGATATACAAACACACAATATATAATTTTTTGGAATTTTTCAAAAATGTTTTATAATTTTTATATATTATCTAATGCAAACAGTACTGAAAATGCATGTTTTTGAATTTTTATAAATATGAAAATGCAATAAAAATGCAAGATAAAAATATAGCGATGAACTACAATGCAACAGGGACTTATGGTATTTTTTGAGAATTTTTGGAATTTTTATAGGTGCTTGAATTAAATAGAGAAAGCATACAAAGACATAAGGCCTGGCAAGGGTATAAATGTACATAGAGCACAGTCCATGGCCCTATATGAACATTTTCCAGAAATTATACAACTTAAATAAAAATTGTATGGACCAATAACAAATAGCCAAAATGTCAGGGATATGTTTGCAAAATTCCCAGAGCCACATGCACAAGGCACGTGACTGATAAGGATTAAAAAGTAGTTAATTTAAACCATGAGGGTTAAGATGCAATTTGTCCAGAAAACTTATAACTAATTAAAATGTTTACGGACTAAGTATGAATAGCTAGAACTGCAAGGCTATCGCCGTAAAATTTCCTATGGCGTTGCAAATATTACAAAAGTTAAAGAACTGCAAAGGAAAGATTTGAAGTCAATTATTAAATACAAAAAGTAGCTAGGTGTAGCTTGCAAAATACCCAAGCGGGGGCTGATCCGAAGGCAGGAGATGTTTCACTTAACGCCACGTGTCATGCCGAGGATGCGCGATACCCCTTCGCGGTGAACGGCTGAGATTAGAAGATCCCCCGCGAATTTGACAGTGCGGAGCGAGGGATGATCCAACAGAGGCCGTAGCTCAGGAAGAACATGCGGCAATCGGACGGTTCTGGAGTATGGAGGAAGAACACACGAAGAACATGCCTTCGTCGACTTTGGATCCGCAAAATCTCGCTACTCAGAGTTGTACGCCTCTTTCCGATGCCACCAAAAGCTGCATGGAAGCCTCCTTGATTGAACGGCGGCTTCAAAATGGCCTAGGGACAACCGGAGCACCGCTGCAGAATCGACGAAGGAGGACGGCTCCAGGAGGTTCGGGCTTGATGAAATAAACCCCCAGGTGGGGTATCTGGGCACCTGGAACCTGCAAAAAAGGTATACAACAACAACAAAGGGTTCCATGTGCAAACGCGGGTGATTGGGGCGGTGTCTGGCGCAAATGGAGCTCGCTGGAGCAAGCCCCGGCAAGTGGTAGCTGGGTGATTAAGCGGACGAAATGGAATGATTACGATGAGATTCAGATCCTATGTCTACTAAAAACTAAAAACGCAAGAAAAAGCAAATAAAAAGCAAACCTCAAGGGTAATATAACCGAGATTGTACCTCACGGCCGCTTGGCCGAAGATGGAGTTGGAGACGCCTCACGACCGCTTAACCTCCCCTCAAGAGAGCTGGAGGACCTCCTGTCACAAGGTCCAGTCCCGAGCTCGCCAAAAAGGGAGGAAAAATGGTCAAGAAGGGTTCAAGGAGCAAGGAAGGTGGCAGGTTGTTTTTGAAGATGTGGCTCTGGCGGGATGTTCAAGGGGTGATCACGGGTGCCACAACGATCCAGAGATCGAGATGAACCCCTAGCGTGAAAGCCTAATCCACGAGGTCGAAAAGTCATGAAGACATCAATGCCAAAGGATGAAAGATGGGGCTTGGAAAAATCCTCGAAGATTAGCGAAAAAACCAAAACTCTAACAGAACAGGAGGGGTAAGGCAGTTGACCGGAGGTCAACTGTCAGAACCACCTGGTCGGTCCACGTGGACCAACCAGGAAAATCCCGTAAAAATGCTTTATAAATTCAATTTAAAATAATAAATGAATTTATTAATTTTTGGTTATTAAATAAAAAATGTTTATTATTTTATAAAACATTTTATGATGATTTTTATTTATTTTTATGAGGTTTATAATTACAAGTTGCCTTTTTAGACCTATGTAGGTATATATATTTATATATTTTATTATTTTATTTTTATTTTGTCTATTTAATTTATTTATTTTTGTTTATTATTTTATAAATTTATAAGTATTTTTATACACTTAAAAATATTTTTATTTTATTTTTCTGCAATGTTTTATACATTTAAATAGATAGATGTATGTTCTTTGTAGGTGTATTGATTGGTATTATACCTATGTGTAATATACAAATATTTTATTTTGTATTTTCTTTGAGTTTTTATTCTGATTTTAATATACACATATGTTATAAATATTATTTACAAAGTTATAAAAATCTAAAATTATAAATGAATAATAAATAAAATGAATATTTTAATATGTGCAGGTATACAATAGGGGTCCAAAACTCAACTTTCAAACCGTAGCTCCGCCAAATGCGAAACCACCTTCATTAAATAGCTTATTTAAAATTATATACAATTAAAGGTGAATTTGATGCATTTCAATTTTTATTTGCGAGATATAGGTCTGGGAAGTTGGGATTCTTTATTTTTATTCAGATCATAACTTTTTATCTGTACGTTATTTTTGAGTGAAATAAATTTTGCATTTTTTATATTTAGTTATCAAAACTTTCATGTACAAAGTTTCTTTATTTGAAGTATAAAGGTGGAACCAGCAATTGGTCCCAAAATGAATAAAGAATGAATTAAATGAAAGGGATTTTTATTGTATTTTGACCCTTATCTCCCCCTACTTTATTCCTTGTCGACCTAGTCATCGAGATGCCTAGGTCTCGGGGTTTCGGGTCATAAAATATTTACAATATTTTATTATTTTTCTTTTCTTTTCTTTATTCTATAATTTTAGCTTTAAAAACTGCATTTTATACAGTATTTACACAGTGATGCATGAATGCTAAAATGCCTACGTTAAGCCTATTTATACGCATTTTCTAGGGTTTTTTAAGGCCAAAATGATAGAATAAAGATGATGAAACGTAGATTCATCAATGTCCCAGATTAGATCTCAACGGTCCATGGCTTTACAGATCCGACGCTGGCTATGCCTTACGAAGAACATGATGAGATCCAACGACGCAAGATGGCCGTGGAAGAACTAGGATGAAGCCCCACCGCAGCGAGCTTCTTCTAGCGAGCTCCTTCCCCTCCGACGTCCTTTGCCCCTCCAGAAAGGCCCAAATGGCTCCAGGTGTCTTCCTCTATCCATTGGTGGCGCAAAAAGGGTCTGAGGACCACCAGAGATCTCCCCATGGTGTCGGGGTCGAGGAAGAGATCGAGGTATCTCCGACCATGCTCAAAACTGCTCCAGCTTGTCTTTAGCATTCTAAAGACGTATGCGGAAGGTTAATGGGTAGAGTGCAAACTGCCTCGACCCTGTAGTACACGGAATGGGCGAAGGGAGGAGCGTAGCAGCTATCCTTCAGCATGGTGGTGGAATGGGAGGTCAATAGACCAGATCAGTGGCTGATCTAAGTGAGCGGAAGGTGGAACATGGTGGATAAATGACGAGAGAGAAGGTGAGGGTAGAAGGCGAGGTTGTAAATCGAGCGGGGATAGGTGGAGAGGTTCGTCGGTGCTAGCCTAGGGCGAACTACGAATATAAGATTTAAGGCTAAGGCAAGGAGGGAATGATTAAACCGATAACAGAAATGAAATGCAGAATAAAACCTAAGCTAATAAATCAAGATATCGAACCTCAAGTGGTTGTGAAGCCACGAGATCTGACCTCAACGGCCAGATGGTCGGAGGTGGCGGGAACCTCCTCCATGTCACCTTCCTCACTACAAGATAGCCCAAACGAGCCTCGTGTCATGATATTCAAGACTAGGGACACATTTTAAGGGAGGAATTTGGTGTTAAGGGGAACCAAACTCGAAGGAAGGAGAAGGTTGGGCTTATGTACATGCGAAGGAACATGGATCTTTGATCAAAAGAACGAGCGCATCGACGATGCTTTGCATAAGGAGTTGACTTGGCATGAATCTGGAAAAAATCCCATTAAGCGTCCCATCACCCTCGAGCAGCGAATCAAGTGGGGAAATATTGAGAAGTAGGGGCAAAATTGTGGTTCTGACAAAGGACAGGACTGGTTGGTCCACATGGACCAACCAGGAAAAACCAGCCAAATATTATTTATAAAATCAAAATTAATTAATAAATGATTTTATTAATTTTAGGTTATAACATAAAGAATGTTTATTATTTTTTTGTAGAATTTTATTAAGATTTTTATTTATTATTTGAGGTGTTTAATTATAAGTTTATTTTTAAGGGTATATTTATAGGTATATTCATCTATGTTTTAGGTCTTTTATTTTTATTTTTATTTTTGATTTTATTATTTTACTTTATTAGTGTATATAATTATAACTTATTTTTATATACATAAATATATTTTTATTATATTTTTCTGATGTAATATAGATACTTAAATAAATATGTATATTATACATGTATAAGTATAGGTATTTTGTCTATGTATTTTATATACATATTTTATTTAGTTTTAATATGTATAAGTATCATAAATAATATTTAAAATTTTATTAAAAAATAAAATTATAAAAAATAACAAATAATAAATAAAATGAATATTTTATTTGGGTATATTATATAATATGGATCCAAAACATAACTTTCATACGTTAACTCCCAAAAAAATATGAAACCACCTTCATTAGATAGCTTATTAAAAGTTATATATATTTAATGGTAATTTTAATATATTTTTAATTTTTATTTAGGAGATATGGGTCTGGGATGTTGGCATTTTGAATTTTTATTTATAGTATAAAAGTACGTATGTTATTTTTGTATAAACTCAATTTTTATTTTTCTAATTATTATTATCAACAACTTCTATATAAAAAGTTTCTTTATTTGAGGGATAAAAGGTGAAAAATAAAATAGATCCCAAAAAAGAATAAATAATGAATAAATAAATGGTATTTTTATTGGATTTATTGGCCCTTATATCCTCATACTTTATTCCCGGTTGACTTAATCATCCAAATGCCCCGGTCTCGGGATTTAGGGTCATAAAATACTTTTGGAATTTTATTCTTGTATTTTTATCAGTCGTGCCCCTCTGAGATATTACAATATCAGTTATGCCCCTTCCTTTATGGGAATATTGGTTGTGCCCCCAACTTCTTGTCATTTTATCACTTGTGCCCCTACTTTAGTTGAATCGTCAATGAGTTGAATTTAACCATGATTTTTCATACCATGGTGTAGTTAAGAGGGGTATGATTGTCCGGACTTATTCTTCATCTTCTTCCTCCATTTGTTTTTCTTCATTTCACTTCATAATTCTCTCTCTTAACTATACCTTCATTCATCCATCAAATCACTAAAGTTTTTGCATTTTCATGGATATATCACTCATTGCAGATCAAACAATGAATTTTATTGAATTTTTCGATGAATTTTCATGAATCAATTAATCAAAATTTTATCTATACTAAACAAAATGTTACAAGGCCCTTGTTTGAACCCTCTTGCTCCTCCTCCGCCAACACTTCTTCATCCTCCTCCACTCCCGCTTCGTCGCCATCGCTCATCCCTTTGCGAGTACCCAAAGCAACATCAAGGCGGCGAGGCATGACGTGGGGGGGAGCTGGGGGCAGAAAGGGAGGTGCAGGGGTCGAGTGAAAGGTGCTGGGGGTGGAGGGGAGGTGTGGGGGCAGAGGGGAGTGCGGGTAGAGGAGCTCAGGCGGAGGGCAAGTGCAGGGGTGGCGGAAGGAGCTGGGGGTTGATTGGAGGTACGAGTGGAGGAGTTCGAGGCGAAGGGGGGTGCAACGGTGACGTGAGGAATTGGGGATAGAGGGGAGGTGTGGGGGAGGACGTGCGTGGGCGAAGAGGTAGGTGTGGGGGGGAGCTCGGGACAGAGGGGGAGAAGCCGGTGCGAGGGAGGAGTTGCGGGCAGACGGGCAGAGGGTAGGGTGGAGCATTGGGTCAGGCTGGCCTGGACCTGACCCGCAAAAGCCCGAGCCCGACCTGAACCTGATGTACAAATAGGTCGGGCCCAGGTCCTCATTTTTCAAAAATATTATGCTAAGGTCATGCCAGGCCCAAACCCAAATTACAATGGGCCCGGGCTCGGGGCCTCATATTTCAAAATATCATATTAGAACTAAATTAGGAGACACGGATTTATAATCACAATACATCCAATATTTCCTTCATCTATCAATAGTAATATTATATCGTAACAATACATCCAATATTCATGTGTTATGGATGAATTATATCCATAACAATAAATTGGAATAAAAAAAGTGCAGGTTGAGCCCGGCCTAATCCCGAGCCTGACCCGAATCTGAGCCCGATCCCCCGGGCCTTGGGCCGGGCCCGGGTCCTCAATTTGTTGAAAAATGCGGGCCTCAACCCAGCCCAAGGCCCACGGAAAATTGATGGGCTCGGGCCAGGCTTTCCCAGATTGGGTCGGGCCGAGCCCAATGCTCCACCCTAGTAGAGGGGCAGCAGTCGGGGGTGGGGGAGGAGTTACGGCAGAGGGGGGAGGAGGTTTGGGGGAGGAGCTGCGGGCGGAGGGGGAGAAGCCGAGGCAGGGGGAGGAGCTGTTGTCATAGGGGGAGGAGGAGGAGGTCATGGGGGAGGAGCTGCGAGAGGAGGGGCAACAACCAAGGGTGGGGGAGGAGCTGGGGCGGTGGGAGAGGAGCCGAGAGGGAGGAGGAGGAGGAGGTTGTGGGGAGGTGCTGCGAGCAGAGGGGGAGCAATCGGGGGCGGGGGCGGGGGAGGAGTTATTGGCATGTGGGGAGGAGGAGGTCGTGGGAGGGGGGACTTGCGGGTGGAGGGGAGCAGCCAGTGGTGGAGGAGGAGTTCCGGGCCGAGAGGGGGGGGGGGAGGAGAGGTTGGGGGAGGAGGAAGAGGATGGGGGAATATGAAGAAGAAGAGGATGATGATAGACTTTTCTATCCATTTTTTAAATTTAATTCCTATCATATCCTCAAGATAACGTCATTTGTATTGGGGATCAACGACAACTAACCGACGGGGCACAAGAGATAAAAGGACAAGAAGTCTGGGGCACAATGGATATTCCTGAAAAGTGGGGGGCATAACTGATATTGGAATATCTCGGAGGGGCACAACTGATAAAAACATTTTATTCTTATTCTTTTCTTTATTCTATAATTTTGGCATTGAAAACTGTATTTTATACAATCTTTATACAACAAAGAATGAATATTAATTTGTATAAATTAATGGTATTTACATGCATTAGCTAGAATTTCTAAGGCCAAAATGATAGAAAAAAGGTGATAAAATAGAGATTCATCAAGCATATGCACGTTGATGATCATTATGTCATCCACATTGCATATGACAAGCGGTCCCCCTCGCCTAGTTTGCTCATCTCGAACAAACACCATCCTCATTGTTGTCATTATAAATAATGATGTTGATATCCTTAGAGAGTAATCCTACTTCATCTTCGTCACTTAGGTTTACTATGCTAAATATAATCAATCCTCATCTCGATTCCATTTTATGAAATTATGGATGAAACAACATGCAAACATGATGAACCTTTACTTAGGGTAGATAGAGAACATACAATAGTCGAGGCATTCGTATCTTGCCTACAATATCCCAAAAGTATGTTTTACATAGGATCAGAGTTGAGAATGATAGTGATTGAAAAATACAAAGAATGATGCATAAGATTTGCCATTACGTGATGTAAATTGTGGCAAGTGATCCTTCCCACCCCAATGCCGCTCAAAGGAAATGGTAATATCATATCATCAACATACACCTTACATTTTGGGAAATGGCCTGATGCTTATTTGGAATATCAGATCGAATTCTATCTTCTTGTTTGCCTTTACATATCAGATCAAATTCTAACATGTGTGATATATATTAAAATGAAAGCTGAATTTATGATTAGAATAATAATAGCAGTAGCAACAATATGTAGAACAAACCGATATAGTTGGGCTATGAAGAGAGATGGCAACACAAGAATTGACCGAAGAAGAACACTATAAAGTTAACACGAGATACATCAAAGATGGAACAATGCACTCGAGGTAGATCTGTACACCACATAGCATGAATAATATGGATTAGCAACAACAACAAAAACTTAACATTTATACAACAACAAGACTGCGAACAGATCGCCATATATTGCACTGGACATATTAAGTAACAACAAGATAAGTAACATGTCAATGGCAACAAAAAAATATGATTTCAACATCTTAACATTAATAAATAGCACAATACATAACATCCACATATAACATCAACAAAAATAATAAATTATTTTTTACTCCGATCAAATAAGAATATTGTAGCAACAATTAATGTGGTTAGAGAAGAGAACTATATCATCAAATTGTATCATCAAAGGATATAGTCCATGTAATAGTATGATTTGAATGGGTTTAATGTGTTGATGGTGCTATATAAAGAGAACGACACTAACCGTAATCTTTGAGAAACTCAATAGATTATATATCCCTCCGTGGATTTCTCTCGTAGTTTCATCCCACATAATCTGAATTAATATGGCTAGAAAAAATAATTTATAAAATAAATAAAATGAATAATGTTCTCAATTCAATATAATTTAAACTCGTTGTTCTAATATAATTAGTTGTTCTAATATATAGAAAAATAACAATTCTTCAATTTATTGAGTTCTAGTTTACTGGTTTTAATATATATTGAATATTTCTATTTTCATCATTTTTCATTATTTTAGAATTAGCATTCACGGTTTCCATGTAAATAAAAGTTTCCACTTGTTTATTGATTCCACGATTCCATCTTTATGTTTTCACGTGGTATTAAAGCAAGTCAATCTACGTATTCATTATTGCAATTTTATTATTTTGATTATAATTATTTGATAAACAAATTCTCCCAGATTGTGTTGTGATTCTTTGTTCTTAAAGTTCAAGGGTGTTGGGAGGTTGTAAGAAGGTGTTGGTCATGGCAACAAATATCGCATGTGTGATGTGTTAGCCTACCTAGGATTCCATGCAACCTTTATGAAGGTTGCATTGAATATCTTTTTATATGATGACACCGCGCATAACCTCAATGAAATTGGTGTGCTCTTGAAAGAAAAAAAGATGGGAGAAAGAGATAATAGAATCCCATCTAATGAAGAAGAAGCATGCACAAAAAATGAGGCAAGCAACTCGAAGAAGAAGAAGAAAGAGGCATTTGATAGATTCACTCTAAGTTATAGTGACATCAATAAGATCATTCAAGCGTATGCAAATGTTATTCTTACATTGTTGAAGGTTGTATCAACATATTGCATAAATAACTCATGCGAGGAAGATCTTTAATTGTATGTACATGAGGCATGAGGCAACATGTGGTGTAGAGAAGCACCATGCAAAGGCAGTGGAACTTACGTAGGAGATGAATTCTTTTCACCGTCCAAATTCTCCTCCCAAATCTATGTTTTCCATCCTGAAGGTTTGCAGTAGTTAGGCTGATCCAATATCTCAAAATTGCTTTGATGATACTTATTAATACAAGCATGTGGTTCTCCCTCTTGAAGTCGCTAAATTGTTGCCAAAGAATCATCTTCTCTTGGTAAGTGATAAAAGTGAAACAAAGAAGGCATGGATTCCTTGAAAAGAGGGAAGGTGCGAAATGGGAGAGAGATGAAGGTGCAGAAATGATGGTGGCATACATTTCTTATGAAGAACCCTAGCTACATCGATGAGATCTCATCTATGTTGTTTCAAAGAACGTAATAGAGGAATAAAACGCTATGCAAATCTTGTGAGTTGTCAATCCATTTAAGTTGTTGTTCTTTCTTTGTAAGTTTGACATGCAACTACTGCTTTGAAATTTTAAAAAATGGCGTGACAAAAAAGGACAATACTCCCAAAAAGAATGGTTGTTTAAAAAATGAATAATATAGAAACGGAGAGAAAGAAGGGAGGGGTCCAGAGACGGAGGGAGGGGTGAGGGGGTGCTTAGCCCCCCCCCCCCCACCTAAATTGAAATCCTATAGTATTTTATTCCTCAATAAAAATGAATTGAAATATCTATTTTTAGCTGTCTACCCTCTCCTACAAAGAAATCGACTTTGGTGTAAGATTATTTTTTATAGAGAAATGGAGCCTATTTTATTAGGTAGGTAACCTAATCTATTCCATATCATTTTTTCATCACTTTTTCATTTTTAAAAAAATGTTATCATGTATTTTCATCACTATATCCCTTTAGCATGTCATTCCAATTTCATCAAAAAAAAGACTCCTATGCCCTTCATCTGGAATATGTAATTTTAATGGTCTTAGATTTATTGTAATCGACTTGTTCTAGATGGAGGGCATATGAGTCTCTAATTCTGATGAAATTGGAATGAGATATTAGAGGGATATAACTATGAAAACATATGGTGGTATTTTTTGAAAAAATAAAAAAAGTGACAAAAATGACATGGAGTAGGCAAGGTTGCCTACTTTATGAAGTATGCTCCCCTTTCCTCTTCTTCATATAACTCCCTCTTTGTTATAGCTTACTTGTCATCTGTTTAATCTTATCATTTGGTACTAATATTCCTCCACACATTCATGGATTTTTATTGTTCTTCAATTTATGAAAATCACATTGATTAAGAGTGCTCTATCAAATTGATAAAGATGTAATTTCATCATTATGTGAATTAAACAAATCATTGTAATTATAAATAATTGAGATATTTACACCTATAACCCTGAGTAATTTTGTAATTATGTACATAACCCTATGTAAACATGAACTACAATAGGAACCCCAATTACTGTTGAACTCTTACATGACATGACCCTGTGTTTACACCCATTTTCACCCTTTACGATCAAGATAATTACAAATCCTACTACTCACTTTCCTTCCCTTCTCCTTCCTTCTCTTCCATAGAAACCCTTCACCGTCGAGGAGGAGGTGGGCAACAACGGAGGACATGGGAAGGAGGAGGAGGTCGAGGGAGGAGGTCCGGGGGAGGAGGTGGTGATGATAGTGGACATGGGAAAGGAGGAGGTCGAGGGAGGAGGTAGGAGAAGATGGAGGACCTGGGGAGGAGGAGGAGATCAGGGAGGAGAAGGGCGACAACGGGGGACTTGGGAAGGAGGAGGTCGGGGGAGGAGGTTGGTGACGATGAAAGACCTGAGAAGGAGGAGCTTGGGAGAGGAGGTGTGTGACAACGGAGGACTTGGGAAATGGGAGTTCGGGGGGAGGAGGAGGGCGATATCAGAGGAAGTGGGAAGGAGGAGGTTGGGGGAGGGCGACAGCGAAGGACCTGGGAAGGAGGAGGTGGGGGAGGAGGTGTGCGGGAGGAAGAGGTGGGTCATTGGAGGAGGAAGGGGGAGGAGTATTTTTTATTTTTTATGGAAATTTTAATAACACATAGATAGCCATGGGTTAGATTAATTCAATGGTCCAGTTGGGTTAACAGACAAATCTAACAGTTTGGTGTGAGACGGAGTGACTATTCAGGGTTATGGGTTTAAATATCCCTAAATAATTTTATAATTTATATGCATTTATTTATATTATATAAAGGAGCACCTCATGGGAAGTCTCATGTAAATATAATTTTATCACTACTCTAATGGGTATAATACATATATACTGATAGAGCATTTTAAATTAACTAAGATATCCAAGTTACGTACATTAATGAGTAATTTAATAGTTGTTGACATATCTTCCTTTATTAATTTTAGAATAACGTATATCATTTTTGTTTTTCTTGACATTCACAATAAATGCCATATTCATTGCTACATTGCTTACAATGAATCATACTCAAGGTCGTTGAGAAGATGGAGTCGAGGCTGGCTAGGTGGAAGTCAGCCATTCTTTCCAGGGGGACGCCACGTCCTCCTCAAGGCGGTGCTCTCCTCTATTCCGGTTTATTTCTTGTCTAACCGTCGGTTGTCGGTGGGGATTCGCACTCGCCTAGAGAAGCTTATGAGGAGATTTCTATGGGGAAAAAGTGGGGAAGTATCATGAGGGATTCACTTGGTTGAGTGGGGGGAAGTAACACGGCGCAAGAGCGAAGAAGGGTTGGGGGTGCGGAGACTGGAGCATGTTAACAAGGCCTTCCTTCTTAAGTGGGCCAGCAAAATCTGGGGCCCAGGTGAGGATTTTTGTAGCAACTTTTTGCGTGAGATTCACGGTGTGAGTGGGGCGTCTCCATCGGGGGCGGATATGGTAGGTTCTCAGACGACTTTTTGGAAGGGGGTGCGGGAGGTTTTCTCAAGATATATATCTTTCTTTTCGCCAGTGCTTGGTAATGGAGTCTCTTTCAGGTTTTGGATGGATGATTGGACGAGAGGGGCATTGAGCTCGTGGTTCCCTCGCCGGTTCGCTTTGGCAGATGATAAGAATGCATGTGTCGCCTCTTGTTGGGCGGATGGTAGTTAGTTCCCGGCTTTCTCTGCTAATTTCTCCGATCAGAGGCTCGAGGATTTTCTTGCCCTGCTGGATGCCATCAGGGCTGTCGGTTGTCCTTCTGACGGGAGCGACCATTGGGCCTGGCGGGGGGACCCATTCTCGGCGAGGAAGGCGTATGGAGCGATATGTAGGCCCCCGCCATCGCGATCGGAGATTATGGTGCGTGACTTCGGTTTCTTTTGGGGTCTGATCCCTGAGTCGGTGGGATTCTTCCTGTGGCTTTTTCGTAGACAGAGGCTGATGATGAGGGATCGTAGACAGAGGCTGATGATGAGGGATCGATGCGAGAGGCTGCTTGGCAATATCTCTGATAGGTGTTTTTTGTGCGACAATGCAGTGGAGTCCGTTGAGCACCTCTTCTTTGTGTGTCCTAGGGTCACAGAGGTATGAGAGGAGGCGGCTGTAGTCTACGTTTGCACTTCTAATGTGGCATCCTTCTGTGATTCGTTGGTGGCCAACAAAGATAGGGAGCGGAGGGCGCTCCTGTGGTACGTGGTTTGCCTATGGGCGATTTGAATGGGCAGAAATGCAGCTCTTTTCTCAGGGCAGCGCGTTTACAAGGAGAACATCGCTTTGCACTATGCGCGTTTAGTCGATGATTGGTTGTTGTTGTAGAATCCTTTTTGTCCCTTCTTTCTGTACCTTTGTAAATTACTTGTTTACTTAATTCTTATTTATTAATTGAGGCGGACACCACTCAGTGTCCCCCCCTTTTGGGCCTCAAAAAAAAGAAAATGTTAATGTAAATTTCATTATCATATTAATTAGTAAAAAGTGTTAAATTCGTTGTGAAGTACAAGAACAAGCTATAAATTTCAACGAATAGCATTCCTTGTTATAAATTCAACGAATATTAAGATTATTCATTATCTTATATCAATTTTGTTATGATGATATTTTACTATGTGTTATATATATGCAAATAAAATCTTTCATGTAAATTATTTAAATAAATTCATATTTATATTTCTAATATTATTTTTAGAATGAAGTTATTTAAACATAAATTTTAGCACAAACCTTTCTAGGATAATGAAAAAGCATTAAAGAAATTATTTGACTTGAAAGTTTTCATAACCAGATTTATATTTTATATTTTTATATACATATTTTTTATTTACTAATTTATAATGGGAAAATTTTCAAAACTTTTATGAGAAAATACTCATATCTCATTTTTAAAAAATAATTATGTGATATAATGTAAATAAATCTATAATCCACTCTTAAAAATAAATAATAAATCAAATATAATTTTGCCCCCTCAAATAAGAAATCCTGGCTCCGTCCTTGGAGGGGCCTAAACTTCTTTTTGGAATTTCAACCTAAATTTTGGTTCATTTTATGCGAGACTCACTGTCCTAGTTTTTTTATCATACAATAAAGAAATGGAAAAGAACAAGTGAAATGGAAGTGATTCACACAAAAAATGAAGAGATTGGAAAAAAATGGAGAAAGAATTATAGGAAAAGAAAGAAGAACATGTCTCGATTATTTTTTATTGGTTTTTACAAGACGTTCTACTTGGACAAAGTTCAGTGTCCATTTCAAAACAAGGAAGATAACAAAGGAGAAAAAAGATCGAAAAAAGGGATGATTAGAGAAAAAGAAACAAAAGTAGAGAAGAGATATTGAGATTGAAAAAAAAGATAGTATCTCCGTAAATAAATATCGAGAAATAATAAGAGAAGGAAATAATGAAGAAAAGAGAAAATCCACATATTCTCCCAAGTTTGTCAATTACTTTCATGTTTCCAACAAGTTCGGGAGAAAGAGAGAATGAAGTAGGGTACAATTTACTTTTGTGCAAGAGATTACCCAATCGAAACTCATCACCGCCCATTATCCTCTTCTTGTGGACTTTAGAATGAGATCTCTCTTCAAGATTGCTATGTGAGAGCCGAGTCCTTAAGGTCCTTATATGGGAGAAACTCACTTTTTGAGGTTCCTCATATTCAGGGGGAGAGGCCAATTCCTAAAGTTTATGTGTAGGAGAGTCCCACTATGAAGATCTTTGTATGGGAAAGGACCTCTGTACCTTTAATGTTGGGCAACAACTTCTGGTGGATTTCTATTACTACTTGAGATCATCTCGGACTTTTGCTGCCTATGAATACCATCCACGAAGATACATACTTTGGTTCATCTATTGTCTAACAGTTACATTTACAGAATATATACTATACGAACATGTCTTCTCCCAATGCTATTTCTTTTTCATGGATTTCCGTCCAACAACGATCACTTCCAATAATTATCATCCTAACTCTTTAGAAGACATAACAAGTGAATATGAGTCGAGCATTTACTTTTGTAACAAATTGTATTTTTCAGCTTCACCTTGAGGAAGAGTGTTAAAGTCTGATTTAGATCGATATTTGGATCTCTTAAAGATCCAATCATATAGCTCCCATGCTTAGTCCCCTTATTGTTCGTTGATGGGGCTTTGATGTGTTCATGGGATAAAGAGCCATGTTCTCATTGTAGTCCTTAAAACACATAATAGAAGATAAAATATTTATGGATTTATTGTGGTTTCATCCCGTTCCTTAGGCAGAAGGGTTTCACGTAAATCAAAGTTCCCTCTTTTTCTTTGATTATGCAATTCCATTTGAAATTTTTATCGTTCAAAAAATTTAACATCAACATTATCTGCATGGAACATAGTACATAAACATGCATTATTAGAACACATAGCAACAAGAGGGGGTTTCAGGTCCATAATAAAAGCAAAAAAGTCAACATAGTACAACAGTGATGCGAACAATTCAACATTATATTCATGACACATAACGACAATATGCATAGTAATGATCAAGATACCAAAGAATTATAAAAATGAAATTAATATTTCCACAAGCTTGAAATGGAATCATCTTCACAAAGCAATAAAAAAATTAACTCATTATAGCCAATTAATAGAGAGAGTACATGCAAGTAGGAGAATCTATAGAAGAGTATGGAAAGAATACAAGCAAAAATGAAGAGTTGAAGCTCCAATAATTGAGTGGAGAAATCATGGATTGGAGACCTTCTTATGTAGCCAACATGGTAACACAGAGACACGAAAGGTGCTGTATGGAAAGAATACAAGCAAAAATGAAGAGTTGAAGCTCCAATAATTGAGTGGAGGAATCATGGATTGGAGACCTTCTTATGTAGCCAACATGGTAACACAGAGACACGAAAGGTGCTATTTGCCATGGAGACAATGAATATGAAACAAAACATTCACTACCTTGTAGATATGTAGGGGAATGGCGAGGGACGATGGTGGACTGTAGCCATTGACTTGACATGATAACATATCTACCTCCCATTTCCTCATCGAGGTCCCCAATTGAGAAATACTATAAATTATAGTAAACTGTACCTTAACAACTGAACTAAAGACATGATGCATACTAACTATGAGAAATCCACCTATCTACATGTGATGCGTGAACAAGGAGGGATGTGACATGTGCAGGGCAGATCTAGTATATAACATGGGATGGCCATGACCACTCCTTAATTTTTATGTTTGGTTTTTCTTAATGTTTTGAGTTCTAAAAGTAAGAAATAAAACTACTAAATGGTTCAGTGGTATAAATTTGTATGTGCCATGTTGGAAGGCAGAGTTCAAATCTACTATCACACAATTTATTGTTTTCTAATAAAATTTAATACAACCACTTTTAAATGATTAAAAAGTAGAAGTGTAATTGATATTAAATAAGACTCACGCTCATTTATCTCTCCCGTTATTCTTGGCACTCTTTATAAAATGAAATTAACTTTATTTTTTTCCTTTTCATCATGCTTGTTTTAAAATTTCAATTTAACATTAGGGATGGATTTATATAAGTTTAAATCATTAGATATGTCAAATTTTAAAAATCACCTCGAAAATAATAATCTATCAGAAAATCTAACTTTAATAATATAAATAAATACGATCTAAATGATAAGTTTATCAAATGTGAAGAAAAATATCATTCACAAATATTGACTCTATTTAAAAATATTATTTGAATAAATTTTTATTATTAAACATACATAATAGTCGTATACTTGACTCTTCCATATAAACAGGTGGGAAATGGTAGGATATGAAACCCTGTCAAGACGAGGAATAAGAGCATGCACTGTCGCAACTTTCATCTTTATTCGTTTAACTTATTTTCGATATTAAGGGAAAAAACATAAACCCCGCATTTTTGACATATAAATACACGAAAGCACCCTTCTTTCTCCTTCCTACACCTTTCTCTCCCTACACTTCACCGTGTTAAGCACCGTCGGAGCACACTGACCTCGCCTTCCTCATCCAGCAAGAATGGATCGAGACTGGGGCTCCAAGCCGGGGAGTGGAGGCGCGGCCTCGGCGCAGAACGAGGCGATAGACCGGCGGGAGAGGCTGCGGCGGCTGGCGTTGGAGACCATCGACCTCGCCAAGGACCCATACTTCATGCGTAACCACCTGGGATCCTACGAGTGCAAGCTCTGCCTCACCCTTCATAACAACGAGGGCAACTACTTGGCCCACACCCAGGGCAAGCGCCACCAGACCAACCTCGCCAAGAGGGCCGCCCGTGAGGCCAAGGAGGCCCCCGCTCTGCCTCAACCCCACAAGAGGAAGGTCTCCCTCAAGAAGTCTGGTGAGTTTTGGCTGATTTAGGGGTTTGTTATCGTTGGAAGAGTTAAGTTGAACAGGAAATGCTTCTGTTACAATGTTGGGGAGGTAAGGTGGAATCGTTGCGCTTACTGCGAAATTTCGGTTTTGTGTGCAAAATAAGGCTGCTCAAGGTGAGGAGTCATCCGAATTTCATTTCCATAATTCTATAAAGCATACAAATGGGGAGTAGATCAAAATCGTCCAAAATTTGCTTACACCCGTTACATCTATATGAAAACATGTAGCCTTCCTCACCCATAAATGCTTAGTCAGGTAACGACGATTCTCATGTCTTTTATTAAAGATTCTAGTCCCTAAAATCCCTTTCCGGATACATCTCAAGAACCCATTACAATTCAAAAGACATATTTCGAAGTCGACTGCCATTGGAATGGGTGTGTCCTACTGAATAACATACCACTGAATTGGTTGAACAGCCACAATTTGTTCTATTTTGAGCAGGAATTGTGAATTTGATTGGATATGGATACTTTTGGGCTCCGATGACTCGTAAACATACAATTTCAAGTTCAGCTTTGTAGTTTGTTGGGTAGAGTGTGGATTGGATGGTGATTGGTAAAATTGACCTATTAGGTTTACCTACGGAATATTCTAAATTGCTTCTAGGATGCTTTGCTAGAACATGTTTTAAAGCACGAGCAAGTTGATCTAGCAGTTAAGAAGTGGTTTGGCATGGGATAAGACTTGAAACTAGTGATAAAACTAGTTTCTTTAGCTATATCTGAATTTCATTGTCACCTGTTTTCATTTTCCCTGCATTCACTTAATATTTTCTATGTCGGAGGATCACATTTGTTTTAAATTTAAAGATGAGGTCGAGGATCCTTATGTATTGAGCATTTTAAAGGATTATGGACTTGCGAGAATGACAGGGTGAATGAAGAAATGAATTTCGTTTGAAGGTTAATGAGTGTAATTGAGCCTTTTTTGTAATCAATACAACGGCATATTGCATCACTATAAGTTTTTTGTTTGTTTGGGAACTCATATTTTATGAATTTTGGTGAACATTTTGTCTCTGCCCTGATTCTCCTAGTGGATACTTTGTAGCAAGCAAGTTTTCAGGAAATCAATCTGTTTGCAACTATTTTAGATGACTAACCACAAACTATCCTCTGTTTCTGTCCCAAAGAAATGTTATCATACCCCATATTCTTTGAATTTTCTTGTAGTATGCCTCATAGTTTTTTGAGGTGTATAGTTGGTGTGGACCGCCTTATTATGGATTGTTGACATCTCCGCTGTACCTAGGCTTCTTGCATTGAAAAAGATCATGTAAGATGCACGGTCTTAAATTTAAGTGAAATTCAAAGAAATCTTATCCTACATTTGGTTTCCCATGATCACCGATATCCACTTACTTGATATGACACCTAATATCAATGAAATTCTCGTGGTATCTTGGCGAAATAGGTGAAATGCGAATTACTTCTTTGTTTTGCAAGAGTGGGTTCAACTTCTGATGCAAACGACTTCCGGCGTAGACGATAAAATTAAAAATAACTTGGCGGTGGATATTTGGTGGAAGAAATGGAGGGATTGAGAAGAGAAAATAGAGGGATTGAGAGGAAGAAACTCGCCGGGAACGCGAGAGGTTGAAGGAGAAGACCGCGGAGATCGCGTGGAGGGAGAGAGAGACGGAGAGGGGATAGAGATAACAATCTCAATTTTTACTTCATAATTGACTGACTGAAAACAATGGCCTACCCTCTCTTTATATAGGAGAGAGGGTTTACAAAAATAGTAAATAAATCAAAATTAACAACTAATTTTATCCTAATTGACCTCTAATTACCTTAATTGGACTCTAAATTATTTAATTGACCCGAATTACATTTAAACTCTACGAAATAAACGTTGAGATCACAGGCGATCTCAATTATTTAATTAGACCAATACGACCGCTAAAAACGTAAATAAAATTGATTATTATTTAATTAAATAAATGTGGCCCTATAATTTGGGGTCACGCTGCATCAACTCTCCACCGCTTTAAAAAATTCGTCTCCCGACGAATTGCTTGACGTAGGTGGATAGTTTGAGAAATTATCCTTGAATTGGGGCTTCAATTTCCTCCCATGGGATCATCTTCAACATTACGTTTATAGTTTTTTCCAATCGGAGGGTACCACTGCAATTTTCGTACCCCTTCAATCTTCTTGGCTTTCCTACTCTTTTTGGGCCTTCTGCAATTAAGGGAATTTTGGGGTTTTTCCTCGCAACTTTTCCCACTTAATTTCCAACCACACAATCCACGGGATTGAAATCCCGTAATACTCGGCCTTTTGGTTAGGGTTGGCCAGGCCGTTGAGTGCATCACGCGCGGGTGGGAAAGGCGACTCCGCAGGGTTGGGCGCGGCGCCGCGAGGCGCAGAGGGGAGCGGGGCCATGGAGGGCGCCTGCGCGCGGTCGGGCCGCGGTTGTAATCGAGGCGGCGCGGGGTGGTGGCACGCGATGGCGCCGGGGCGAGTTGACGGGCGGCCGCACAGAGATGGCGCGGAGGCGAAGCGCCGTAGCGCGCGGTCTTGCGCGGGGGGGCTGCGCGGAGGCACGCCACCAGGGCCGAGGGCGAGATCTGGCGCGCGCGGCTGGGGGTCGTGGGGCGCTCTGATGTGGCGCAAGGGCGACATGCGATGGGCGACCAGGGGCTCGGAGGCCCGCGCAACCTCACGTGGAGGTGCTCAGGCTGTGGCTGGGCGCGCACAACAGCGAGAGAGGTGCGGTGGGCGGCGCGCGAGGAGAGGCGCAGCTCGCGGTGGGCTGCATGGCGGGGAGGCGTCGCTGGGGGTGCGGTGAGGGGCTGGATAGCTTGGAGATCCGCTGCGGGGGTTGGGGTTGTCTTCATGGATGTCGGCTGTGTTGGGGCCTGATCGGAAAACGCCTTGACAACCCCTGTTTCTTCATCCTTCTCTTCTAACACGGTCTGGACAGCGGCGGTTTCTTCGTGGACAGCGAGCACATCATCGTGGTTGACGTTTTTCCCATCCACAACGATCTGGACAGCAACCGTTTGGTCTTCTTCCGCGTCGTTTTCTTCGTCAAAATTCGCGGTCGCGGCTTGGGTGGTTGACGGCTTCGCTTGGGCGTCACGGTAGGCCTCAAAATTGGCCATTAGATCTCGAAATAGCGAGTTGAAGCTGATTTGCAAATCACGAACCATGTGCTCTGTCTCCTTGAAGGAGGCGTCGATGGTGGAGATGGCTCGTCGTGTTTGTTCGAACGAACGATGATGTCGGTGCGAGCGCCGGGACGGATCGTTAGATCGTGAGGACGATCTAAATGCCATGCTCTGATACCAATTGATGCAAACGACTTCCGGCGTAGACGATAAAATTAAAAATAACTTGGCGGTGGATATTTGGTGGAAGAAATGGAGGGATTGAGAAGAGAAAATAGAGGGATTGAGAGGAAGAAACTCGCCGGGAACGCGAGAGGTTGAAGGAGAAGACCGCGGAGATCGCGTGGAGGGAGAGAGAGACGGAGAGGGGATAGAGATAACAATCTCAATTTTTACTTCATAATTGACTGACTGAAAACAATGGCCTACCCTCTCTTTATATAGGAGAGAGGGTTTACAAAAATAGTAAATAAATCAAAATTAACAACTAATTTTATCCTAATTGACCTCTAATTACCTTAATTGGACTCTAAATTATTTAATTGACCCGAATTACATTTAAACTCTACGAAATAAACGTTGAGATCACATGCGATCTCAATTATTTAATTAGACCAATACGACCGCTAAAAACGTAAATAAAATTGATTATTATTTAATTAAATAAATGTGGCCCTATAATTTGGGGTCACGCTGCATCATCTGCATCATAAAGTGGCAAGACAAGTGCATATGTAAAAAAAGTTTGAACTCCTCAACTTTCAGATGGAATTTATAAAAAGATGAGTTTAACAGCCATACATTTTCCTCTATAATCCTCTTATCATGGAATTGGATATCGATTTCGATGCCGTTTCATCATGGTTGGAAGAAAAAACTTCATCGATATTTTCCGATATGTCCAGTGTTGTAAAAGTTGGTATTCGATATAAAGAATAAACAATATATTCATATTTTAATTCGTTATATGTTTTTCAATTATTTAAATATAAAAATTATATCAAATACATATATTTTTTACATATATATAATCCTCGGTTAACAAGACAAAAGTACCAATTTAATATTAGACCAAGTCAAGAAGCATAAATTGGTGAGTTTAATTCCAAAAAGAAGACGCAATGCATAATAACATATATTTAATCATGGTAGTTGAAGCCATTTGAACAAAAAGAGATCATGGGGAAACTGAGATGGAGCTTTACTTTGGTGATATCGTGATAAATTAGAACCCTTAAAATACAAAATATATTTTCCAGCTCAACCAATAGTCAACCGAATAGTTGGATCGGCTATTCGATCAAAACCGAATATTGATGGAATATAAATTATTCAGTCGAACACCCCACCATACCTCATTGTTGGATCGACAATTCGATCCAGATGGACGAAAATTGCAACAATGGATATGGCCAAAAAATCATGAAAATGATGTAAAATCTTTTTTTTAAATCATGTTCCAATGGTCTTAGTCGTGAATATAATAGAATCACACATTTGTTTGTTAAAATAGAGATGTATTTAGGAGGTTTGATTGGTACCACATAATATATCAGTGTTGAAAGATTAATATATCTTATAGAGTAATATATGCAACTAAGAAGATAAACTAATGCATTACAAAATTTAATGATAAAAGAATTCATAAAAATATATAAAATATAAAATAAAAGATACTATTTACTATTTAGTACATGTTTGTTCTACTATACAAAATATATTTACTATTTACTATTTATACCCACTTAATGGTCTAGTGGTAGTACAGCGTGTCTACCACACAAAAGACCAGGGTTCAAATCTCACTCTTGCAGGGGTTGCGTTAGGTAGTCGATAGCCAGCGTCAAAAATAGTCGAATCTTTCAACATGGATTTGAGCAAGAATCCATGTAGCTGACCTTACTTATAGTGGGAGAAGGCTTGGTACATTTATTTACTATGCAAAATAACTTGATTTTTTTAGGTGGATTTGTACATCACATGTGTTACTCCTCATAGGGGTTGCTTAAAAGTATTCATATACTAAAACAATAAGAATATCATGTCTCATAGTTAAAATTTGATTTCCATGTTCATGACTCCTTCCATCAAAAAGGGGTGAAACCCATAGTCTAAAACAAGATTCTCATCGTATTATCAAAGTGGGTTACAGTAAAAGATCTATCAGGCTATCTTGAAAATTAGCAACCAGTTGTCCTTAATCTAGTAATATACAAGATCACATGGAAAACTTAGATCTCAAGTATGTTATTAGAGTAAAAGGACACGCCAAAGAAGTTGATGCAGCGTGACCCCAAATTATAGGGCCACATTTATTTAATTAAATAATAATCAATTTTATTTACGTTTTTAGCGGTCGTATTGGTCTAATTAAATAATTGAGATCGCCTGTGATCTCAACGTTTATTTCGTAGAGTTTAAATGTAATTCGGGTCAATTAAATAATTTAGAGTCCAATTAAGGTAATTAGAGGTCAATTAGGATAAAATTAGTTGTTAATTTTGATTTATTTACTATTTTTGTAAACCCTCTCTCCTATATAAAGAGAGGGTAGGCCATTGTTTTCAGTCAGTCAATTATGAAGTAAAAATTGAGATTGTTATCTCTATCCCCTCTCCGTCTCTCTCTCCCTCCACGCGATCTCCGCGGTCTTCTCCTTCAACCTCTCGCGTTCCCGGCGAGTTTCTTCCTCTCAATCCCTCTATTTTCTCTTCTCAATCCCTCCATTTCTTCCACCAAATATCCACCGCCAAGTTATTTTTAATTTTATCGTCTACGCCGGAAGTCATTTTGCATCAATTGGTATCAGAGCATGGCCTACAGATCGTCCTCACGATCTAACGATCCGTCCAGACGTTCGCGCCGACATGCGACGAAAGACCATCATTCGTCGGGAGACGAATTTTTCAAGCGGAGGAGAATTGATGCAACGTGAACTGGAGAAATAGGGCCGCATTTTTATCTACTTTTTATCTGTTAATTTTATTTACGTTTATTTTGAGTCGTCGTAATTTTATTTTAAAATAAGTGATCGTGTGTGATCTCTAAAGTAGTTAGTTTCAATTTGAATTTTAAATTAGTCGGTTAGAGTCAAATTAGGATAATTAGTTTGAATTTGAATTTGAGTTTCTATTTTTGTAATCTCATCCCTCCTATATAAAGGGATGATAGACTAGTTGTTTAGGAAGTTCAGTTGATATGAAAAATTGAGATTTTATTCTCTATCTCTCTCTCCTCTCTCTCTCTCCCCTCACGTGGTCTTCACGTTTCTTTTCTCCATCCCCTCGTGTTCCTGACGAGCTTCTCCTCTCAACCCTTCTCCTTCTCCCTTGCCGTGGTCTACACGTCTTCTCTCTCTCCAAGCCCCTCGTTTCCGACGAGTTTTCTTGTCCTCAACCCCTCCATTCTCTTCTCAACCCTTCCATTTCTTCCCCACCAAATATCTCCACCTTCAAATAAGTTACTTTCCCGCCATCGCCAAATTTCATTTTGCATCACTTTAGTCCAAAGCAACGTGACATGGTGTGTTCTGCATATATCCTTCTCCACTCCATATATCCTTTTACCTTCAAATTTCTCGTGAAATCCAGTCTGCGTCAGTTTTGGCATTGTATTATGACCTATAAAATTGCTTCGATGATCCTCCAAATTATTTGGAAAAGAAGACTGAGAGGATAAATGTAAATAACAAACAATTTTCTCTTTTTCTGCATTTTGAAGGATCTAGATGTGTCGTGATCAAAGGCTTCAAAGCTACAAATGATATTGAGATGCATGTAACATGAGATTAATGCCATTAAAGCGGAAAACATTCAAGTATAAGCATGTCTAGAATCTTTACAAGCCATTCTTTCATGTACAACCTAATGTTCAACTCTAGTTGTCTCTATCGACAACTAAGTGGACATGTGCAACATCTGCCAACTCTAGGTAGCATCAACCAAACTCTTTGTAACCGTAATCAGTCGGGTTGCAAGTAATTAATCCACCCTCACCATCGTTCTCTCGTTTTCTTATCATGCAACCATCATTAAAAGTCAAATCTCTGACTTGAAATCAAAGCATGAAAATAAATTCTTCTTGGGGTGACTTTTCCCCATTTCTCTCCCTCCTCCTCTCCCATTCCTTTTTTTTTCTACACATTTCCCTTCTTCCCTTCCATTTTTTGAAACCATTTCTTCTCCTCCATCTGAATCTTCACCATGTAATACGACACATCCATCGTACAACTTTCTTCTTGTCTCCCATTACTATGTCATTCACCTTCTGCTATTTGCATGCATCCCTGCTCATCTCTACCATTATGATCACCGCCCACTTCTACCCGCTCTAGCCATCATTAACCACCACCTTGATAGTGTCACTGGCGTATGGGGCATGTTAGTAACTCCTACCCGTCCGCTAGGCGTCAGACTAGACCATTGCGAAATGCCTCCGCTTGCATTTTCCGATTCTCATTTTATTGATGTTTTCTGGGCCCATAGCTTGGCTTCATTTATGTATCAGGGCTCCAACAATCAAAGGATATATCCCTTTTTTTGAAACCAAAACAGGGGGATACACTCATTGGTGTTCGCCCCAAATTTTATTTAAAGGACGAAAAAACGGAGAAAGACAAAGGAAAAACAGGAACAAAGACATACAACTACAACTCCCACTCCTCAACTAGCCTCGTCGCATGTATCACCACATTTTCCTTGTAGAATCTCTACCTAGAAAAGAGGACCGCATTCCTGCCCAACCACAGGGCCCACAGGATGGCAATTGGGCTAAGGAGCTCTCGTCACGCTCTGCTCCGGTTGGCAACCAACGAGCCGCAAAAGGAGGCCAGGTCTACCGTGCACAACCAAGCCATTCTATCCTCCCCCCAAACTAGCAGCGCTATAGGACATTTGAAGAACATGTGCTCAAGGGACTCGACCGCCTCCTCGCACAAGAGGCACCTATCAGAGACGGAGCCTAGAAGCCTGGCACACCGGTCCCTAGTCATCAACCTTTGCCTACGGAACAACCACAGGAAGAAACCAATCCACTGAGGGAGGCCCAGACTCCAAAAAAGGCACAATCACGAACCAAAACCTCCGAACGCGACGGGGGGGGGGGGGGTGCAAATCGCCCCGAACACCTTCCTGACCGTGAACATACCCATATGACATCCCCAATGATCCCTTCCCATCGATGGACGTCCCATCTCCTTGATAGAATCCAACATCGAGAGAAAATCCTCGAGCCTCTGGTTTGAGAAATTGGATGAGAAGGCGGGGAAGCAGTTACCATCCGACCAGCAAGAAGCCACCACCGCATTCTTATCAGCCGCTAGAGCATACAGGCGAGGGAACCGCGTGCACAATGCCCCCCGTCCAATCATCAGTCCAGAAGGCAAAGGATTCGCCATTGCCATACCATGGTATAAAAGGAACGTCTTATTGTCTTGGAGCAAAAAAGTGGCTGAGGTGAGGCAAGGTGGGCCTATTATGCCTTACCTGGATTTAATAAGGCATGCGCCTCGCCATGTCAAGCCGTTGGTGTGGCAGCTATGTAGAAAGGTGAGATGAGACATATGCCTCAGTTTTGAAAAGCATTCAAGTGCTCCCTATGCAGTTGACACAATAAATTCTCCTTCATTTGCTCCAAACCTGAGCCTTATCCTATTATTGTGTGGAAAAGGCCAGCTAATTCAGCCACATCCATCCTCGTCATTGCTGCTCGCCATTGGTGGCTGCTGCTTGCCATTGCTTCTTGTTGCTGCTGGCTGCTGCTCGTTGTTGGAAGCACTCTGATTTCTCTCCAGGCTTCACTTGCTCTCTCCTTCAGTCGCAACAAGTGCCAGTTATAACCTACAGTCATTTGGTTTTTTGAATTTTTATTGTCGGAATCTTTTGTTATTGTAACTTAGCTGGATTTAGCATGCATGTGAATGTTACAATTAGTACAACCTAGATGCAGATTTTGGTATACCATTAGTTCTTTTAAATTTGAGTTTTCAGCACAAACCACCTCTTTCAATCTTTTGAATGCACATTTTTGAAGAACTTGTTGGCCTCTTTATAAGCATGATTGAGTTTATACATTTAGCATAGACTAACAACATAAATTTGATATTTCAGTAATATTTCGTCCTTTTCGATGTTAAAGAATTACATTAAAATCTTTTCATTGCTTTAAATACATGGATACTTGTGTTGTCAACTTTTCCTATAGTTTTGTTAACATTATACGATATTATTTGGTTAAATTGTAATTTTTTTGGAAGAAAATGAGGCTTACACCTCCATTGCATCACCTCGATTATAAAAAATCATCTTGATCTACCTTTCATTTTTTTTAAATCTCGTCCTTTACCATTATTGGAGTATATGCGTCACTTATGTAGATCCAATTACCACATGCAATGTTTATTCTTACATCCACCAGTGGTGGGACTTGGAGCAAGGAAGGCCGTATCGATATCGATATCATTTCGGTCTGCCTAGAAAAGGATATATCGGGATATATCGACGATATCGGTGGAGATATCGAAAATGGCTCAAAAAATCCAAAATTTTGCCATTTTTCCAGAAATTAAGATCATTCAAGATATTAAAACAACAAATAACCTACAAATACACAGTTATATTACACATATCAATCATTTATAGACCATATATCGCACGTGGCCGTCATTTGGAACATATCAATGTTAATGTTGATTTCTGATTTATAGATATTGGAAATGGAGTTCGTCCAAGTTCTTAGAACACTAAATAACTTGCTAATATACTCTTAGATCACACATATCGATCGTCTATGACCTTTGTATCACACATATCGGTCATATCGAACATATCACTGGTACTGTTAATTGTTGATCTATAGATATTGGAAATGGAGTTCGTCCAAGTTCTTGGAACACTAAATAACTAACAAATATGCTCTTAGATCACACATATCAATTGTCTATGACCCTTATATCGCATATATCAGTCATATCGATGTTACTGTTTATTGCTAACTCGTGGATATTGGAAATGCAGTCCATCCAAGTTCTTATAACACTAAAAAACTTCCAAATGTACACTTATATCACACATATCGATCATCTATGACACTTATATTGCACTGTCATATTGAGCATATCATTTGTTAATGTTGATTGTTGACTTATGTATATTGGAAATGGAGTTCATCCAAGACTTATTGCATCGCATATTATGTATAAACAATATGTTTGAGCTATTTTTGGAACCAAACAAATAAAGAGCATAATATCATTTTTAAAAGAGACATACAACAACAACAACAAAGCCTTTTCCCACAATTAAGTAGGGTCGGCTACATGGATTCTTCGCCTCCATTCAGATCTATCTTGGGCCAATCCCGGGCTTATATACACAAAACTAAGATCCCTTCGTATGGTCTCTTTCCAACACTTCTTGGGCCATCCTCGCCCTCCCTTAGCCAGCTCAACATCCCAACACTCGCATCTCCTAACTGGTGCATCAGCTGATCTTCTTTGCAAATGTCCAAACCATCTTAAGCGGTTTTCTCGCATCTCATCCTCGATCGGAGGTACACCAACTTTCTTTCTGATTGCATCATTTCGAATCCGATCTTTACGTGTGTGTCCACACATCCACCTTAGCATTTTCATTTCTGCTACATTCATTCTTTGCACATGTCTATGGTTCACAGGTCAACATTCAGATCCATAAAGCATAGCAGGTCTCACAGCTGCTTTGTAATTCCTTTAATCTTTAAAGGAATTTTATTATCACAGAGAACAACAGAGGCTCCTCTCTACTTTAGCCAGCCTGCATTTATTCTATTAGTAACATCTCCATCAATTTCCCCATCATGTTGCAGAATAGATCCCAGATATCTAAAGGAATCTCTCTTCTGAATGTTATCATCACCAATCTTCACCTCGATTCCTTCATCATTGCTTTCATCAAAGGTGCACTCCATATATTCCGTCTTAGCCCTACTTATACGAAATCCTTTAGTCTTCAACTCATGTTTCCAGACCTCAAGCTTCTCATTTACTCCATCTCTAGTCTCGTCAATTAACACAATATTATCAGCAAATAACATACACCAAGGTAACTCATCTTGAATGTGACTCGTCAACTCGTCCATAATCAAAGTAAAAAGAAATGGACTCAAAGCAGAACCTTGATGTAAACCAACGTTGATGTCAAAATATCCAGTCTTCCCAGATGGGGTCCTTACACAAGATAAAGCCCTATCATACATGTCCTTTATGAGGTTAATGTATAGGACATGCATTTGTCTCTTCTCCAACACTCTCCACAATATCTCTCGTGGGACAGAATCACAAGCCTTCTCCAAATCAATAAAGATCATGTGGAGGTTCTTCCTTTTAGCTCTATAAATCTCCATTGTTCTCCTCAGCAAATGGGTGGCTTCAGTCGTTGAGCGACCTTGCATGAATCCGAATTGGTTTTCTTTTACATTGGAAATTTGCCCCAACCTTCTTACGATCACACGTTCCCAAATTTTCATAGTGTGACACATCAGCTTGATACCTCTATAATTTGAACAATTTTGAATGTCTCCTTTATCCTTATAAAGAGGCACCACGATACTAATATTAAAAGAGACATAATTTATATTAATATTTTTGAAGAGGGAAGAAGATGTATAAAAATCGATTGGACACCCTCAAGTTGAAGAATCATTGTATGCACCCCTCTTTTGCACCATACCCTACCAGATGGGGATCTCGCTTCCCGGTCAGCGAGTCTGGGGGGGCTAGGGGGGCCCAGGTTGGCCCCCCCTTACGGGGGTGCAGGGGTAGCGCCCCCAACCCGAAACAGAATATATAAAACATGATATGTTTTAATACAAGGAGTAGCAAAATAAGTAGTAAAATCAAGCTTACAAGGCTATTATTCATCAATATATAGATATCGACGAAATTTCGACGATATCGGTCAATATCCAGGACTTTTTATACTCCACTCATTTTTGACCGATATGACTAATATGACGATATATGGTCGATATATCGGTCATATATCATTGATATATTGGTCATATATCGTCGATATACCGGTAAATGGATATACACCCTGATATCGATATCCCCTTCTTCTCGATACTTATATATTGGCGATATATCACGATATGGCCTTCTATAACTAGGAGGATCTGTGGAGGCTATATAAGAACCCCCAGACCTCCTGTATCAGATGAGAGAAAGTTGAATGCATCATCAACCTTGTGATGTGTTTTTCCATGGTTTCATCCCACTCCTTAGGGAGTAGAGTTCCACATAAAATCCCGGTGTTCTTTCATGTTATTATCCTTTATTTTGATTAAGCTTCTGCATTTCATATTTCTAACATGGTATCAGAGCGGGTTTAATTCTTGAGGATTTTTATGTTTTTATTTTTATTCGAGATTCAATTATCAAAGCAGTACCCACTTAATGGTCTAGTGGTAGTACAATGTGTCTACCACACAAAAGACCAGGGTTCAAATCCCACTCTTGCAGTGGTTGCGTTAGGTAGTCGACGGCCATCGTAAAAAATAGTCGAATCTTTTAACATGGATTTGAACAAGAATCCATGTAGCTGACCCTACTTATAGTGGGAGAAGGCTTAGTACATTTTTTTTATTCAATTATCAAAGCAAATGTGTTCATATCATTCAAGTTCTAGGGTTTCTTTTGAAACCCTAATTTCTGAATATTTTGAAGATCTATTCGAGTTCAAGAATTTTTGTCCAACACACGGTTTGTTCTAGGGTCCCGATGGAACCCTAATTTTGCGCACCCTATGCCATCGACGATCAAAGTGGTTCATTTATACAAGTTCTGATCCTGACGTGTGATCTAAAGTTCTAGAAGTAGGTTCGGATTCCTTGAAGATCCACACCATCGGTAATATTAGGGTTCCATTTCAGGAACCCTAGATCAAAAAAGATTATGGCGACGCAACCACTGACAGATACGAGCAATTCTCCGGAGCCTCACCCTCCAGATCGTCGCTACATCTCCAGGTGACTCCATGTGACGAGGTTCCCCCCCACCTTCGATTCCATGGCGGAGCTCTCCATCATGCACAGGATCTGCGTAAAACCCCATTGCACGTAGGATATCCATCACCGCGCACCTCCGACCTCCTTGCGCGGAACCCCTCCTGGTGGAACATCGGGGCATCAACATCCTCTCCAAGAGGAGATCCAATCAACGATGGCTACTCCCTCCGCATTGAACGGCATCATGCGACACCACCTCAGCATCCTGGGCCCCAGCATCTCCTCACGGAGACCTCCCCCCAGTCGGAGGTGGCGACATCGGACGAGACTCTTCGATCTCTCCATGCGGTAGCGGTGCCGCATGCACATCCAAGCCCAGCCTCCAAGCTTCAGGCGGTGCAACCCATCACGAGACGAAGCTCCTTCCACGAAGTTCCAGGCGGAGCTTGAAGCTCCAAGCGGAGAATCTCCTCCCCAGATAGCAAGCGGCAATGACTGTCACCTTATTGAGATCCAAGCGAATTTCGCATCTCTTCCAAGTTGGAAGTCCTAGGAAGCGGCATCCCTTGCGCTGCGAGATGAGTTCTCCCATCAGGGGGACCCTAAATAGGGATGAAGGGTCCCAAGTGGGCCGGTCTGTTAAAAAAAGATGAGAAGGAGGAGCCCGGTTCATGTTTCAAAAAAAGAAGAATTTTCTTTTGAGAAAAAAGAGGTGCGTACAAAAAGAAAAAAACACAGCTTAAAAACAGAAAGAAAGAAAGAGGGGAGTTGGCTATAAAAAAAGAAAAGAAAATAGCCGAGAGAAAAAAGAAAGAAAAGCCGAAAAAAAGGAATGACTCAAAAAAATTGAGAAGAAAAAGCCGAAAAAATTGAGATGGCTTATGCATGTTCATTTGTTTTCCCCCCGTTTTCTTATCTTCTCCCAACATTGTCGATGTCATTATTTTCTGACAAGGATGAGAGAAAGAGGGGAGTATCGTATAGAGTTACATGCCAATTTTTCAGATTCTCCAGATTCCAGGCCAACCAGATTTCAGACTCTAAAGGGATTTTTAGTTTCAGACTCGACGTTCAAATTTCAAGTTTTCTATTTGATGTGCCCATGTTTGCCATTATTTGTGTGGTCCCCATCTTTGTTTTTGATCTCAGAGTTTTTAGTTGTTCCATAGGGACTCCAGAGTAGAGATCCCATTCTCTAATCCGGTATGGGAGAGACCCAGTTCTCTGACAAGGAGACTTTTCAGACTCCATTCTCCAGCAACCGTAGACTCCGACGAGGATGTCTCCACAGCCTTTTCAGTTTGGCCCTTCAAAGATGGAGCAGTTGTTCACATGGTTCAATCTTCCACATGTGGAGTACTAGAGTACTTCGACGAGGAATCTCTTTTCAGTTTCTGTGACTCTAACATGCGCAGTACATAGCACATGTTCTCTAACGAGGAGACCTGGTTCGACTCACACTCCATCCCATTTGTTCCTCCTCACTTGTACGGCATGAGAAGTAACGTCCTCGACAACAACAGATGGTTATGTGTGCGTTGAGTTGATATTGTCTGTAGTGTCTTGCATTGTGAGTTTGAGATTTCTTTCCGTTTGTCCTAGCTAAGCATTACGTGCTCCAACTTGAGGGGGAGTGTACACGCGTCACTTATGTAGATGGGTAATATTTAGTCCCACACCTACCGGTGATGGGACTTGGAGGGTCTGTGGAGGCTATATAAGAAGGCACAGACCTCCTGTATCAGATGAGAGAAAGTTGCATGCAACATCATACCTGTGAGGCATTCTCTCGTGGTTTCATCCCGCTCCTTAGGGACTAGGGTTCCATGTAAAATCTCTGTTCTTTCATGTTATTATCCTTTATCCCCGATTTAGCTTCCGCATTTCATATTTCTAACAACCATCTTCGGATATTACCATCTTTAACATAATCAACAATGCTGATTTCTATTTTCGTCATTGCTATTTATTACCCATCTTGGACGTTGGTGTCGCCTATTTCAAGAAACCCAAATGGGTTCCTAGTTTAATGGTAAGACTTCGCAAGATTTCTCTCCTATGTATGTGACAATTTTGGAGGTCCTCATTGAAAAGGAGGACACTTGAGGGAATGAATATGAGAATTGCAGAGAGAGGGAGTGAGCATCATAAGGGGGGGGGGGTGATTGGATGTGCAGTTTGATGTTTAAAAAACAATGGACATCATAGTTGAAAATTATAGAATCAAAAATATGAATTTGTAAAAAATCAGATTGTAAGTCCTGATCGGACTCGAGAAGACGATGCGCTAGGATCTTAAGGTGTAGATCATTTTGTAAGAATCTAGTTAGTTAATTATCAATTAAGCATACTATTGAAATATACATGTAGAATTAAAATCAGAACAAGAATAAATAAAATAAAGAAATATAAAACTTGGAATGCTCATGTTACACGTGGAACCCTACTTCATGAGGGAGTGCGATGAAACCACAGGAGAAGGCATCAAAGGGACGAATCGTCTATTGCAATCTTTCAATGAGTACATGGGGTGTGCGGCTTTTTATATAGCTCCACAGACATACTGGAGTGCCACTGTTCATCCATGTGAGATTGAACATAAGTGGGGGTAATTGGATATTGGAGAGATCCAATTATCCCTCCATTACATACTCCAACACTCCTCCTTAAGTTGGAGTTGAGAAAGTTGTGACTTACAACAAAAGAAAAAATATACTACTCATATTCACTCGATACATCTGAGAGAGACAAGGATAGAGGTACTCCGCTCGGACGAGGATATAGACACCCCATTTGAAGAATTATTACCGGTAGAAGTTTTAGCTTGAGGACGAGTCTGTGATTTTCAGGTCACCGGGAAAGAGCCTCAGTCGTGCATGTAATATCCACTGTGACAATCAGATCATGCATGGAGTAGAGTCACTGTAAAAGAAGAATGTCCAACGAAGAGTAGTAGTCAAGGATAGATACACCTCGACAAAGTAGTTGATGCTTGGTGAAGACCGCTGACAACAATAATAGTTTGGAGTGTCGGTCTGTCAGTCATGGACGGGAAGAAGTCTTGTAGATACATCTCAAGTAGAAGAATGTGCCCTCTCTTACTCCCCCTTTCTCCTATACTTGATAGAATAAGAGCATGTATTATCAAGTTGGGAGAAACCAAAACAATACATGGATTTTCCCCCTTTTTTACACAAATCATTCTTTTTTTGTAGCCGTCTTTGTTATAAATTCAAAACATAAATTAGCAAACAAGTTGATACATGAAAGGCATGGGAGAAAAGCATATTAGCTAGGCTATTCTCTTTTTTTCATACGACCACCCCCTTTTTCCCTCTCCTTTTTGTAGTAAAATACTGGAGTTAGCCCATTGGGCCTTGATATTGCTCCCCCTTTTCTTATCATATCTTTTCTTTTTTGGGAACAACACCCGCTTGGGGACAAAATGTTACTCATGTAACTCACCTATTCTTTTTTTTAATAAAATAGAAGGTATCATGCCTTCTCTTTTATCTCTTCAAACAATACTGAGGTTCCCAATGGTGAAACCCTTCTCTTATTTCTCGCAGGCACATCGTCGCTGCTATGCTTGAAGAAGGCAATGCAGAAGGGTCCATCAACGATTGGAGGGAAGGTGTTGCGGATATGGAGAGGACTCCTCGATTGGAGATGACGCACATAATGAGGAAGATGGGTTCTTCCGAATTTTGCGTGGAGGGTGCACATGTCGAGATTCTGCTGTACTAGGAGCTACACTAATGGGTTCCATGGAGGAGTCGAGCGTCGCTTGGAGCTTCATCGAGAACCCTCGAGGGAAATGCCCAATCTTCTTGGGTCACCACTGTCGCCCAGTTGGGGGTACCACCTTATTCTTTCGAGATGAAGGATTCGTGGCTGGAGGAAAGCGGTTGTTTTTGCTGCAGCTAATTGCGTGAGCATCAGGGCCCATCTCCGATGTCAATCGCGTGAGACTAGTACTGAAGATCGGAGCTTGTGTGCGAACTTATTGCCTGGAGAACACAACTTATGTGTGGGGGCCTTTGTGTAGGAACCCATTGCCTGGAGATCGGTCTGCTTCGCATGCTTGATGGAAGAGGATCTTAAGCACTAGCTGCCATGCGGTGTATTTAGGGTTCCAGAAGGGAAACCTTCGCCGTCACATGCAAATTGATGTTGCCTCTTATAGAATTAGGGTTTCAGGAAGAAACCTAATCACATGCACAAAATCGAACCATCGAACTTTAACAGATGAAAGAACATGGACATAATTTCGACCATGAACAAAAACTCTTCAAGAAAAAAAAATCAGAATTGGAACTTGAATAGTTGATTCACAGAATTTAATCGTTCTGATACCATGTTGAAATATAAACATGGAAGCAAAATCAGAACAATAATGAACAAAATAGAGAAATATACAACATGAAATGCTCATGTTTGACGTGGACACCTGAGGGAGCGTGATGAAACCACGTGAGAAGACCTCAAAGGGCTGGATCGTCTATTGCAATCTCTCAATGAGTACATTGGGTGTGGAGCTTCTTGTATAACCCCGCAGATAAACCGCAGTCCCACCGCTCATCCATGTGGGACTAAACATAAGTGGGGTAGAGATCTTATTACTCCTCTATTACATACTCCAACATGTACTTTAAAATTGAAAGGGATTGCAGATAGAAGCGAATTTGTAACTTGTGAAGAGAGAACACTATAAATGACATGTAGGACATGCAATAAAATAAGAACAAGCATGCAGTTACTTGAGAGAAGTGTTTACCAACGAGGAGCAATAGAAAGAATTAAATTTAAAGAAAAGAAAGATTAACTAGAAGAGCCACATATTTGAACTAGCCTTGTAGAACTGGAACTGGAGCCATATATTTATTAGGAGTCTTTGTCATTTGTTGAGGTATGTAACAATGTTTTGTCCGTTTTTGAGATTGAATTAATAGTTGGTCATTGTAGGTGATTCGTGGATTTTTAATTAGCTTGCCATAGCTTCTTAAATAATTGGATATGGAGTTGTGTAGCAATAGTTATGATAAAAAATACTAATATGGTATGAAGGAGAATGCCGAATGTGATGAGGATAGTTGGGTTTTTGGTATATTTTTTAGTAGGAAATAGTTGATGGAATCCAAGAAGGATAATTAGATTAATTTTAGGTACTTATAAGTTACAAGGATATATAAAAGTGGTGATGATAAGTTTCTTCCTTGATATTGCGCGTATATCCCTATCGTACGCATCAAACTGCATTTAGACATATGAATTCTCTTTTTCATGATTCAGCGAGTCTCGAACTTGAATTTAAATGATTGCAGTTGCATTGCGATCATAGATTCGAATTCTTCAATATTTTGGTGTCACTTTGTGATGTTGGGTTTGAATTACACCAAGTGTAGTAAAAGTTATATTATACCCATGAATTATACCTTTACTCATTCCTTGCATGCTAACTTTTGATTTTCGTGTTCTTAGTCTTGTTTTTCATCGTTTATATTATTCTTTGCAAATTCTTTGGTGAAAATGCAATTAGACCTTTTAAGTTCCTAAAAATCATAAACATTTGCTTTAAGTGTCGACGATATTATTGAATATAAAGAATACACGTGAAATATGCATGTATATTTTAACCGCAAAATCTCATTTGCATGCTAAGTAAATATATTATGTATTTACATCAATAAAGTGTGATTTGATCATTAATATGCATGAATGATGGTGACTCATCAAGGGGAGTAGAGCTGTGGAGGGAGCAAGGTAGGGGGCCCGAGCAATGTTGGATTAGGAGGAAAGATGGAGGATCGTAGAGAGAGGGAACTTGTATCAATAAGAAGAATAAGTTTTAATATAGGGGCTAATTTGAGGGAAGGATGTGTGCCTGGAGGTCGTCAAGGAGGGTGTTGACACATCATTGCTCGGATATAGGGTTGCTACTTCAGAGGAAGAGGACGATCCATGTCTTCAGGTGAGACGTTGGTAACGGGGTAATATGAAGGAATCTGTAAAGATGGTTCGGATGCAATCTTGTTTTTCGATGCAATTAAGCCTGGTATCTGGAGAACACTTGCTAATGTATTGATTGTGGGGCCTGACGTCATTGAGCTTAGACGAAAAAAGCAAACAGCTTGATGAATATCCTCTAACCACTTCTAATGTTTCTTTATCACCGTGGGATAGCTTACTGTTGGTGGACGATAAATTAGAATATCTTCAAAAGATTTTAGAGTTTGGGCAGCGTTCTTTAGTTGGGGAAATCAATCATGTGTGGGCGACGGTTATCACAAGAGGATGTTCAAGGTCTATTGAAGGACAACATGGAGGGTCTCCCGTCATTAGTGGTGTGGTGTTGCGCTCGCCTCAGAGACGGCATCATGAAGGTTGGCCTACATTAGTTGGTCTCACTTAGTGGCATACTTATATGATGTCAAAGCTTTGAGGCAATTCGGAAAGCCATTTCCTTACAAATGTGGTTACATTGGTGATTTATGATGGAATGTGCCCTGGAGGTAGCATGGAACAAATCACCGAGCTTAAGGGACTGTCGTATCTATTGCATGCATAATCGGTGATGCTTGTGGGGCAGGCTCCTTTAGTGGTTTGTTTGAGAGACATTGACGATAATGAGTTGGTCGAGCATGTAATGATGAAGGGACTACTAACGGTGTAGCATGTGGGATTTAAGGCAACGAGATCTATGACACTACCCATGGAATCTGGGTTATATTTTGATAATGGGCGAAATTTGGAGAATTCTTTAGGGCGAAGAAGATATAAAGACATTATGGTCGATGGGCTCATATCTTCCCAATTATTTACCAATTATAACCAAGGCCCTAAATGTCGGTTTCGGTCACCGTTTCGGTATTGACCAAAACAGAATTTCGATGGAATTTCGGTGGAATTCGACCGGAATTTCGGCCATTTCGGTCATTTTTTGTACTAGGACCCCCATATTTCGGTCATTTCGGTCGAATTTCGATTTCGACTGGATATCGATATTCGACAGAAATTCGATCGATTTTCGCTGAAATTTGAGGCCATGATTATAACCCGAAATCAACTACTTGTATACAGTAGCCTGTTGCTCCGGCTAATGAAGATATAACGCAGAATGATCAATACTCCATTAATATGGATCCGGTAAGAAATTAAATGCTATTTTATTCGAGCATCCTAAATTCGAAGGCTAGGAAGCTTTTTAATTTCTCTAGGAAACCAACCTGGGGGTCTACAATAGGGCTTATGCTAAGCTGAACAATTGTTTTTAATAGGGCAGTTCCAATATGATCAAGGCAATGGTCACGCGGTTAGCAACATGGGTATTATGTCTACTCTCAGTATGCACTAAAGTTAATGGTTGGTGGGATGTTCAAGTTGTGGAAATATAGAGGAAGTGATGAGAGGGTTATATGATGCCAATGCGAAAATGCAAAAGAAAAAACTAGTTGTTTTCTCATGTAAATGTCAGATGCCATATATGTTGGGGTTGGAGGAAAGGGCTTTAAACGGGGAGTTTGAAGGATCATGCTCCTTCAAATTGGATCATGCTCAATGGGGAGTTTAAATTGGGGAGTTTAAATTGGATCATGCTCAATGAACTCCGTAGGGAGGAGGCATGGGAGAGGTTTTTACGGACAATAGAGGATGAGAGTGAGAGTAGTGACTAGGCCCGCTGAGATGGATGTCGAGTTACATCATTACATGGTGGAATATGTGGGGGTAAGGTTGGTTGAGAGAATCCATCAGTTACCCAATTGAGGTTGTTTCATAGAGAATCATAGTGCTAGGGATCCTGGAAAAGAAAGCAAACATATCGTTACTTCTTGGGTGATGGATGATAGCCATGGTGTCTTTGCGTGAGATAAAAATTGAGTATTGGGATCAAAACTTACAAAGTTTATATCATAACCGTGATTATCATATTTTATACCCGTGGATGTCAAAGGCATTTTTAGTGGAATCATTCTTGGGTGGAAGTGGAACAATGATGTTTTCCGCAAGGTGGAAGATGTTCTTGTTGGGAAACGTGAATAAGATGTTCTATTCCATAGCCCTAGGCTCTCTTATATAGGAGAGTAGCCTATGGGTAAATTACATAAAGAGAATAACAAGAAAATAAAATAACAAAGAGATACAAAATAGCCTATGCGTCAACACTCCCCCTCAAGATGGAGCATAGATATCAATCATGCTCAGCTTGGACGCACACTTCTGGAATGGGCCTTTAAATAATGCCTTGGTGAAAATATCAGCAGTCTGATTCTCTGATGTGACGTGAGATGTAGCAATGAACCCCTTCTGAATCATGTCACGTATGTAGTGACAGTCGACCTCAATATGCTTGGTCCTCTCATGAAAAGCTGGGTTATTTGCAATGAACAAGACGGCCTGATTGTCACATTCCAACATCATAGGAAGAGGTATATCAATACATAGGTCTGCAAGTAAGGATTTTACCCACATCATTTCTGTGCTCGCCTGGGCCATAGCCCTATATTCTGATTCAGCACTGGATCTAGCTACTACTGTCTGCTTCTTGCTCTTCCACGAAACTAGAGCATCTCCAACATAGACTGCAAACCCTGATGTTGACTTCCTGTCCTTGGGGCATCCTGCATAGTCTGCATCCGCACATCCTGTAACAGAAATCTCCTTTCCTTTCTTAAATATCAAGCCTGCACCTGGAGATGATTTTAGATATCTCAGAATCATGTGTATGGCATCCATATGGACCTGGCGTGGTTGCTCCATGAACTGGCTCACACGACTCACTGCAAACTGTATATCAGGTCTAGTGATAGTGACATACAGTAATTTGCCTACCAATTCTCTGTACCTTCTCTGATCCACCTCTTCTGTGTCATCATCATACAGCTTCATGCTAGGGTCCATTGGTGTCGTAGCAGGTCGACACCCTAGCATACCTGTCTCACTCAGTAGATCTGTGACATACTTCCTCTGTGTCATGACTAATCCATATGGATTTCTAGCAAATTCCAGCCCCAGGAAATATCTAAGGACTCCCAAGTCCTTGGTGACAAACTCGGTCCCCAGCCTTTCCTTTGCTTGCTTAATGCCTTGGTCATCATCACCTGTAATCAAGATATCATCAACATAAACCATGATTACAATGATACCTCTCGCCGTCTTCTGCACGAACAAGGAATGATCAGCATTGGAGCGTTTATATCCTTGTTTCTCAAAGAGGTCTGAAAGCTTCTGAAACCATGCTCTGGGGCTCTGCTTAAGACCATAGATGGCCTTATGCAATCTGCAAACCTTGGAACACTCCCCCTCAACAGCAAAATCAGGTGGCTGTTGCATATAGACTTCCTCCTGCAAGTCTCCATACAAAAATGCATTCTTTACGTCCAGTTGATAGAGTGGCCAGTCTTTAGCAACCGCAACAGATAGCAGGATCCGTAAAGTGGAATGACGCGCCACAGGGGAGAAGGTGTCTAGGTAATCTACCCCATATGTCTGCGTGAAGCCCCGAGCAACAAGGCGTGCCTTGTACCTGTCAATGGAACCATCTGCATTGTGCTTAACTGTAAACACCCATTTGCAACTCACCGGGCTAACATCTGGAGGTATAGGAACCAAACTCCAGGTTCCTCTAGACTGAAGTGCCTCCATCTCCTCTTCCATTGCTAGTCGCCATCTAGCATCCTGCATAGCATCATGATGGTTCCGTGGAATGGCTGTAGCTGAAAGTGCCAATGCAAACGTCCTGAATGGTCCAGATAGCCTCTCAAACGACACCACTGCTGATACTGGATACTGGACACAGCTTCTCTTCGGCTTGCGTAGAGCGATTGGAACATCTAGGTCCTCTGTGGTATCACCATGCTCCTGTAATGCACCCTGCTGAGAAATGTCGTCAGATCCATCAACATTAATATTCTCATTACATACCATAGGCGAGCTAGTTGACTGGTCAGGACCATGAGCTTGATTCGGCCTCCGGGTGTAATGGAATGGTAACGGAGGTACTATTGATGGCGGCGGCGGCGGTGGTGGTGGTTCAGATGTTGGTGGCGGTTGTGATGTTGGTGGTGCCATGAATACAATGTCAGGGGATATAGGTGGCGGCTGCATCTTCCCAGAATCTGAGAAATACATGATGGATTCAAAGAATGTAACATCTGCACTGATCATATACCGCCGACGCACAGGGTCAAAACACTTGTACCCCTTTTGAGTTCTGGAGTACCCCACAAAGACACACTTGACAGCCCTAGGAGAGAGCTTGTCAGAACCGGGCGACAACTGATGGACAAACGCGACTGACCCAAACACACGAGGGGTAAGAGTGAATAGATCCTTGTCAGGATAAATCAGTGAGAAAGGAACCTGTTCATTCAAGATAGACGAGGGCATACGATTTATAAGATAACATGCAGTAAGGACTGCATCACCCCAGTATGAATACGGAACATGACTCTGAATGAGAAGTGACCTTGTGACATCAAGTAGGTGACGGTGTTTTCTTTTTGCAACCCCATTTTGTTGAGACGTATGGGCACAGGATGTTTGGTGAACAATTCCTTTAGAGGAGTAGTAGTTGGCTAGATTATTGGTGCATAACTCTAAGGCATTGTCACTTCTCATAATTTTGACAGTTGTGGAAAAAACATTCTGAATCTCATTTAGAAATTGAATAATAATATTTCCAGCTTCAGACTTATTTTTCATTAGAAATACCCATGATGCTCTTGAGAAATCATCCACAAAAACAATATAAAACCTGTGCCCCTGATGATCGGGAACACGACTTGGACCCCAGACATCAACATGAAACAACTCAAATTTGGAGTTACTACTCCGACCTTGACTACTGGGAAACGATGACCTGTGATGTTTTCCCAACTGACACGCCTCACACTGGATAGATGTGTGAGAAAAACTATAAGGTAAGACACGACGCAACTTCTGAAGCGGTAGATGACCAAAACGCAGATGCCACAGGAGAGAAGATACTTGTCCAGCGGGAGAAGATGTGATTCCGGCAAATGGGGTCTGGTTCAGACGATAGAGGCCTCCTTGCTCATAGCCATGACCAATCACGTTGCCCGTACGGATGTCCTGAAAAATCAAAGAAGATGGATAAAAAATAGCTCGACATTGGAGATCCTTCGAAATCTGACTGATTGACAAAAGATTCATAGAAAAATGCGGTGCATGTAAAACATTCTTGAGCTGCATAGAGGATGTCAATCTAATCTCCCCCTGACCCGTGATGGGAGAATGTGTGCCATTGGCAATCACTACTGTCCGTCCTGGAGGGATCTGAGTATATCCTGAAAGTAGACTCTGGTCGCCACATAGATGATGTGTAGCGCCTGAGTCCATGATCCATGGCAATGTATCCGATCTACTACTATGAAGTGCAAGTGTACTACCTGAAGTACTCGTAGATGCAGACGCAGAAGCAGAAGCAGCAACATCAGTATGACTCTCTGTCATCGGTGCTGGGCCAGACGGTGGGATAATGCCCCTGAGGCGGGCAACCAGATCATCAAAACGCTGATCCAGTGAAGCAGCAGAAGGAGGCTCTATCTGCTCAGCGACTCGTGCAGATGCAGGAAATCCATGCTTTGAGTAGCATGTGTCCTCAGTATGTCCGATGCGGTGACAATATGAGCATGTAGGCCTAGTGCGACCACCCCTTCCACGGGGAGTACGTCCACGGCCCTGGTAATGAGAACCACGACCCCTGTTGGCCGCCATGGCTGAGGGATTCTGACTAGCAGCTGCTGAAGGTACAGTTATCCTACTCAATCTGTGAAAAGCCTCCTCCATGGGAGGAATAGTCGAGTCCGCCAAGATCTGTGAACGTGCGGCCTCATACTCTGGATCAAGTGCAGCGAGAAACACACCCACCATCGTTGCATTCCTGTATGTCTTCTGCTGCTCTGGTGTGGCGGTAAGAGGCATGAAGCTATAAAGCTTCTCAAACATTCCTCTCAAAGATGTATAGAGAGAATGTAACGGGCGGCCATTCTGCTTTATCGTGAATATATCATGTTGTAGTTGCAGGATCTTCGTCTCATTCTTTGCCTGAGAATAGGTCGCTGCGAGGATATCCCACATGTCTTTGGCTGTGGGTTGATGTAGAATGTCATTGGCGATTTCAATAGCCAATGTGCCAGATAGCCACACCTTGGCATATGCGTCGTCTGCCTCCCATGAGGCATGAACTCCAGTCTTCTCTGCAGGCTCGGGCTCTGTGAGAATATGCTTCTTGCCCGTGGACTTCATCATACTCATGAACTGCATTGCCCACAGTTCATAGTTCGTACCATCCATCTTGACGATGGGCGCTGGACCACGAAATGCGCCCATAGATGGGGTATCTGCCTTGCTTTCTGACATACTGGAGATGGAAGACTGGAGTGACCGAGAGATAACAATCTTCGTCTACAGTGACATAGATGGGATTAGTTGCGTGTGTAGACGTCAGGCAACTGACCCCATGTATATCAAGATCTGTGCCCTAGAGTTTTAGGGCTTGTGGCACGCAGGCACGTGCAGGAAGCACGCGCACGCGCAACTGGATGAAGCACGCAGTGTCTGGATGTGCGCGCAGTACACAGCACACAGAAGAATGCGCAGTGGCTGGGTACGCGCAGGAGCACAGTCGGTGGAGACGCACTGTATGCTAGAGATGCAGGTTGCGCGCTAGATACACGCGATATCGGAGATAAGGCGCTGCAGGTTGCGCGCTAGATGCGCACGTTGCACACTGTATGCGCTCGATGCGCGGCGCGCTAGATGCGCTGGAGTAGCGCTAGATGCGCTGATCGCAGGAGCAGAGATCGGGGAGGCGCCGCAGATCGGAGAGGCGCCGCAGATCGGAGATCGGAGATGCGCAGATCGGAGAGGCGCGGAGAAGAGAGGCCGGCGGGTGGGGTTAGGGTTAGGGTTAGGTTTCGAGAACTCCGGTCTAGGACCGTCGCTCTGATACCATGTTGGGAAACGTGAATAAGATGTTCTATTCCATAGCCCTAGGCTCTCTTATATAGGAGAGTAGCCTATGGGTAAATTACATAAAGAGAATAACAAGAAAATAAAATAACAAAGAGATACAAAATAGCCTATGCGTCAACAGTTCTGGGTAGCATATTAATTATGGCGATCTTGTACCATCTCATGGATGGAACGTGGCACCTCGTAGCGAAAATTTGTGGGATGAGTTACGAATGGTTTGAACAAGATCCCCATGGATGCCATGTTAATTGGAGTAGATTATAAAGGTTGCATGTAGAAGGTCATTCCATAGTTAAAGGAGGTCATGATATTGAAGGTGTGAGCTATTGCTATTTGCTAGAGGTCATGGATGTGCTAAATAGTAGCTTCACATGGAGGAACTCCTCTGCTCGCTCTCATATTAATTGCTTCTTAATGCCATTGAAGTTCTTGGAGCCGTTTCATCCCGCACCTGTCCATCCGTTACCTAGATTGTGGTAGGTTCATACATTGCTTTGTTAGGATCCATGTGGGGGGGGGGTGTTGTCCTAGGTATTTTTTCGATTATAACATTCATGGCCCTTAAAAAATGGTTTTGGGGAAAGATGGCTGATTTTTGGAACGATCAACATATGTTGGGTCGATTACAAAGCTGACAGATGTGAAGCTTAGGGTGTTGCAGAAATTGTTGATTTCTTTAAGAGGGAGATCCACCTCAGACTTAACGAGGTCGTGTCATGGCTCATGTTGGGTTTCTTCATCTAGATGGGTTGGGGGATGAACATAGATTATGGAATGAGGAAATCCAATCTAGACATAAGCAACATAAGATCTTCTTGGAAGACGATAAAAAGAGTGAGGTGGAGTGGAGACAGATACAACAACAACAAAGCCTTTTCCCACAATTAAGTAGGGTCGGCTACATGGATTCTTCGCCTCCATTCAGATCTATCTTGGGTCAATTCCGGGCTTATATCCACAAAACTAAGATCCCTTCGTATGGTCTCTTTCCAACACTTCTTGGGCCGTCCTTGCCCTCTCTTAGCCGGCTCAACATCCCAGTACTCACATCTCCTAACTGGTGCATCAGCTGACCTTCTTTGCAAATGTCCAAACCATCTTAAGCGGTTTTCTCGCATCTTATCCTCGATCGGAGCTACACCAACTTTCTTTCTGATTGCATCATTCCGAATCTGATCTTTACATGTGTGTCCACACATCCACCTTAGCATTTTCATTTCTGCTACATTCATTCTCTGCACATGTCTATGGTTCACAGGTCAACATTCAGATCCATAAAGCATAACAGGTCTCACGGCTGCTTTGTAAAACTTTCCTTTAATCTTTAAAGGAATTTTATTATCACAGAGAACAACAGAGGCTCCTCTCTACTTTAGCCAGCCTGCATTTATTCTATTAGTAACATCTCCATCAATTTCTCCATTATGTTGCGGAATAGATCCCGGATATCTAAAGGAATCTCTTTTCTGAATGTTCTCGTCACCAATCTTCACCTCGATTCCTTCACCATTTAGTCGAAGTAAGGGGCATAAACAGAAGATTCTTCCATGTTGTAGTAAGTAATAGACACAGAAGAGATTTCATTCGCTCTATCTCTATATGGCGGAGGAGCAATTGAACAGGGTTCCACATTTCGTCGAAATTTCGACGAGGGTGTTGAAATTGATATTTCGGCAAACCGAAACCGAAATCTCGATATATACCATTCCATCACAAATATAGGCCTATTTTGGTCGAAATTGGCGAAATTTCGATGAAATTGTTTCATTTTTCACCATCTCGAATCGAAATCGAAATCGAGATTTAAAACCTTGCAATTGAATGGCGAGCATAAGGTTGGGACTGTCGTGGTGAACCATTTCCATACTATTAACAAGCGTGGGTAAAAATTGGTCTTCAATGTTGTCTAAGAAGAGGAGTGAGCAGCTTGTCGTAGGAGCATGTAGATGGCTTGGTTTGAGAGTTTGAGGCTCATGAAGTTTACGTTACGCTTCTTAACCTAAACATGCATGGCTAGCCTAGTCAAGATGTGTGACATCCAGATCTGAATAACTCGAATCCGACACGATTAGGGCCCATATTATCCGATAAAACTATGGATCAATATTAAATGATCTGAATCAATTTATAGATTGTAAAACAAAATTCATTTGGGAGCAATCGATAAAAAATCGATTGCATCATAATGCGTGCCATCAGAAAAGCCCTAACGCAACATCCGAATCGCAAAACAAACTAAGAGCATCATAAAATTCGTTTCGACTAAAGAAGACCAACGAAATCGAGCGTTCATCAATCAGAGATCGTTTGACCATTTAAAATCACAAAATCTAATCGTAAACCAAAACCGTATCTCGCCAATTTCTGAATTCATCTCAGATCAGAAGTATATGAACGTTATACTCACTTTGATCGTCATTCCGGGACAATCAAAACAAGCTATTGATCATCTGAATCAGAGATGGTGTAAATACGATGACGTTGAGATTCTAGATAAGAGGGAAATAATGGTTAAAAAAATAAATTACAAGTGTCACAACAACATCTCCAACATGGCTTCTTTCTCTCCCTCCACTTGTCATCACCAAGCTCTCTTTCTCCCTCCATTTGGCAAACAACAAGGCCCCTCCTCTCATTAATACCAACCCCTCCCTCTTCTTTCTTGTCTTATTTCTCTTTCTATCTATCTATCTATCTATCTATCTATTTCTCTTTAACGAAGAAAGGCCCCCTGTCCTCTTTTCTCCTTGCTGCCGAGCATCTGCAGCTGCAGTTGCTGCACTTCTGGAAACACCCAAGCTGCCGTCCAAGCAGCTGGGAGGACAGTTGCTGCATTACAACAACCATAGCTGGTGTCCTCTCCTGGGCTGCTTCAAGCAACTACTTTACTGTTGCTGCTGCTATTGCAACAACCACCTGCTGCCATGCCAAGCAGTTGATCAAGGCTGCTGGAGCCCCTTTGCAGCTGCTGCAAGATCAACGGCCAGTGCTGCTATTTGCTTCCCAATTGGAGCCATTGCATGCCAAATTAGTCTCCAGTTCTTGGAGATTCCAAAGGTACAATCACACCCTCTCTTGCTGCCATCTATGTCCTTGTACACGTATGATTTCTACTTAGAATTCTAGCTCAATATCTTAATTTCAAAAGGATGAAAATTGAGAATCTTGTATATAATTGTATGCATGTTCTGTTACTGATTTAGCCATTTTTAGATCTGATTTAAGATTAGAGACATAGTCCTTGAACTTAGATATTAAAAGATAAAAAATTGAAGTTGGATTGCATGCAATTAGTTCTAAAATTCAGTCTACCATTAAGCTATTATATGCCACTGATTTCATGATAAAAATTACATAGATTTTGGGTGAATGATGCGTAAATAAACTTAATTTCAGACCACTGTATGTTCCAGTCTTGCATGCCTAAAAGGTGAGGATTTGATGTTGATTTGCATGCATTTTTGTAAAAAATCCGACCATCAAATGCTGCAATTTGCATGCTTAAATAATGACAGTCTGTGGGTGATTAATATGAAATTAAGATCAAATTATAGACAATTAATTAGCCACTGTTTCATGATTAAAAATTAAGAGATTTGGAGGTGATTAACATGAAATTTTGATCAAATTATAGATCATTAATTAGCAACTGTTTTCATGATTAAAAATTGAGAGATTTGGGGTGATTAATATAAAATTAAGATCAAATTATAGATCATTAATTAGCCGTTGTTTTCATGATTAAAAACTGAGAGATTTGGGCGATTAACATACAATTAAGATCAAATTATAGATCATTAATTAACTAATGATTTCATGGCTAAAATTGAGAGATTTGGGGTGAATCATGGCCTCAAATTTCAACGAAATTCGGTCGAATTTCTGTCGAATATCGATATCCAGTCGAAATCGAAATTCAACCGAAATGACCGAAATGACCGAAATATGGGGTTTCTAGTACAAAAAATGACCGAAATGACCGAAATTCCTGTCGAAATTCCACCGAAATTCCATCGAAATTCTGTTTTGTTCGATACCGAAATGGTGACCGAAACCGACATTTAGGGCCTTGGGGTGAATTAGTATGCAAATTGAGACTAAATTTAGATCTAATAAATAGCTCTGAAGTTCATGAGTCAAAAAAGTTGGAAATTTGTATTGATTTGAACCTACATCTAAGATCTAATGAGTAACTCCTAATCCCATGATTTAAATAAGGAAAGTTGAGAATTTACATTGATCTAAACTTAAATCAGATCTAATGAACATCTTCTAATATCATGTTTTGAAAAATAAGAACATTGGGGTATTATCGTACAAGTGACTTATAAAAAATAGATTAATATTTAGCCTAAGTTTCATAACCTTATAAAAGGATTTGAAATGCAATCATCCTATTAAACCAACAAATGATTCCTATGATCATTATGATTAATAATCCTCATCAATTAGTTCATTACTATAATCTACCAACTATATATCATTAAGATGACAAATACCTAGATCTGTAAAGTTGATCAAGAAGAGGTTGAGAAAGAATTGAGGAATCAAGTAAATGATGGTAAATCAATGATGGTTGTAAATTGTGCCGGTTATGGTGACCCTTACACTTGACTGTACGAGGATGCGGTGACCCCCAGCTGAGCGGGTGATAGAAGCCCAGTTAGGGTAGCGACTGCCTAGTACGCGGGTCGAGGATCTCAGTCCTTTCTCGATTTTTCACAGTTTTTCGTCTCGTTGGAATTCTCAGGTTTTCTTTTTGACCAGTTCCGTTGACTCCCGTCCCATAGGGTTCCTAGACTAAAGGGCCCTTAATTTTTCTTTACGAGCTCGTTGCCCATACCGGTCGGGCCCGTATAGAGTGACTCAATCCAGAGAGTCTCTCTCACCTGTCACAGAGGCATTGTAATGGAGTGTGCGTAGCCCTCTCCTAGACCGTGCTTCCACTGGGAGGACGAGACAAACAAGTCTCTTCGGAGGCTTCCTCACAGCTTGAGTTTGGTTACTTTTTAGGTTGGTTACAATTGAGCTCGGTTACTTTTTAGTTTGGTTACAATTGAGCTTGATTACTTTTGAGTTTGGTTCTATTAAGACTGTTTACTATTCTGTCAGTAGGTCATGTCTAGGAAAATATCATGACAGAAATCATTAGAATAAGAGATACTGTGTCGGTGGTTAGATAAATTAGTGGACGTGTTGGGAACTTAGTTAGGATGCATTTCACTTTACCGCATGCCTACGGAAGCAACCCAACCTCAAGGCGTTCTTCACGCCTTAGAGTAATAATATGAGGTCACACTCAGATCAAGACCATAGACTATCCACTAATCTTAAACAAAGAAAAGATCAGATCATGAAACTCATCATCTATCTCTACTAAGATCCATCAACATGATTTATTTACAATAAAATGATGATAGCCTAAGTATAAATCTAATTAATAAATGAAAATACTAAGTATGGGTAGTTAAGGTATGGTGAGTAAACAAGGGGATTTACATACATAACAGTTTGAAAACCATCTTTCCGTACAAGTAGCTTGTTAAATTTAAATGTAAAATCCTATCTACTAACTTTCTTTTGAAATCATTGAAATACCTTATTTAAAAAAAAATTAGATTGTATTGTTGACATGTCTTTTCTTCCCAACATGGATGGCAGGCAAGGGACCTGCGACTCAATAGATCGACATCTGGACCCGAGTCCGCAGTTGACTTTTGGCAGTACACATTATAGCTTGTCCCAGATAATGTAAAATCTCTTATGTGCTTATTTCTGATTCTTCTATTACATTTTGGGATACATGTATATATTGTCATTTTCTTTTGAGACATGTACTCAATTTGTGGATGTTATCAATTTGTGGATGTCATTTGAAACCACAAAAATTTTCTCTCATATCCTTTGGTGACAACTGTAGTTCTGTGGTTGTTATCAATTTGTGGATGTCATTTGAAACCACAAAAATTTTCCCTCATTTTGTATAGCCTAATGCGATCAATAACGAATTTACTATTACGAGTGTTGTGTAAACAGGTAACCTGAATTCCGGGACGGGAGCCTTACAAGATGGATTCTCAATCTTCCTTTTCAGAGAATTTTGGGATATGTTGCAGGAGGGTTGCATGACGACGTTGGAGTACTTTAAGGAGGAGATTTAGGGATTTGAACATTTAAATCGATTCATAATCTTTTCCTTCTAAAGAAATATATGGCCTCGAGGGTAGAGGATTTTCGTCCATCTCCTTATTTAATGCTATGCATTTAATAATTTTAATTGCAGCGAAGTTGCTGGACAATCGATTAAGATTGGTTTATTCTCCCCCAGCGTAGTCTACATTATTTCCCAAGCTCCAATTCATGGGTATTGTCACGATGGTTCTAAGATAATTTTGGATAAGACTAGATGATATCAATGTGATGCTTTGGAAGGTGGGGTTATCCAAGGCATAGGATTGCTTAGATCAAAAGTTTATTTATGCATTTCTTATTAACATGGTTTTCCAAGGTTTCGAGTACTTAGAGGAAGAGGTGCCTTACAACGACTTCCTGTTTGGTGCTGGTTAATTATAAACCGGAGTATGGTTTCCTCGAGCCTCAAGGGAGGTCGAACTTAGGTGTCTATTTGCACTTTTAATTTAGGTGGAAGCATTGTTTTAAAAAAAGGGCCTTGAGATAATGAGATGTAATCCTCGAGGCATTTTTTGAAAAAAAAGGCTCGAGGCTTAAGCCCTCATCTGGAAGGTGTGAACTAATTTTATGATAATTCGATTTTTTTGGTAATAACTTTTTAACCGAAGAAGCTTCTCATCCTTGCATTAAAATGGAAGTTCCCAAGGTTCAGAAAAGCGATACACATATGCGTTTGGAGGAGTCACCAAATACTTAATAAGCGGTATGCAAGGGGGCATATACATGGCATATGTGGTTCTGTGCGTTTTTTTAAATTTTAATAAATAAATAAATATATACAAATAGTAATACTACTAAATTTATGCAATAAAATGGAGTTAAAGATATAATAAAAAACAATTCATGTTAGATGTTAAAGAAGATCTAAGATTATTAACCCACAACCCTAACGCTCCCCTCCCCAACGCCCCTAGCGTTTGTAGCCTCTGCACCTCGTACTCCACTTCTCAAACCTAACAACATCATACGTCCTATTGCTGTGGGTACTATCTGGAGGCATCTAATATCCATAGTTGTTATGACAGAGGGGGACAAAGATATAGCTAAGTATCTCAATGACTTTCAATTTAGAGTTGGTGTGTCTGGAGTAACGGAAGCCATTCTACATAGCACCAACATGCTTTTGAGCAAGCTTCACGATAGTAGGTCTCTCTCTATGCTTACATTGGTTATCTCTAGTGCTTTCAATACGATTGAAATATCTTTGATGCTTTGTGAAGTTAGAAGGAGATGCCCATCTATTTTGTTATGGGTGGAGTTTCTATATGCTCAAGCCGATATTGGAGACAATCATATATGCTCAACCATCGGAGTGCAACAAGGTGATCCCGTAGACACACTTCTCTTTTCTCTTGCATTGTACCTACTTATTCATGATATCAGAGACAATTGTAAAACTTCTTCTCCATGCCTGGTATCTTTATGATACGAGCATCATCAAAGACACATAGGAGGTGGCCAAGTGACATCATACAACACAAGGGTCCAGAGACTGGGCTTGTTCTGAATATCCAAAAACTGAGCTTTTCTGGCCTTCATGTGATGGACATAAGATCCACAAAAGGACTGTTTTCCGTGGATATTGAGAGGCCTGCGCTAGGAGTGATTATTTAGAGATACAATCAGTAGAGACAAAGGCTTTGTTGAAGACCTGGCTATGAGGAGGACCATCAAAACAGTTGACTTAATGCATTTACTTCCTCAGCTGGATGATCCACAAAGTGAACTTCTATTACGGTAGTGTATGGGTTCAACCAAGCTCATGTTTGGCTTAAGGACATGTCAACCCGCGTACATGGAATGTGCTGTTACATGGTTTGATAAAGGTCTACGTGAAGCTATTGAGGATATTGTGGTTTGTGGAGGCCCTTTCTTTGGCGACCTTCAATGGCGGTTGGCATCTCTACCCATCAGACTCGGTGGCTTAGGTCTGCAGTCACCTATTGAGGCTTCTTCATATGCTTTCGTGGCTTCCAGAGCTCAATCTTGTGTGCTCCAAGATCACATTTTACGAGACAATGAGATACCTAGTATGGGTTCTGATTTTCTATATGCTTTGGAGTGCTTACTTGTTACACTTCCATCTCTCTATCTTACCTGTTTTGCTAACAAGAATACCGCCCCTCCTAAATCCTAGAAGGCTTTGGCAAGTTCCCTTTTTAGCAAAATTATTAAAGAGATGTAGGTTGAGCTTGACATGACTGTTAGAAAAAAGGCAAATTTTCGTTGTTTACAAGCTGATCATGCTCAATATTTCCTTCGCGCTATTCCTATTGATGACTTTGGAATGCATATGTCCCCTATTGAGTATCGTACCTTTCTCAAGTATCGCCTTATGATTCCTCTATTCTTAACTGATGAGGCATGTCTACTTTGCCGTAAATCCTGCCTAGATGCTTTTGGGGAGCATGCAGTTCATTATCGTGGACTCCCAGATTTTAAATATGGACATCCTTTATGATGTACTTAGTCATGTTGGGGTTGCTTCGAAGAAAGAAACATCTATGAATTTTTTAACTGATCCACAAGAGAGGAGATCGATACTCAGACCAACATATGTCTTAATATTTGGTTGGGCTGGAGGGAAACATGCATGTGTTGATTTGATTGGAATTTCTCTATTTGTGGACCCGATTAGGTGTGATTTTATTGCATGATACACTGCCGAGAAAGCTGCTTCAACTAAAGTTGCTAAGCATGAGAAGGCTTGTATTGACAATCAACATGTTTTCATCCTTTCAGAGTTTGATACCTTTGGATTCCTGGCAACTGAAGCAGTAGAGCTCCTCAAGAGGGTCCACAAAATTATGCATAGCAACATTATGGTTACGGGGTCTGTGGATGTTGTGTTTCGAAGAATTGGTTTTGCCATCTAAAAGGGATCGACAGTGGAACTTGTTGCTCGTCTCCCATCAATCTCTCTGTAAGAAACTTCAGAATGCAAAGAAATACACCATAAACTTATCCCTCTACTATACTCAAACAAATAAAACATAACACCTTCTACACTATAGATGGTTAAGTAGATATTGCTGAGGAAAATATAATGGCTTGAGATTATTGAGACCCTAGGACTCTCTTTTATGGGGAAAAGCTCTAGGTAAATTACAAGTGAGGTACATGAAAGAAAGAAAAATACAAACTACATAAAAAGAGACATAGATATCTCAACACTTCCCCTTAAGCTGGAGCATATATGTATATCTGACTCAGCTCGGAACAACATCTCTGAAAAGGACCTTGAGCAAGTTCCTTACTGAAAACGTTAGCAGTCTGATCTTCAGTAGAAACATAGGAGGTGGATATGAGACCCTTCTGGATCATGTCTCTAGTATAGTGGCAATCCGTTTCTATATGCTTGGTCCGTTCATGAAATGTAGGATTATTAGCCATAAATAGAGCTGCTTGATTGTCACATAAAAGCTGCATGGGAAGAGGAACCTCACCAAAAATATCAATCAATATCGATCTAACCCGCATCATCTCCGTGCTCCCCTATACCATGGCTCTGTACTCAGATTCTGCACTGGATCTAGCAATCATTGTCTGCTCTTTGCTTTTCCATGACATGAGAGAGCTCCCAACAAAAATAAAAAGGCCAAAAGTAGACTTCCTGTCTATAGGACATCCTGCATAATCTGCATCTACACAAGCTACCATCTCAAGAGACGTACCTTTGCTGAATATAAGACCAATACCAGGTGAAGTCTTCAAATATTTCGAAATCATACAGACAACATCCATATGAACCTTCCTGTACTGCTCTATGAACTGGCTTACCTTGCTCACATCAAAGGATATGTCTGATCTGGTGATGGTAGCATATAGGAGCTTCCCAACATGATCCATATATCTTCTCTTATCTACCTCCTCAATGTCGTCATCCATGGTCTCAAATTTCAACGAAATTTAGTCGAATTTCTGTCGAATATCGATATCCAATTGAGATTGAAATTCGACCGAAATAATCGAAATACGGGGGCCATAGTACAAAAAATGATCGAAATGATAAAAATTTCGATCGAAATTCTACTGAAATTCCGTTTCGATCAATCATCGAAATGGTGACCGAAATCGACATTTAGGGCCTTGTCATCATCATATAATCTCATACTCGGATCCATAGGAGTTGTAGCATGCTTGCACCCTGTCGTACTTGTCTCTAATAGAAGATCAGTCACAAACTTCTTGTAGGTCATCACAAGACCACGTTGGTTCTTGGTGAACTCTAATCCAAGGAAGTATCGAAGATTGCCAAGATCCTTAGTCACAAACTACTGACCTAGGAACTCCTTGGCAACCTAAATGCCCTGCTCATCATTACCCGTAACAATAATATCATCAACATAGACTAGAATAGCAACAATACCTCTCTGTGTCCTCCAAACAAAAAGTGAATGATCTGCACTCTGCAGTGGACCGTTCAAACCCCTAGTGCTCCATCAACTCTGAAAGCTTATGGTACCATGCTCGTGGACTCTACTTCAGGCTGTAAATCGCTTTGTGGAGCCTACATACCTTCTGAGACTCCCCCTCAACAACAAACCCATGTATACTTCATCTTGTAGATCTCCATATAAAATCACATTCTTCACATCAAGTTGGTAAAGAGGCCAGTCCCGTGAAACAACAATTGGTAGAAGAATGCACAATGTCGAATGTCTAGCCATTGGTGAGAATGTATCCTGATAGTCCACCCCATAAGTCTGGGTAAACCTACGTGCTACAAACCTTGTCTTGTAGCGACCCACACTGCCATTTGCCATTGCTTTACCGTAAAGATCCATTTGCACCCCACAACAGAGGCACCTGGAGGAGCAGAAACAACACTCCAGGTACCACGAGACTGCAAAACGGCCATCTCCTCCTCTATGGTAAGTCGCCAACTGCTATCCTGTATGACTTCTTAGTATGTTCGTTGGATAGTAACAACAGAGAGTCCCACAAAACTTCTTGTACTCGTCGAAAAGATGGTCCAAGGAAACATGCGCTGCTAGAGGAAAAGTGACATAATTACGACATAACTTCCTCAAAGCAATAAGAACATCCAGGTCATTAACCTCTCTACTCTTTGGTATCATATCTTCCTGTACAATATCCTGTGGAACAAGCATATCACCAGTGCCATCAGTAGAAACAATGTGTTCATTACAATCCTGGGGCGTGCTGGATGACGGGGAAGGCGCATGAGCAGAGGGGCGAGTAGAGGACCTGCGAATGTAAAACCGTGGCAGGTACTGTGTCAGGGTAGATGGAGGTGGATATGGTGAAGGAGGTGGAGGTGGAGATGGCTGAGACGCAACATGGGGTGTAGTTGGTGGAGATAACGGAGGTGGTGGAACAAAGACATCCTCGTTAGAGTCAGCATTGGACAACCTGTCATCTGTAGGAGAAAAATACGTAATGAACTCAAAAACTGTGACATCAACACTCATATAATATTTTCTCCCTACAGGATCAAAACATCTATACCCTTTGCTTTTAGTTTTTGAGAATTTTTGGAGCAGGAATTGATTTATTACAAATTAAAGACCACACACTGGGTAAAATATGAAAATTTTCACCAATTCAATTATATTAAATCAATCAATGCTCACAAAAATACCATTACATGTCCACAAGAAAAAGAAGAAGTTGTTTTACTATGTGCGATTTCTGGGATGAAAAACTGAGGACAAACGATGCTTTAAAACATAGTGCATAGACATGAGTATGTATGCAATACAGAAAATAAAAAAATGAACGAAGTAAAAGATACCGATAGGGACTAAAAGGGAATTACCCAGACCCTGGAGGGTTTCGTGAAAACTTCTCACTGTGCACATACGCGACAATGCAGAATTAAGGCATGTCCTTTGTATTATTTCCACGTCCAGGGGGTATAAGGTGCAATTATCCCCTGCGTTCACATGCTGTACACATGAGGGGGAGTGTTGGGTGGTGTGTATCCTAAGGTGGGCATGGGACGGTGGATGACTGAGGAGCTCTGGATGCAGGTGCGGTAAGGCGATGGCGGTACTCCTGGGGCAGCAATCATGGTGTTGGATGCGCACTACTGCAGGTGGAGATTCATCAGTATACAGTGGAGAGTCGTCGAGGGTGGAATGGAGATGCCTTGATCGACACACAACCGAGGAGGCATGTGACCCAAGGCAGAGACCGAGGCGGGCAGAAGGTGAAGGGAAGGTGGAGCTCGAGGGGGGGCACAGAGGTCGGTGGGATCGCTGGAGGGCAGAGCTACCATGGCATGCTGCCCGAGTCTAAAGGGGCTATGTGGTGTGGATGGTGAACCGGTTGCGGTGAACGATCGATCGACGAGAGATGTAGGTAGTTCGCGATGGAGCATTGGTTAACGAAGGGTGAAGTATCGAAGTTGACCGAGAAACAGGGGAAGAAGAAGGAGAAGAGAGGTATACTTGAGATGAGGATGGGGATATCGCCTGGGGAGTACAACCGAGGCAAGGAGGGATCGTCGGGGTGTCGTTGCTCGATGTCGTGGTAGAGGCAGATCTCGACGAGCTCAAAAACTCGCAATGATGGAGGTTTCACCCTTTGTTGGATCGTGCCTGGAGGTTGGAGGTCTTTGTTCGATTGTCGCTTAGGTCCGCAACTATCTGATCCTTGGGGGAGCTCACTCTCTTTCTCTCGTTAGAAGAACGATAGATAACTGTTGACAGGGACATGCTGGAGGATCTTATGGGCAGTTGGGGAATGTCCGAGAAGTGCAGGGGCATGGGGATATGGATCGGGTCCGTAGCAAAGATGGGAGATCAAGGGGGAGGTGTGGATGAGTTGTGCGACATGGGGAGATGGAGATGCACCGTCGCGAGATGCGTGCATTGATTGCGATAGCTGTGGGCGAAAGGTGTGCAAGAGGCAGGGGGATGCATGCACAATTGCGGTCAGAGGGCGAGAGCGAGGGCGGTTGCGGGCCGTCGGGAAAGGTGGAGGAGATGGGCGGTTGTCGGTTATCGGGAGGATAGGCGGAGGAGGGAGCTGTAGGAGGAAGGAAGGAGAGGGGGCACCACATGACAACTCCCAGAAAAAATCAAAAATCAATTCACAAGAAAAATAAAAAAGAAATAACAAAAGGGATCAAATAAAAAAGTGGTCAGTATGAAAGTTGCTCGTCTCAACGAGATCTACAACTTTAGTGAGGGATCTAAAACAAAAATAAATTATCTGTATAAAAAAATATTTTTGGTTGTATTCTCTATATATATAATACCACATTTTTGTGCTTTACAAATTTTTTTGACATTTTAGGAGGAGCCGATGGAGAAAACTGAGGTAAATGCATCGTGGTAGGCGGACTATGCATATGCCAAAGTTGGGCTCTCTGGTACATTGACGATTGAGATCGCCAATGATGTGTTACATCAACCTACGATTAAGGCGATGTGGGATATCCTCGCAGCAACATATTCTCAAGCGAGGAACGAGACGAAGATCCTCCAACTCTAGCATGATATATTCACTATTAAGCAGAATAAACGTCCCCTTCATTTGCTGTATACATCCATATGTGGGATGTTTGAGAAGCTCCATAGCTTCATGCCGCTAACGGCAACTCCAGAGCAACAGAAGACATATAGGAATGCTACCATGGTTGGTGTATTCCTTGTAGCTCTTTATCCTGAATATGATGCTGCTCGCTCCCAGATTCTAGCAGCTGCCACTATTCATCCCATGGAGGAAGTGTTCCACAGGCTCAACATGATTACTATTCCATCCACAACCACTAGCCAGACTTCCTCGGCCATGGCAGCCTCTCGAGGAAGAGGAGGCTCTTCTTCTTTCGGTGGATGCAGACCTTGTGGTAGAGTAGGTCGCATTCGTCAGCCATATTCGCACTGCCACCGTCCATGACATACCAAGGATACATGCCATTCCAAGCATGGCTTTCCGGCTTCAGCCCGTGTCACAGAACAGGTTGAGTCTCCTGCTGCTCCTACTTGTGATCAGAGGTTTGATGATTTCATAGCTAGATTGCGTGATATCATGCCTCCTGCTTCTTCACCATCTCCAAGAGGTCATTCAGATGTTGCAGCCTCTGTATCTACCAATATGTCTGCTACGGCTAGTACCTCAGATCACTGTTGAAAAAGTCAGCCGACTAGGCCGACTAGTCGGTCTGACTAGTCGAGTCGGGGGGGTAGCCGACTCGACTAGGCCTAGTCGACCATTAGTCGGTTAACTCGACTAATCGGGCCAACTAGTCGGTCTAGTCGGCCGACTTTTAAATAGAGGTTTTTTATCTTTTTTATTTTTTGCTTTTTTTAAATCATACCTATTCTAATATACTTAATGTTATATTTAAAGTTAATTACTCCTTTTGTTTCATTATAATAATATAGAAAATGTTTAAATATATGCAAACTTATAGGAATATATGTATAAAAAAATGATGTATATTGCAAATATATAAGAATATGTATAAAAAATGATTTATATATTATAAATAAATAAAAAATTCAAAACTGACTAATGGCCGACTAAATCCGATTAGTCGCCCGACTGCTGATTAATCCTTAGTCAGTGACCCCACCGATCGAGTACCGACTATCGATTTCTGCAACCTTGCCTCAGATAGTACTTTTGCTTTTACATCCTGTCACAGATCTGAGATTACTAACTAGATTATGGATTCTGGGGAAACACACCGTTTATGCGGGGAAGATCAGCTTACAACATATAGACAATTTCCACCAGGGAGAACTGTTGTGATTGTTATGGAACGCATTCCCCGATCAATGGATAAGGGAAGATTTGTTTGACGCCTTCGATGCATATGCAGAATGTGTTACATGCTCCTGATTTCTCCATGAATTTGTTATCCATTAATCAGATTACAAAGTAGTTGCATTGAGAGCTATTTTTGCCCATCGTCTCTTGTTTTTCAGGATATTCTTACGGGCAGAGTGATTGGGTGTGACCGTGAACAATGTAGTTTTTATCGCCTTGTCCGAACTCCCTATGCTAGCATATCCTCTTATGCAACATGATCCGTTTCTCCTTATACCTGGCACTTACGGTTTGATCACCTCTCTCTACAGAAGATGTATCATATGTTGCCGCAGATTTCACCAGGATCTTCTTTCCAGTGCGAGGCATGTCAGTTGGGAAAGCATCATTACTTTGCTTTTCCTAGTCGTCAAAGTCGGAGCAGTAACTCCATTTTTGAGCTATTTCATGTTGACATTTGGGGTCCGTGTCGTGTCCCTGATCACCAGGGACACCGTTTTTATCTTGTTGCTGTAGATGATTTTTCTCGTTTGTTATGGGTATTTCTTTTGAAAAATAAATCTGAAGTAGGGGATGCGATCAAAACTTTTATCAATGAAGTGCAGAATGTTTTCTCTACCTCTGTGAAATTTGTACAAACTGATAATGCTTTGGAGTTCTGTGCTCATGCTCTATGTTACTTTCTTTCATCCTGTGGAATTATTCATCAAACATCTCATGCTTATACTTCTCAACAGAATGGTGTTGCACAGAGAAAGTATCACCATTTACTTGATGTCACTCGGACTCTTCTTATTCAGAGTTGTGCTCCACATTCGTTTTGGGGTGATGCAGTTCTTATAACATGCTACTTGGTGAATCGCATGCCATCATTTGTCTTGGGTCAGAAAATTCCTTTCTTTATTGCTTTCCCTGAGAAGGAGTTGTTCTCACTTACTCCTCGTGTGTTTGGTTCTATTGCTTTTGTTCACCAGTTGATTTCGGGTCTTGACAAGCTTTCTCCTAGATCCGTCAAATGTGTTTGTTGGGCACTCCAAGACCTAGAAAGGATACCGATGTTATGATCCATTGCGGAGGAAAATACTATATTTGTGCTGATGTCACATTTTTTGAGTATGTGATGTATTTCTCTCCTACAGGTGACATGTTGGCTTCATCAGACTCAGATGACGAGGCTTACATGCCACCCCCTCCTACGAGTCAGTCACTTCCTCCTCCTGTGTCTGTAGTTCCACCACTGCCACCACCACCACCTCCTCCACCACTCCCTCTACCCCCTCATACTACCCAGTCACATGTGCCTATTGTTCCACCATTACCTAAATTCTATACTCGTCGAATTGCTTCTACTCATGGTCATCACCCGTCATCAAGTATGCCCCATGTTTGTTTTGATAACAAGATTTCTAACGATGGGTTTAGAGATATTTCCATGCAAGAATCATTGCAGGAGAATAGCCAACATATGGAGGAGGTTCCCAATGACCTGGATTTACCATTGTAGTTTGGAAGTAGAAGCAGTCTTGTGCTTTATACCGTCTTGCTTCTCAGGTATCCTTTCATCGTATGGCAAGGGAATTTCAAAGATTTGCAGTGGCTCCATCTGCCGTGGACATTCCACAAAATTATCAGGGAGCCTTTAATTATAATCGCTAACACCTGGCTATGGAAGAAGAAATGACTGCGTTGCAATCACGTGGTACATGGAGTTTGGTATCTGCTCCCCCTGGAGCGTCTATTGTCGGTTGCAAATGCGTGTTTACTATTAACCATTATGCAGATGGGAGCCTTGATCGCTACAAGGTAAGATTGGGCACTAGGATTTACTCAGACCTACGACGTGAATTACTTGGACACGTTTTCTCCAGTGGCTCATCAATCTACTCTCTGTGTGCTACTTTCAGTTGCAGTGGTACGCGATTGGCGTTTGTTTCAATTAGATGTTAAAACTGCTTTTTTGTATGGAGATCCAAGGTTTAAAAAAGCGTGAGGCAGTCTTAGGCGTTTTCTCTAAAATTGAGGTGAGGCGTAAGCCTCAATTTTTTGAAAAAAATAAAATTAAAGCAAAATACATTAGAAAAGCATATAATAATATTAAATTTTACCAAAAAACTCGTTCAAAAATAATTTCACACTAGTAAGAGATACAATACACAAGCAGTTATTCTAAGATTCACAACTAATGATCTTAGAATAACTATTCTAAGATTCACAACTTTATATTAATGCCAAAAATGTTGATGTGCTAGCTCTTTGTGTTTAATGTAATGTATGTCGCAGATATTGATAAGAAAAATTTCCAAGCTATACTAGATGGACCCATATATCTGGAAAGTAAGCCATGGCTCTCAATATGGTATATGCTAAAGATTTGGTGAGAAAGATGTTGCCATGGCTCTCAATATGGTATATGCTAAATATTTGGTGAGAAAGATGCTGACCGAAATAAATGAATAAATAAAGGAGGTATTCATTGTATTATTGGCCCTTATCCCCCCTACTTTATTCCTTGTCGACCAAACCAATTCTTGACTTGGTCTCGGTGTTCGGGTCATAAAATATTTGCAATATTTTATTCCTTTTTCTTTTCTTCCCTTTATTCTATAATTTTGGCATTAAAAACCTTATTTTATGTACACTTAATAAATGATGAATGCTATTATAGACAAATTTATGCTATTTACATGCATTTGCTTGGGTTTTTGAGGTCAAAATGATAGAATAAAGGTGATGAAATGGAAAGTTAGGTTTTTGGCCCTCACTAAAAGCAACCCTAGTCACTCTATCTTTTTCAATCCTTTTTCTTTTCTTCTTATTTTTCATTCTTTTTGAGGTTATTGCATAAGTATTTGCTAAGGGACTAGCAAAGGCAAGTATAGGGGGTGAGGAATCTCCATTTCATCACCTTTATTCTATCATTTTGGCCTCAAAAACCCAAGCAAATGCATGTAAATAGCATCAATTTGTCTATAATAGCATTCATCATTTATTAAGTGCTCATAAAATAAGGTTTTTGAAGCCAAAATGATAGAATAAAGGTGATGAAATTGGAAGTTAGGTTGTTGGCCCTCATTGTACAGTTTACCGATTAAAATGTTCAATTTATTCATTACTTATTATTTTTACAAATTCATATTTTTATAATTTTGTAAACATTATTTATAACATAGATGTTCATTAAAATTAGAATTAAACCTAAAATAAAAAGGAGAATAAAATAAAACTATGCTAAAACATAGATGAAATACCTAGGTTCTATATGTATATAAGTAAAAGGGAAATACATTCTTTAATTATTTTATTCTTTCATATTTTTATAATACTGTAAATATTACATATAATATCAAGGTCATCTGATAACATGGAAAAATCAAGGGTCGTATCAATCCACAAGGCAGATCGATAATCGATGAGGTGACCTCTTGATACTCCCAGTTAATCAGAGATTAACCCACAATAATGAATAAATCAATTAAGTCCCAAAAATGTGAATAAAAGTTTATTAACTCTACCATAAAATACATAGTGTGTAAGCATGTAGAGGTCGAACCACAGAGAGCAAAAACTGGTAGCCTACAATTATTCATGTACAAACTGGTCATATATTCACACAAGTCTTTTTGTGGGTTTTTAGTATTATATATATATATTTTATCTCGATTTTTAATTTGCTGATTTTTTATTTTGTTTTTATATTTTGCATTTTTTATATTTTTTCTTTAAATAGGCACATAATACATACTAGGGTATATATATACATATATTGATATACTAGAGAAAAGAAGGATGTGAAAATAGGGGAGAATACTCAAAATACAGTAAATAAAATATTTTTGTGATTTTTAAATTTTGCTAATGTTTTTGGGATTTTTCTAGGTTTTTTCCTATTTTTTTGGTATTTTTAAAGGCAAAAATACTAGAAAACAGTAGATTGAGTTGTTGGCCGACATATATATATATATATGATCACATAATTTTATTTGTTTCAAGCTATCTCTTCTCTTTGTATGGAGCTACATATAGAAATATGCAAGATTTAACATGGAAACTAAAACACAAACATTAAAAAATAATGCTTAGGGAAAAAATAGGGTCATGTGTAAAGCACATGACCAAAAAGCTACAAAATGCCTCATGCCCGAGGTTTACGCCTCTACCTCGCTTCGAGCGCCTCACGAAGAGGTGAGGCATACACACTAGTATAAGGTCTCGAGGCGCACGCCTCGAGGCGCTTTAGGATCGCCTCACCTCGAGGCGTACGCCTCAGCGCCTCAAGGCGGCGCTTTTTAAAACTATGTAGAGATCTATAGGAGGAGGTTTACATGCAGCAACATCCAGGGCTTGTTGTTGAGGGGGAGTGTCAGCAGATTTGTAGACTCCATAAGGCAATATACATCCTTAAGTAATGTCCAAGGACATGATTTCAAAAACTCTCGGATCTAATTGAAAGGCAAGGGTTCAAGAGGTCAAATGCAGACCATTTACACTTTATGCAGAGAACATCTAGTGGTATAGTTGTCATTATGGTCCATGTGGATGATATACTTGTTACATGAGATGATGTGCAGGGGGTAAAGATGGGAAAATAATTTATGGGTCATCAGTTTGTTACCAAAGATCTTGGTACCCTAAGGTATTTCTTAGGGTTGGAATTTACTAGGAATGCGTAGGGTCTTGTGATGACCCAAAGGAAATATGTTACAGACATGCTTGTCATGCATGATCAGGTGTCGTCCATCTACTACTCCTATGGACCCCAACATGAAGTTATATGATGGTGATACAAATAAGGTCGACAGAAGGATATATAGAGAGATGGTGGGAAAGCTCCTCTATATTATTTCTACTAGACCCGATATCTCCTTTGCAATGAGTCGGGTGAGCTAGTTCATGGAGCAACCCCAACAGGTTCATATGGATGCTATATACATGATTATGAGATATTTAAAATCCTCTCCAGGTGCATGATTACTATTCAGAAAAGGGGCAACTCTGTTTATGTCTGCATGTGCTGATGCAGATTATACAGGATGTCCTAAGGATAGGAAGTCTACTTCAGGTTTCACTGTGTTTGTTGGCAATTCTTCTCTTGTGTCTTGGAAAAGCAAGTAACAAACGGTGGTGGCTCGATCAAGTGCCGAATCTGAGTATAAGGCTATGATCCAAGCAAGCACAGAAATGACGTGGGTTCGAGCAGTGTTAGCAGATTTGCATATAAATGTACCTCTACCTATGCAACTACAATGTGATAATCAAACTGCTTTATTTATTGCGAATAATCCTGCATTACATTAAAGAACTAAGCATATTGAGGTAGACTGCCACTATACTAGAGATATGATTCAGAAGGGTTTGATTTCTACCTCTCACGTCAATTCAGGAGAACAAACAACATGCATCTTTATTAAGGCATTACTCAGAGGGCCATTTCAGAAGTGTTCGTTCAAGTTGAGCTTGATTGATATCTATGCTCCATCTTGAGGGGGAGTGTAGGGATATTTCTATGTTCCTATGTACCTTTTATGTTATTTTATTTCTTTATGTCAATTTTATGTAATTTACCCATAGGTCTCTCATCTATATAAGAGAGCACAGTATTCCCGGGAATAACAAACTCTCTCATTTTCCCCAACATCTCCAAACTTTTATAGGAATGTCATCTTGTCCTACACCTTTCCCATGTCTGATAACCTTCAAAGCCTCCTATACTTCCTTTGTATTCATCTATAGCTTGCACGATTTATGTAACTTTCACTATTATCCAGCTTTCCCAAAGTGAAAAGATAGAAAAAATTGTACATCCAAGGTGCATACCTCGCCTCACCTCATGATTGCCTTGGTCATTTAAGGCGCATGCTTCACTAAAACTACCTAAGGCGTCCGCCTCGGGGTAAAAAATTTTCACCTCACCTTGAGGTGTATGCCTCGACGGCCTTGAGGCTAATCTTTTCAAACCAAGCCCAAAAATAAAGATTTGGTTAATTTTGCAAAACTTTTGTTGAAATTTTGATTTCTTCATCACACTGATTTGAAACCCCTTATGTTTTCCCTTTCTAGGAATTCTCCGATATCTAAATCTCAACGAAGTGTGTGAAATTTCGTGGATTTTGATGACATTTCTCATTATTTAAGCACGTTTTTGTTATTTATAAGAAAATAGTTATTTGTGGCGCTTCTTAATTGAGTGTTCTTGCTCTTCGCAGAAGCATGGGATCCACATTTTATAATGGCCTTAAATATTGCTATATTAAATATGACTATTTGTCATAATCTTAGAGCTTATATAAGAGATCCTAATGTATAAATCTTAATTAAAACCCTGTGGTAATGTCCCTAATGGATAATTTTATTAAATTATATAGAGACCCATATTTCGGAATAGGGGCGAATGAAGGAGGTTGCGAACATGAATCCAACGATGCATCGACCTAACTGATAAGTTAGGATTCAAGATATCTTGTCAATAACATTTTTAGGAATGCACATGCTTATTACCGCTAATACCACATCAACTTCTCTCTCTCCCCCAAAACATTTATATGATTGCTCATATATAGGTAGTTTGTAACTGACTTTAATCCTAAATAAAGAGTTGCATATTATACTTTTTAGAATATATATCCATATTTGAACATGCCATATGTGATTCAGTATAAGTCAACGCTCCTAATTACACCTATTTTTTAGCTAACAAGTATGCATTTTATTTTGTTTATTAAGTTAAAAACACTCGGAACCTTACTTTCAGAAGAAATGATTTTTAAAGTCAAGTCAACGATTTATGGGGATTTCAACAGAATATTTGCAATATTCCCGTTCCCCCACCTTTGTATATACGGAGTGATCCTTCAAGTTCTCATCTTGTCTGATAGTCCGAGGCAACAACCTTTATATCACTAGTTTTGCTTGGAGTCCATGCTTCGCACTGAGGTCTTTCACAACTTCATTCAAACAGACTCGTTTCTTTGTCCCCGTGCTTTGCGATGTGGGTACTTTTCTTTATGGAGGTAAACTCATGTAATCCCTGCGCTGATGAGGGCACCTAAGATCTCTGTTGTTGGAATTAATTGTTCATGACTGCGTGATGACATGCATCTGTGCCAATGTGCTCGATTCTTCTCTACAATCAAAACAGTGATCGAGTGGAGATAGGTTCATTTCTCTTTTGTAACTACCCGAGTATGGCATACTCTAGCCTCAAGGGTAGTATGCCAAGTTACATTTTATGTTTGAAATTGATAATTGGACTGGATCCAACTAAACAAAATAACTTGTTGCTTTGTTTTGGCCCGGATGTTTTTTGGGATTGATATTTGTCTGAGATGCAGGCCTATGACGGCCCTTGTGTTATTTGTTATATTTAGATGAATAATTTACAAATCTAGTATAAGAATGCATATCTCTGAGAAAGGCATCTCTCCTGCAATCCTGCTGTCTCAAGTCGTGTTCCATGTGATGTTCTTAATGTTGCATTTACTGTTTATTATGTCTATTATTTAACAATATGAAGATTTCTTGGCTCTTTAATAAAATTTCTTCCCAATCTACCCTTCGTTCTCAGTGTTTCACCATTCTGTCATTAATGACAGCACACGTAAAAAAAGTCATATTGGCGGTTTTTTATTATCTTCTCTTTGTAAAATGATTTTTGTTGTTGCAACTGCTTGTGATGGTGTTATTTCCCCTTCTCATATTCTGCTTGTGGGAAAATCGGAAATGACCTTTTATTTATTTGTTTACAGTCAAGATTGGCAGACCTGGCTATAGAGTCACAAAACAGTTCGATTCGGAAACCAAGCAGCGCTCTCTCTTGTTTCAGGTCCTACTTTTCTGGTCTTGTTCCCTATGCTTATTACATGTTTATAGTTGCTTGTTTTCCATGGTCATGCACCTGATCTTATGTGGTTGTTTGTGATCATAGATTGCTGTAGTATCTTTTTTAAAAGCAAAAAAAATGATAACTACTTCAGGTTAGTAGTCATCCTAGGCGCATGCCCTTATTTAAATTTTGGGGAAGCAAACAACTCTGTTGTTTTTTAACGAAACTTTGAATTGTTTTTTGGTTCTTGGTTTCACATTTATGCTCACAATTGAATTTCATTTCCAAAGTGGTCGATTTTTTATCTTAATGAACCAAATTCATTTTATCAAAATTTACATTGATGCATACGTTTCAAACACTATAAAGAATGTCTGCTTCTTGAAGTTCTTTTCAAAATTTCATAGGAAATTCCAGATTGGCAATGCACATTTTCATTTTCTCTACCGGCATTTCCATTTACAACCTCGAGCATTATGAGTTTTACCAAAGGTATTATCATGAAAAGGATGGTGTGGTGTACAAGATCATATTGTTCAGGGTCGGGGGAAATGTTAGACAATTGCGTTTATCATATTCACACTTGTAAAAATCATTCGACTAGGTCAATTAGTCAAGTCGGGGGAGGGGGGGGGGTAAGCTCGATGGGACCTAGTTGTTTGCTTAATCGGCCGAGTTTCTACCCCATTTTTATTTGATTCCTCTATGTAGAGATATATGTTATTCTCTTTTGTACCGTTTCGTATTTTCTTTTTCCCTTCGGACTCTTGATGTATTTTACCCATAGGCTACTCTCCTATATAAGAGAGCCTAGGGCATATGGAATAAACAACCCGCTCTCATTTTTTCCTAACATGGTATCAGAGCGACAGTCCTAGATCGGAGTTCTCGAACCAAACCCTAACCCTAGCCCCCACTTCCAAGCCCTCCGCGCCTCCTCGGCCTCCGTGCATCGCTGCCTCGGCCTCTTGCACGGTCCTAGGCCCCTGTGCGCCGCAACCTCAGCCTTACGCATGGCCTTGCGCGTTGCCCCTGTGCACCCTGTGCGGGTCTGCGCGTAGCCTACGCGCGTCTCCTGCGCACCCAAGCATCTGCACCTTCAGTGCAGCCTCCGGTGCGGGTTCTCCTGTGCGTGTGCGGCTCCGGTTAGTGTCGTCCAGGCACCGTGCCTTCTCCGGTGCGGGTTCTCCTGTGCGTCGCCCAGGCACAATGCCGTTTCCTGTGTGCATAACTCCTACATGCGTACGCGTGCAACCCTAACCTCGCGCGTGCGCACGTCCCGTGGTCTTAAATTTCGCGAAATTTCGGCGAAATTTCGCCGAAATTTCGGTTTCGACAGGGAGGGTCTTTCGAAACACCTATATATATATATATATCGATTTCCCGGATTTCGACCGAAATGGGTCGAAATATCGGTGATATTTCGACATTTCGACCCATATCGGTCGAAATTCTTGTTTTCAGTTCAAAATTTCTCGGATTTCGACCGATATGGACGAAATTTCGCCGATACCTATGTAAACCAACCATATTAATCATGTGATCTTAATTTTAATCATTTTACTAATACTAACTATTTAGTATTTACCAATTCTCTATATCAAAATACATCATGATTTAGAAAAAAAATTTGGGACGGGGGCGCTGCCCCCTGCACCCCTGCAAGGGGGGGCCAACCTGGGCCCCCCCTAGCCCCCCCAGGCTCGCTGACCCCCGTTCTGGTAGGGTATGGTGCAACAGGGGGGATGCATACAATGTTTCTTCAACGTAGGGAGCTTCACCTCCCTTTGCAAAAATAGAGATGAACGCAACTCTATAGATTCTAGAGATCCACTATAGCCTCTTTGCTTCATTCCTTTTGTCTTTATCTTTCTAAAAAATATCATCTTTGTTGTAAAGTCTATAATTATATATGTAATTCACTAGAACTGCATCTATGACCGTTATTTCTATGAACTAAACATTGTCTTATTAATAATTATCTACATTTTAGAATAAAAATACTCATCTATTTTTTGAATAAAAGACATTTTATAAGTATTTTTAACTTAGTTATTTTAATTTCGATTCCAATATCTATCAGTCAGCTCAATGATATGCCTCGATATGTGCGATATAAGGCATATGGATGAGAGATATGTGTGATATAAGTGTGCATTTGTTAGCTATTATTGTTTTAAGAACTTGAATTTTAATGATATACATTTCCAATATGTATCAATCAATAATCAGCCTTAACAACGAAATGACCGATATGACCGATATGTGTGATATAAGGCATATGGATGGGAGATATGTGTGATATAGGTGTGCATTTATTAGCTATTATTGTTTTAAGAAGTTGGATTTAATTATATCCATTTCCAATATGTATCAATCAATAATCAACCTTAACAGCGAAATGACCGATATGACCGATATGACCGATATGTGCGATATAAGGGGCATATGAGCAATATGTATGATAAAATTATGTATATGTGAGCTATTTATTGTTCTAAATAACTTGAAAGATCTTAATTTGCAAAAAAATGGTCGAAAAATGACTTTTTGAGCCATTTCCGAAATTTCCACCGAAATCGTCGAAATTTCCCGAAATATCGACGAAATTTCGGTATTGGAGGTGACCAAAACGAAATCGAAATCGAGATTTCGAACCTTGGCACGTGCACATACTTCGGTGGTTGTGCGAGTGGTCTTATATCCTAGGGTTCGCCTAACCCTAGGGTCCTTTCGTGATAGAGGAGACTCTCGCTCGAGTTTTCAAGCCTATGGGTTTGGTTGCTTGATTCTGCACATGCAACTAAACCAGTGAATGTCCGTGTAGACGATCATATCTTCAGTCTACTATCGTAGTCTTCTATCATCATCATGTAAGAGAGTAAGGTAGATATTCCATCTACATGCACCTTCAAAGGTCCAATGCCCATTGTAAAGATGGATGAGCCAAATTATGAACTGTGGACAATGCAGTTCATGAGTATGATGAAGTCAACCGGTAAGAAGCACATTCTTACTGAGGAAGAGCCTGCTGAGAAGACTGGGGTCAACGCCTCATGGGAGGCAGATGATGCATATGCCAAGGTTTGGTTATCAGAAACTCTAGGAATCGAGATTGCCAACGATATTCTCTATCAGCCCACTGCAAAAGCAATGTGGGACATTCTGGCTGCTACATATTCACAAGCAAAGAATGTGACGAAGATTCTGCAACTACAACATGATATCCTCACAATCAAACAGAATGGCCGACCCTTACACTCATTATACACGTCTTTATGTGGAATGTTCGAGAAGCTCTACAACTTCATGCCTCTCACAACCACTCCTGAGCAATAGAAGACGTACCGGAATGCCACTATGATTGGCGTATTCCTGGCATCCCTTGATATAGAGTACGAGGCAACACGTTCTCAGATCTTGACAGATTCCACTATTCCTCCGATGGAGGAGGCATTTCATAGACTGAGTCGTATTACTGTTCCTTTATCCACTGCAAATCAGAACGCCTCAGCCATGGCAGCGAATCGAGGTCGTGGAGGTCACCATCAGCTCTGAGGTCGTGGACCTCGGGGTAGAGGGGGTCGTGTTAGGCCAACATGCACTTTTTGTCATCGGTTTGGGCATACTGAAGAAACATGCTATCTCAAACATGGTTTTCCTGCTTCTCCACGAGTAGCTGAACAGATTGACCCCCCATCCGCTTCATCTCTAGATCATCGCTTTGATGACCTTGTTGTCCGTCTGAGGGGCATTATTCCTCCATCTGGCCCAGTTGCATCAGTACCTGCTTCTGATAGTCACTCCGATGTTGTTGCTTCTACATCCACCAGTACCTCAGGTAGCACTTATGCATTTACTAGCAGTAGTGGATCAGATACTTTAGAGTGGATTATGGACTCTGGTGCCACACATCATCTGTGGTAATCAAGGCCTACTTACAGCCTACCGACGGGTCCTTTCAGGCCATACTGTGGTTATTGCCAATGGGACACATTCTCCTATCACTGATCAGGGGGAAATTAGCCTGACACCTTCTATGCACCTCAAGAACGTGCTGCACACACCTGATTTCTCTATGAATTTATTGTCCATTAGCCAACTTACAAAGGATTTACATTGTCGAGTAATTTTTGATCCATTTTCTCTCATTTTTCAGGATATCCTTATGGGCAATGTGATTGGGCGTGGCTATGAGCAAGGCGGCCTATATCGTCTCACCCGGACCCCTTATGCCGGAGCCTCCTCTCTACCTGCTGGATCTATCTCCCCATTCCTGTGGCACTTGCGCTTTGGACATCTACCGCTTCAAAAACTGTGTCGTGTGTTACCTTAGGTTTCTCCTCACACGTCCATTCATTGTGGGGCTTGTCAGTTGGGAAAGCACCATTGGTGTAACTTTCTCAGTCGTCAGAGTCGGAGTAGTACCTCCAAGTTTGAGTTGTTTCATGTCGATATCTGGGGTCCTAATCGTGTTCCTGATCATCAGGGACACATGTTTTATATGGTTATTGTAGATGATTTCTCTCGTGTGTCTTGGGTCTTTTTGTTGAAGAATAAATCTGAAGCGGAGAATATTACCATAAATTTCATCAATGAAGTTCGTAATGTTTTTTCTGCATCTGTAAAGATTGTGAGAAGTGATAATGCCTTGGAATTTTGTACTCATACTCTCGCCAATTATTTTTCAACTCAAGGGATTATCCACCAAACATCCTGTGCCTATACTTCCTAACAAAATGTGGTTGCAGAAAGGAAACATCGTAATTTACTTGATGTCATTAGGTTGCTTCTCATAGAGAGTCATGCCCCTCATTCTTTCTGGGGCGATGCTGTTCCAACGGCATGTTATCTCATTAATCGTATGCCGTCGTCTATCTTAGGTGAGAAGATTCCTTTCTTCCTTGTTTTTCCAGAAAAAGAATTGTCCTCCCTTACTCCTCGTGTGTTTGGCTCGGTAGCCTTTGTCCACCAGTTGTCTCCAGGTATTGACAAGCTCTCTCCTAGGGTTGTCAAGTGTGTTTTCGTCGGGTACTCCAGAACACAAAAGGGGTACATGTGTTATGATCCATTGCGCAGAAGATATCTTGTTAGTGCTGATGTTACCTTTTTCGAGTCTGTTATGTACTTCTCTTCTATAGGTGATCAATTCGTATCCTCTGGCTCCACTGAAGCTATATACATGCCACCACCATCACCACTTCCACCATTACCATCTCCACCACTACCATCCCCTACACCTCATGTTACTGTTCCTGTTTCCCCATTGCCATTCCACTATACCCGTAGGCCTGATCCTGCTCATGTTCACCGCTCATCATTTAGCTCGCCTGAGGTATGTTATGAGAATATTATCAATATTGATGGATCTGACGATTTCCCTAAGCAGGATGTGTTACAGAGGCCAAATGAGGAGGCAGGTGATTTGGATCTACCTATTGCACTTCAGAAACAGAAGCGCAGCTGCGCGTCATATCCAATAGCATCCACCGTGTCTTTTGATCGCTTAACTGGAGAATTCAGGAGCTTTGTCATTGCACTATCGGTGGTGGATATTCCACAGAATTACCAAGATGCGTTGAAGGATAGTCGATGATGTTTAGCCATGGAAGAAGAAATGGCTGCTCTTCAGTTAAGAGGTACCTGGAGCCTTGTTACTGCACCTACTGATGTGTCTACAGTGAGCTACAAGTGGGTCTTTACAGTGAAGCAGAATGCAGATGGCAACATTGACAGATACAAGGCATGTCTGGTTGCTCGTGGCTTTACACAGACATATGGGGTGAATTATCTTGATACATTCTCGTCGGTTGCTCGCCATTCCACCCTACGGTTCCTCCTCTCTATTGCGGTTACTCGTGATTGGCCACTATATCAATTAGATGTCAAGAATGCATTCTTATATGGTGACTTGCAGGAGGAAGTCTACATGCAACAACCACCTGGTTTTGCTGTTGAGGGGGAGTGTTCTAAGGTGTGTAGACTTCATAAGGCTATCTATGGCCTTAAGCAGAGCCCCGGAGCCTGGTTCCAGAAGCTCTCAGACCTGTTTGAAAAACATGGGTACATACGTTCCAATGCAAATCATTCCTTGTTTGTACAGAAGACACCCAGAGGTATTATTGCAATTATGGTGTATGCAGATGATATCTTGATTACAGGTGATGATGAACAAGGAATTCAGAGGGAGAAAGAAATGCTGGGTCGTGAATTTGTCACTAAGGACCTTGGAGTTCTTAAATATTTTCTGGGACTGGAATTCGCCAGAAATCCTCATGGGATGGTAATGATCAGAGAAAACGTCACTGACCTGTTGAGTGAAACAAGAATGCTTAGTTGCCGACCTGCCACTACACCCATGGATCCCAATATGAAATTATATGATGACGACACTGATGAGGTGGATAGGAGAAGATACAGAGAACTGGTGGGCAAGTTATTCTATATTACTATTACCAGACCAGATATCTCCTTTGCTGTGAGTGGGGTGAGCCAGTTCATGGAGCAACCACGTCAGGTACATATGGATGCTATACATATGATACTCAGGTACCTTAAGTCATCTCCAGGTGCAGGTTTGATGTTCAAGAAAGACAAGGAGATTACTATCTCAACATGTGCAGATGCAGATTATACATGATGTCCTAAGAATAGGAAGTCCACCACTGGATTTGCTGTGCATGTTGGAGACTCTGGTCTTATGGAGAAGAAAGAAGCAAACGGTTGTAGCAAGATCCAATGCTGAGTCTGAATATAGGGCTATGGCCCAGGTCAGTACAGAAATGATGTGGGTGAAAGCTGTGCTTACAGATCTAAATATATAAATGTCCCTCTTCCTATGGCTCTGGAATGTGACAATCAAGCTGCTCTATTCATTGCAAATAATCCAGCATTTCATGAACGAACCAATCACATTGAGGCTGATTGTCACTTCATATGAGATATGATTCAGCAGGGGTTTATTTCTACATCCCATGTTAGCTCAGGGGATCAAACTGCGGACATCTTTACCAAGGCGTTACTTCGAGGGCCGTTCCAGAAGTGTTCGTCCAAGCTGAGCATGATTGACATCTATGCTACCTTGAGGGGGAGTGTAGAGATATATGTTATTCTTTTTTATACCGTTTCGTATTTTCTTTTTCCCTTAGGACTCTTGATGTATTTTACCTATAGGCTACTCTCATATATAAGAGAGCCTAGGGCGTATGGAATAAACCCTCTCTCATTTTTTCCCAACACTCTATTCTGATTTTATATCATTGTGAATAATGTCAGAAAATAGGAATTTGGAAGCGTATCAGAATAAAATAATCAGAAATATGAAGAACGAGATTTAACGTGGAATCCTACGCCCTAAGGAGCGGGATGAAACCACAAGAGAACGCTTCAAAGGGTTGATAGTCTATTGCTTTTTCTCATCTAAATACAACGGGTGTGGGGGTTTATATATAGCCCCCACTGAGTCTCTACATCCCACAGATGGTAGATGTGAGACTAAACTCTGGATGAGGTAAATGGATCCTGGAGTGATCCATTTACCCATCTATAATATAAGTGGCGCACAACCAAATACTCCAACACTCCCCCTCAAGATGGAGCATGCAATGCTTAGCTTGGACAAATATACTACAGACAATATCAACTCAACGCGCACACCTGTCGGCTGTTGTTGAGTACATTGCTTCTCATGCCGTGCAGGTGAGGAGGACGAATGAGCTGGAGTGTAAGTCAATTGTATCTCCTCGTCGGAGAGCATATGCTATGTACAACGCCCGTCAGAGTCACTGCATTTGAAAATGAGTCTCCTCTTCGGAGAACTCTAGCGCTACAACATGTGGACAACTGCTCCATCCCTGAAAAGGGACAAAAAGAGCATCGCTAATTATCTATACGTAGATCTTTGAAGATGAGTCTCTCTCATAGGGACCAAGTCCTTAAAAGTCGGATCTTGGTTTCGTTTCGGTGAGGGACCGAAACGAAATTTCGGCCGAATTTCGGTCGAAATTCGACCGAAATTTCGGTCGAAATTCGACCGAAATTTCGGTCATTTCGGTGTTTTTTTGAACTAGTCCCCCCAAAATTTCGGCCGATATAGGCCATTTCGGCCGAATTTCGATCACCTACCGAAACTGAAATTCGACCGAAATTCGGCCGATTTTTGGCGAAATTTAAGGCCATGATAGGGACCTCGAAATGGGTTCTCTCTCATAGGAACCTCAGAAGGATCTCGTACTGGAGTTCATGATCGCTTGAGAATGGAGTCTGAAGAAGTCTCCTCGTCAGAGAATGGGTCTCTCCCATCTGGCACAGAGAATGGTACTTTACTCTAGAGTCCCTATGCAACCACATGAAAATCATAACCAACATGAAAAGACCGCATATATATAGGTGTCTGAAACTGACCTATGGGATCTCTACTCTGGAGTCCCTATGGAACACATGAAAACTTCGACCGACAAAACAAGATTGATGGGGACCACAGACAATGATGGCAAACATGTGCACATCTGAAAAGACCGCATATATATAGGTGTCTGAAACTGAGGACTCGGAATCTGAACGTCGAGTCTGAACAACTGGATGGTCTGGAAATCTTGCATCTGACTTGTGACTCTACACAATGCTCCCACTTTCTCCCATACTTGTCGGAAAATCAACATCGACCAAGTTGGGAGAAGACAACAAAATGGGAAAACATGAATTAAATCAACGGATAAACATCATGTATATATATATTTTCGGCTTTCTCAATATTTTTTATCATCATTTCTAAATAAGTCGGTCTCATTTTTTTATGGCTTTTGCATTTTCTTTCCTTTTTTTATTTTTTTCTGCTTACGGCTTTTTTTGCACGCACCTTTTTTAAGAAATCTGTCATCATTTTCTAATCTCTCGACCATACAGTTGGGCTCAACATCCTCCTTCCTTCTCTCTCTTTTTTTTATTCGGCTCACTTGGGCCGAATTGCAATATACCCCACGTTTTTTACAGCACGACATGTCACTTGATTCGATTGTTTTCGAATCATTTTTTTCTCGGCTAAACCAATTTTTTATAGCTGTTATTTTTTTAGCTTTTCCTTCCACCTTTTTTAATCTTTTGCATACGGTTTTTATTGTACACGTCTTTTTTCAAAAGATTTTTTTAACGTGCATGGCCTGAAGGGCCCAAAAGAACAATTTTTTTAAATGATGCTCCGTAACCCTTCGAGGGCTACATAGGGTTCCCACGATGAGAACCCAACTCTGGAAAAGACCACCGCCCAAAGGCTCTGCATGATGTCACCATCGCCGATTCTGCTGGTGGATGCGGTGGGATGTTGATGTCGAGGCTGCAAGGAGATGCGACGAGATGTTTGGAGATACCAGGGGGAGAGCCTGGCACCTGGAGTTGATGTCGGGGCCGCTGGAGCGTCGCCTGGGGTCAAGGGTGGCATCGCCCAGGGTCAAGGGCGGCACCGTCTAAAGAGCTCACCATCGTGGAGTGTTGAAGAACTTGTCGCCGCCGAAGAGGGGGTCGTTGTAGCGCTGATTGGAGAAGAGAGATGGAGCGCCTTCCTAGAAGGAGATGACTACGGATGCGGGCTGGAGGGTGCCTTCAGCCTGGAAGGAGACTTGGGGGCTACCATTGAATGCGAGGAGCGAGGTGTGTTTGTTGTAAAAAAAATAGGAGATCTCTTCATCCGTGTATCTCTACTTAATCCGAATTTTAGGATTTCGATGAATCAGAACTTGCATCAGAATCAGAACTTGAATCAAACAAGAAATCTTCAACATAATCTTCAACAAGATAATTAGGGTTTTAATGGAAATCCTATAATTGAGTCTCGAATCTCAAACACAAAAATAAAGAACACAAAACTCCTCGAGAATCAACCCGCTTTGATACCATGTTAGAAAATAGGATTGCGGAAGCGTATCAGAATAAAATAATCAGAAATATGAAGAATAATATTTAACGTAAAACCCTACTCCCTAAGGAGTGGGATGAAATCATGGGAGAATGACTCAATGGGTTGATAGTCTATTGCTTTTTCTCATCTGAATACAATGGGTGTGGAGGTCTACATATAGCCCCCATTGAGTCTCCACATCCCACATATGGTAGATGTGGGACTAAACTCTAGATGAGGTAAATGGATCCTGGAGTGATCCATTTACTCATCTACAATATAAGTGGCACACAACCAAATATTCCAACAAATAACTTAGTATTCATTGTTGGTTTGCTGTTAGCTAATTTAGTTTATCATTGTTAGTAACTTAATATATCATGTTGCAACTTATGTTTTATGCTATTCCATTGCATCTCATGATAATATTGTGTATTTAGTTCATACTATCTTGTTGTATGTTGGTTTATGTTGTAAACGGAACCACATACCAAAACTAAAATTCATTTCAGGGCAAGGGTGCTTTCCCCACACTTGCTCCCCCTAGCCCCCCCCCCCCAAGTTTATTGATCGGGTAACGGGGCCCTTGTGTTGGTATGTTATGGTACAACGGAGGGTTTCACCCACCCTTTGTGGGGAGGGTGCAGAATATGATTCTTCAACTGGGTTCAATAGAAATAGATGGTTAGGATTCAATGCGTATCAACACTTTCTCCGCTTTAGTTTTGTGTTATTATTAATGCTAATACTATTGGTTAGTATAAACATCTACATAGTGTTGATTCATTTTTTATATACTATTATTATGATATTCAGTTTATATTATTATTAACGCTAATGGTACCTTTTTGAATAGATGTAATATTCTTAATATGCTTTTATGAATGTATTATAATACAAAAATATCTAAATCGATGCAAATATATAGGAATACCTATACAAATTGACTTATATATTTAAAACAATTAAAAAAAAATAAAAATTGACTAATGTTGGGTTAAATCCGATTAGTCGTTCGACTATCGATCAATCCTTTGTAAGTGACCCGGCCGACCGAGTATCGATTACCTATGAGTTATTTTGGATCACTAAAGGAAATGTTATGGTCAACAAATAGATGTAGCGGATAATAAATGTCGCAAATATGAACAATCAGTCTACAGAACAAGAGCAACCATAAGAGACAAGTATTTAACGTGGAAACTTCACTGTGTAAAAATCATGACCCAGGTCCCCTAACTTAGGATACAATTGACCGAGTCAATCAACTATTCCACTATCTTGAGTTATTTCCTCACGGATAACTCAACCATTTACATGTGATTTGGATCACACACCAATGTCTTTTCCATTATTTGGATTAAACACTAAGTGTTACAGTACATCACATCAATAAAGTAAAGATTACAATAATCTATAAAGCCTCAAATGTAAATACACAATGCGAATAATGGGGCTAAGAAAATGCATGCTGTAATAAATAATGGAATTGCAAACCGAGCGTGTAGACGGTTGGCTCTCAAGACGTGATCTTGTAGTTGGGAGCAAGAGAAATGGCCTCGAATAGAGTTAGGATGGAGCATTGGGTCGGGATGGCCCGAACCTAACCCAGACTCCGCCCGCAATAGCCTGGACCCGACTCGTCCCCGATATTCATGTAGGTCGGGCTTGGTTCTTAAATTTGGCTATTTTATGACGACAAGCTGTGTCGGGCCCAAACCTGACTTGGGCTCGACTAACTCAATCCAACCTTTGTATGGCTAATCATTTCTGTCTTTTTCGAGCATTTTTTACGGACTTGTGGATATGTCCATTTCAACCTATATATAATATTGTCTATTTTGTCATAATATATTTTTGATAGGAATTTGTTGCCATTCCAACAAAGAATGACGTATCCGGATTTATACTATTAAAATTATATTATAATGAAAAATGTGTTTTCCATGTGCCTTAGTTATGATGGATACTAAATCAGAAGATTCATCTGATTTGCATGGCTGGAAAATAAAAGAATCCCATCAAATCTCAATTTGTTCCCTCTAGATCCCCGAATAAAACAAAGCCTTAGTGGCTAATACTCATGTGGAGAAGAGAGATGAATAGGATATATATTCCATAGGGCCAGGGTCTCTTATATATAGAGAAAAGTCTAGAGAGTACAAGAGGAAAAATACATAAATACCCCTGAGGGATTACGGAATCCGAAGGGTTAAAGGTTACAGAACCTGAAGGGTTAAGGGTTACAGAACTCGAAGGGTTACAAACATAATTGTAATATAATAATTCTACACTCCCCCTCAAGTTGGAGCATATATGTCGATCATGCCCAATTTTTTTTTTTGAAACTCAAAAAAGGGGGAGACACGCGATGGTGTTCACCCCAGTATAATATATTAAAAACAAAAAAGAACGGAATATTTACAGCGTGAGGGGGGGAAGAAGGGGGGAAGAGGGAGAGACCATAGCAAACCAAAGAATACGACAACCGGGCCCCGTGGCCCAACTACAAAGACCAATCAGCAATTAGGTTGATAGCCGCGGTAGTCATATTCTCCACGTAGAATCGCGCGCCTGCGAAAATAGCGTCGTTACGAGCCCGCCAGATAGACCAAAGGCGCGCCAAGGGACCCAGTAGAAGCGAACGGGGCCGCCTTCTGTTGGCCCAAAGGATATCGCAGAAGTCTTCCGTATTGGCCGCACGAGCCCAAGCAACATCATCCCAAATCCGAGACACCGACGCACAATGGAAGAACAGGTGGTCGGCCGATTCGTCTGACATCCCACAGAGATGGCACAGGACGTAGGGGGTGTGAAGTAAGGAGGCACACCGGTCACGAGTCATCAGCCTCCGATGCCGAAAAACCCAGAAGAAGAAGGTGATCCTAGCGGGCAAGCGGAGTCCTCATAAGAGGGCGCAGTCACGAACCAAGGAGGCAGCCAGGGGGGGGGTGAGGCGGAAGCAACGCACAAAAGGCCTTGCGAGAGGAGAAAGCACCATCCCTCCAAGCCCAGTGATCCCTCCCACCCGAAGGGGAGGCGGAAGAGGAGAGAGCCTCCAGCAGGGAGGCGAGGTCGTTGGCGCGTTGGTCCGAAAGAGTCCCCGAGAAGGCGGGGCACCAGCCGTCGTTGAGCCAATAATCGGCAATGGTGGCCAGACGATTAGACGCCAAGGAGAAAAGCCGCGGGAAGCGAGTCCGGAAGTCGCCACCCCCCGTCCAGTCGTCCAGCCAGAACTTGAAGACAGAACCCGAACCCAGCACCAGAGTGAATAAGGAGCAGTTCTTTTGATAAATATCAAAGACGTATCGCCAAAAAGGAGAAGAATGAATAGGGCAGGTCCCGCGCATGAAGGAATTCCAGTCCTCGCCCAAAATCGCACGCAGAACGTTGCCAAAGAAGGAGTCATCGTTGCCCCAGATCTTAGGCACCCATTTCAATAGAAGGGCCTCATTTACCCGATCGAAGGCACGAACGCCAAGGCCGCCCAATCTCTTGGGCCGGGTAACCACATCCCAAGCAACCAAGTGAATTCCGCGGCCACTGGCGTCCGCCCGCCCCCACAAAAAACTTCGCATGCACTTTTCCAATCTGACACGAACACCCACTGGCAATTTTCGAACCGAAAGGAAGTAGATGGGGATTGCAGAGAGAACCGACTTTAGAAGAACAAGACGACCACCCCGGGAAAGCAAGGAAGCCTTCCAGCCCGCCAGGCGCGAGTCCACCCGCTCCAAGATAGACCTCCAGTCAATAAGGCGGTTCCGGCCAATCGAGAGGGGAACACCGAGGTAGGGGAGAGGGAGCGACCCAATCCGAGAGCCGAGGATACGGCTGCAATCGTCCTCCTCAGACGCCGACAAACCAAAGGGCACCATACAACATTTATCATGATTAATCGACATACCCGATAGATCACAAAATAGGGAGATCGTATGTGCCATCCCAGCCACCGCGTCGGAGGCCCCTTCAATGAAGCAAATAGTGTCGTCCGCGAATTGAATAATAGGCACACATAAGCCTCCCTTCCGAAAGCCCGCGGAGAGGCCCGCATCAACGACGCCGTGCACCATCCGAGACAAGACATCCGAGGCAAGAACAAAGAGCAAAGGGGCCAAGGGGCAGCCCTGACGCACCCCCCTACGCGGCTGGAAGAATCCACCAACCGGACGGCCGTTGAGAAGCACGGAAAGAGAGACCGTGGAGATACATCTGCGCATCCAGGCAATCCAAGCATTCGGGAAGCCCCGCCGATGAAGGACAGACCATAGGAATCGCCAATCAATCGAATCGTAGGCCTTAGAAAAGTCGATCTTCCATAAGGTTCCTTTCTTCTTCGCCCTCTTCCAATCAGCCACAATTTCCGACGCCACAAGGATACAATCCGCAATCTGCCTACCTTTAATAAACGCACCTTGAACCGGCGAGATGAGGCCGTGCAGGATCGGCGATAAGCGGTTGGCCAAGGTTTTGGCCACAATGAGGTAGATAGCGTTGGATACGGCAATAGGGCGAAAGTCGTCTAGGAGAAGAGCGGGAGATTTCTTTGGAATAAGAACGATGTGAGCCCTGTTGATGCGATCGAAACCATGGTTGCCCGAGCAGAATTCAGACACCACCGCAAGCACGTCCCCCGAGACCACCTCCCAAAAATCTCTGTAGAAAGAAATTGGAAAGCCATCCGGGCCCGGGGAGGAATCCCCATTCAGGCTCCACACAGCGGTCCTAAGCTCAGCCATGGAGATAGGGCGAGTGAGAAGAGAGGAGTCAGCGTCGGAGACCCGAGGGGCCCCCTCCCCGAGCCAACGCCATCGCCGAGGGGGAAGAGCAGAAGAGGAACGACGGAATTGCTCAGTGATGGCAGAACCCATCGCACGATCGCCCGAGAGAACTTGCCCATTGATGGAGATTGACCGGATAAAATTTAAACGACGCCGGTTGCTAGCCGTCCGATGAAAAAAAGAAGTGTTAGCGTCGCCTTCCTTGAGCCATTTAACCTTAGATCTTTGGCGCCATTCAATACAACGTTTTCTATCCTCCGACTGAACCCGAGTAATAGCACTCGAGCGATCATGAAGCTCGTCCCCGGAAAGGTCGCGATCGTTCTCTATGGAGTCCAGGCGCATGATAATACTCTCAGCCTCAGAACGAATAGCCTTGCGCGAATGCCTAGTGGAAGCCTTGAAATCAACCAGCACCCGGCGGAGGGAGGAGAGCTTCTGAGATAGAATGGCAGCCGCCGACCCCGAGGCCGGGAAGTGAGTCCAGTGGTTCGAGACGATGTCTTTAAATGATGGTTCCAATAGCCAGCTTTTTTCATAACGAAAGATACCACGAGCAGTAAGGCCAGCTCCGTCGTCCCAAATGATGGGCGAATGGTCCGAGAAGGCACGTGGACGAGAGCCAACAGAGCAAAGAGGAAACGTGACCAGAGCCACACCGTTACCAAGGAAGCGGTCGATTCTGGATCGAGAGGAGTTGTTCCGCCACGTGTAGGCGATATCATTCGGAACCAAATTAGTAAGCGCCAAATCATGAATTAATTCCCGAAAATCAAGCGAGTCCGGATTACGACCACCCCGACCACGAGGGCGATCAGAGGCGTCAATGGTAACGTTGAAGTCCCCGCAAATAATCCAAGGGATCCCGGAGAAAGAGGCGTGAGCAGTACGAAGGTCATCCAAAACTTCCCGACGCAGAATGTGACAAGAAGGGGCGTATACACATGAGATAGCGAGAGGGGATCCCGAGCGGACGTTATCCAGCACAACCGAGAGAACATGGCGACCAGTGAGCATAGATCTAAAAGAGAACAAACGAGGTTGCCACGTAATCAACAAACCGCCCGCAACACCCACCGCGTTGATCGCACGATATTCAGAGAAGGAGCCAGCGCCAAAGGAACGCCAAGAGAAGCCATCAAGATCTGCGAGTTTAGTTTCTTGAATACACGCAACATCACACTCCCATTCCAAGAGCCGGGAGCCCAGAGTTCTTCGTTTAACCACGTCACCCAAGCCACGAACATTCCAAGACAGAAGCTTCATTAAAAGCACAAGGAGAACGACCCGAGAGAGAAGACGCCATGCGTATACCGCCACCATCAGTCGGAAGCAACCGACCCCGGTGCATCCGCCACCTGCACCTGTTCGTCTGAAGAATCCGCGCCAGCCGTAATGACACGCACGCCCGCTGCGTCAGCCACAGCCTGACGAAGGGTCGCGCATGAAAGAACCAAAGCGGGCGGCTTGGAGGAGGAGCCGCGTCTGGAGTACGTGGACCCGAATCGCCTGAAGGAGGATGCCGAGCCTGCACCTGTATGAAGGGCTCCCGATACCTGAGGAGAGAGAGCCAGAGAGGGGAAAGGGGGAGGGCGAAGCGGAGTCGAGGTCACCACCGTGGAGCAAGCTGCCAACCGAAAGGGCTCAACATGAAACACCAAAGGGGCTTGGCGGGTCATCCGAGGTCCCGAACCCGACAACCGCGGCCACGATCCGCCCAAGGACGAGGAGACGCTCCGAGAATGAGGACGAACCGCGACTGAGTCCGAACACCCGACCCGCACAACAGGAGACGAACCGAATCTAATAAAAAAGGACGGCGAATCGCCCTCGAAACCATCCATCCCAGCAGCATACGGAGATTCGCTTGTCAGACGAGAAAACCGAAGGGGCGTCTCGGAAGAGGCACCAACATCATTCGAGTACGGCGCCTCCACAGAGAACATCGGCTGCGCATCCACGTGGCAACCAGAAGAAGAACCGTCGTGTGCCACGTGGGGCGGCGAAGACGAAGCGTCCACGGCCTCCGGCAGGACGATGTCCGCCGCGGGAGGGGGGAGGAGGTCGTCAACCATCGACGGAGCACCCGAGTCCGACGAAGGGGGCGGGAGAACAGTGAGAACCGGACGAAAGCTCCAGGAGCCAATCTTTAGAGAGCCGAAGACGGAGCGTCCGTTGGACTCGCGGAGGAAGGCGGCACTGCACTCGAATAGCACCTTCATAGATTGCCAATCAGTCCCGGGGGAGAGGCCGTCGTCAAAAATGGAGAGAATCGCTCCCCACCGGTGGAAGACCTTGTTCAGCACAGGAATGGATCTTGAGAGAAGCGGAACCCCCGATATGGAGGCCAAACACACCTCGGTCGAGAGCGAGACTCCATCAGCCACTCGCGGAGGACGCCAGAAGACCGCATCATTAGAGCCATGAGAGAGCAAGAAGTCCCGAAGCTGTGAAGAGAGACCACGAAGGCAACAGTGGGAGGCGTCCAGAACGCAGAAGTCCCCTAGGAAGGATGGGCCAATCACGCGCAGAACCATCGCCTTCACCGTCTCCCAGTCTACGACTGAGTGACGAGCAACCCCGATAAGAACAGAGGAAGGCCCACCGCCCAAGGCTGCCGCAGAGCAACCGACAGCCTTAGGCGCGTCATCCAAATGGCCACCAGAGTCCGCACCCACCCTGGCAGGGAGCAGAGGCGGAGGAGGAGCCACAACCTCAGCGAACGACCGCCCCCGGATGGAGGGGCGGGGGGGAGGATCCGCCACCGCACGCACCGAGAAGGAAGATCTCCCAGACCGAAGGTCACCGCGCTGACGGAGCCACCCACAAGAGGCACGACGATGACCAGCAGCCCCATATGCAAAGCAACGCGGAGGTTGAGGGCAAGCAGAGGCGATATGACCCCGCTCCCCGCACCTGAAGCACCGCTTCCCATGCTTCCTACGAGTAACCGTCCTCCAACCCGCCGACGACGCTGAATGGGTGGAGACAACGTCCTCGTTCATGGAGACGACAGCCACATCCCCCGAACGGCTAACTGCCACCCGCGCACCATTGACATGAATCTCCGAGCCCACATGCACCGCCCTCGACCCAACCGAAGACGCCCAGGAGCGACTCCGACGAGCAGCCCCCACCACGAACGCCTGAGAGGCCTCACCGACGAAGAGGCCGCCCTCGCGACCCCCACCACTCGCACCGCCCTCCAGAGAACCGCACCCTCTCGCTCCCATCGCTCCTGTTCGTTCCAAGGGAAAAAAAAACTCGATCATGCCCAACTTGGATACTAAGTACATGGAAGAGCCTTTGTGAGGATGTCTGTAAGTTGAAATTCAGTGGAGATGTGTGGAGTGCTGATTTGTCCTCCTCGTACTGCATCACGAACAAAATGGCAATTGACTTCAATGTGTTTTGTCCGCTCATGGAAAACTGGATTGGTGGCGATGTACGTGGCAGACTTGTTGTCGCAGTATAAGGGTACATGAGTGGCAACTGACATGCCAAGTTCTGTTAGGAAAGAAACAAGCCATGTGATCTCACATGTGGTCTGAGCCATTGCCCTGTGTTGGAGCATTTGGAGCATGCGTCACTTATGTAATAGGTGGGTAAATGGATACCTCCAGGATCCATTTACCCCACCACTGAGTTTTGTCCCACATCGTCCAGTAGTGGGACTTGGAGGCCCTGTGGAGGCTATATAAGGAGCCCCAGGCCTCCTGTAACAGATGAGAAAGTGCAATGCATAACATGCCCCTTTGAGGGCTTCTCCCGTGGTTTCATCCCGCTTCTCACGGAGTAGGGTTCCACGTTAAATCTTTGTTCTTCCAGTTTCATATTTCTAGATTTATGCTCTGTTTATTATTTTCGCTTCCGTTTTCTATTTCCTGACATGGTATCAGAGCGGGTCCGATTCTCGAGGTTCTCATGTGCTTTATTTGTCGAGATTCGATGTTGATATTGAAGATGGGTTTGTGAAGATTATTGTTCCGTTCTTCATGTTCTATTCGAGAGTTTTTTTAGGGTTATTTGGAACCCTAGATCTGTCGCAATCTTGTATCTCACGTCAGGCCGCCAAGCATCTTCACATCAGGCCACATTTCTGGTCACCAAGCATCTCTGGTCGCATGTTCTAAAGTCCAAGCCCTGCGCGAGATGCTCCAGCAATCGGGTCGAACCCCTCAGCTACAAACCTTCACATCCAGAGTCCCAGACCCCCAGGCGGCGCACAGGCGCGCCACAAACCCCACATCAGCAACCCTAAAGGCGGCAGCATGCAAGGCCCGCGCAGGTGACGCGCCATCGACTCCCATCTTCAGGTGCGGCGATCACGCTTCAGGCGGTGACACCGCCAGCACAGCCGCATCTCCCTAGCAGCGGCGGTGACTCATCTTCTTCCGCAGGCATGCACGCACCCATCTAGCGTGCAACCCCGTGCCGCAAACTTCGCACGAGCCCCAGATGCTCCTACCAGCGGTGCACCGCTACTCGCGCAGACAGCGGCGCTCTCCAAGCAGCACCCCCGATTCTCTCTCTCCCACGCCGCCAGCACCTCCAGATCGGCGACGAAATTCGCGCTTCGAGCCTCTCCATCTCTCCATCAGGGGCGGCGGCGATATTTGATATTGGGGGCCGTATATTTTAAAAAAAATGCTGTGAGGGTCAAATGATCCTGTCGTGTGTTTTATTTATTTATTTTTTTAAAAGGGGGGGTGAAGAGAGAGTTGGGCCCAAATGGGCCGGTGAAAAGAAAATAAAACAGAGAAAGAGGAAGAGAGCTCTACATTATTGTAAGCCCAAATGGGCTATTGTATTTTCTTTGTTAAAAAAAAGGCGCGTACAAAGAAAAAGCCGTACGCATGTGTTAAAAAAAGGCACGCACAAAGAAAAGCCGTGCAGAAAATATTTGAGAAAAATGTTGCAAAAGCCAAAAAAATGGAACGGCTTATAAGAAAAGAAAAAAAGAAAAGAAATGGACGGCTTATTACAAAAAAATGAAAAAAAGCCGCAAGAGATTTTTTTGAGAATATTCATTTTTTCCCATATTTATGTATTATCTTATCTTCTCCCAACGTGGTCAACAATGTCATTCCGACCAGTATGGGAGAAAGGGGGAGTATATGTAGAGTCACAGGTCTTGTTCTAAGATTCAGATGTCAGATTTTCCAGACTGGTCAGATGTTCAGACTCTACAATTTTCAGATTCAGACTCGACGACGACGCATGCCAATTATTTGTCATTGGTCGGTCAGAGCTTTCATGTGAGCCATAGGGACTCCAAAGCAGAGGACCATTCCTTATGCCATTGAGGGCAAGGGTTTTCATGTGGTATCACAGGAACTCCAGAGTAGAGTACCATTCTCTGGGCCAAAGAGATCCAGTTTCACACTCCAGCCCGTTTGTTCTCCTCACATGCACGCCATGTGAAGCAACGTCCTCGACTGCAGCAGTTGTGCGCGTTGGGTTGATATTGTCTGCAGTGTCATGTATTGTGAGTTGAGTTTCTTTCTGTTTGTCCAAGCTGAGCATTGCATGCTCCAGCTTGAGGGGGAGTGTTAGAGCATTTGGAGCATGCGTCACTTATGTAATAGGTGGGTAAATGGATACCTCCAGGATCCATTTATCCCACCACTGAGTTTTGTCCCACATCGTCCAGTGGTAGGGCTTGGAGGCCCTGTGGAGGCTATATAAGGAGCCCCAGGCCTCTTGTAACAGATGAGAAAGTGCAATGCATAACATGCCTCTTTGAGGGCTTCTCCCGTGGTTTCATCCCGCTCCTCACGGAGTAGGGTTCCACGTTAAATCTTTGTTCTTCCAGTTTCATATTTCTAGATTTATGCTCTGTTTATCATTTCCGCTTCTGTTTTCTATTTCTTGACACCCTGTATTCTGCTTCCGCACTGGATCTGGAGACCACTGTCTGCTTCTCGCTTCGCCAAGTGACAAGGTTATCCCCAACAAACATGGCGTATCCTGTAGTGGATCGACAGTCCTCAGGAGAGCTAGTATATTCAGAATATGTATAGGCGGAGATATTAGTGAGCCCTTTCACCCTATAGAAGAGTCTACGTCCGGAAGACTCCTTCAAATTTTGAAGGATCAAAAGAACATCCTGCCTGTGACTGCAAAAAGACTTTTCCATATGCTGACTAGCTCTACTCACAACATATGATATATCTGATCTAGTAATAGTGAGATAGAGTAATTTTCCCACTAAGCTTCTGTATCGTGTTGCATCCTCAAAAGCTAGATTAGTAAATGCTGAATATTTTCTCACTTCTGTAAGAATGCCATATGGCTTGCATCCAAGGAGTCCTACCTCGGTCAGAATATCGAGGCAATACTTTCTTTGTGAAAGATGGAGCCCTTCTGTAGTGTGTATTACTTCGATGTCAAGAAAATAACAAAGTTGGTCAAGATCTTTCGTGACAAAGACCTTCTGGAGGAAGGTCTTGGTCTCCTTAATACCATCTACATCTCCTGTGATAACCATATCATCAACATAGATAATAAGGATGATCATGCCAGTAGACCGTCGTCTAACAAAGACAGAGTAGGCAAATGTTGACCTCTGAAAACGTTGGTCTCCGTAGTGAGCATGTCAAACCATGCCCTTGGGCTCTGCTTCAGGCCATAAATGGCCTTGTGTAGTCGACATACATGCTCCCCCTCGACTACATACCTTGGCGGTTGCATCATATAGACCTTCTCCGCAAGATCACCATAAAGGAATGCGTTCTTCACATCAACTTGATAAATAGGCCAAGCCTTGTTGGCAACAATAGAGAGAATGGTACATATCAACCTCATTCTGGCAACAGACGTGAAGGTCTCAAAATAATCAACTCCAAAGGTTTGTGTGAAACCTTTAGCAACAAGTATGGCTTTCAACCTGTCAATAGAACCATCAGACGACTATTTGGTCGTGAAGACCCATCGACAAGCCACAAGGCGAACTCCTAGGGGACACGACACAAGATCCCACATGCCCCGGGAGGTAAGTGCATTAATCTTCTCATCCATGATCCGCCATCAACCATGATCTTGCATTGCACTGAAATGATCTCTTGGCACAGAAATAGCAATACTCTTGTCACAGCTAGATAAACCATATGTAGAAGTAAAATGTGACATGGGGTGGCACGTACATTATCTTTTTTGCTTGCATAGAGCTATAGAAAGCTCCCCAGGTACATCCGGGACAACAAGGGTAGGAGCACTCGAAGTGGTCATATCATCCTGCATAATAGGGACAAGAAAAGGTACAGACGCTAGTGTAGAAGGTATAGAGGTACGCTGGCGAGTATAGACGATTATCGGAGGAGGGAGGTCCAGAGGAATGTCACTCATAGTCTATGTGAAATAACTTGTTTGCTCAAAGAAGGTGACACTGGCAGGCACATAGTATCGACGTCCAACAAGATCATAACAACGATAGCCTTTCTGGGTACGAGAGTACCCAAGAAAGGCACATTTGATGGCACGAGAGGATAATTTGTCAGCTGCATGAAAGTTATGATCAAAGGCAATCCAACCAAAAATTCGTTGAGGTATGTGAAAAGAAGACTTAGTAGGGTAAAGTAAGGAAAATGGAGTTGCTCCTTTGAGAACATATGAATGAATACTGTTGATGACATACACTGCAGTAAGGATAGCATCTCCCCAATATTGTTTAGGAACACTCATTTGACTAAGAAGAGATCTGGCAACATTTAGCAAGTGTCGGAGTTTCCTCTCAGCTATACCATTCTTTTGTGAGGTATATGGACATGATTTTTGGTGAACAGTTCCCCGGGATGCAAAGAAAGAGGTCAAGTCATGTCGGGTTAACTCAAGAGCATTGTCAGTGCGAATGATCTTAACAATGCTAGAAAAGTAAGTTTTAATATATTGAAAGAAATTTCTGACAATTTTATTAATCTCCGAATGCTCCTTTATTAGATATACCCAAGAAGATCGACTATAATCATCAACGAAAATTATAAAATAACGATGACCACTTAATGTGCGGCTTGGACAAGGCCCCCTAACATCACAATGAACAAGATGAAAAGCAGTAGTACTACGAGACTCAGTACGAACATGAAACGAAGCTCGATTGTGTTTCCCGAACTCACATGCCTCGCACTGAAAGGGCTTCAAAGCAGAGAGTTGAGGAAACATCATGGAGATGGCCTTGGCAGATGGATGCCCAAGGCGCAGATGCGATACGAGCGAATCTTCAAAGATGGACACAACACCAACAAAATTGGAGTTCGAGGGTATGTCAAGATAATATAGACCGTTCTTCTCATGATCCCCACCAAAAATCTGCCTCGTCCGAATGTCCTGAAAATAACAACAAGATTCATCAAATATCACACGACAATGAAGCTCAAAACAAAGCTTGTGAACTGACAACAAGCTAATAGGAAAATCAGGAGTACAGTGAACCTCTGAAAGTCGGAGCTTGGAAGAGAATTCCATAGTTCCGACATTAGTAATCTATGATTGACTCCCATTAGCGTCTCGAACTGACTTCACAGAGGTAGATGGTATGGAAGAGGTAAGCAGACTACCTTCTCCAGTGAGATGAGTAGAGGCACCAGAATCAATAATCCAAGCTGGAGTAAGAGTGATAGCAGAGTTGGCTATTGTGTACCTGAAGGAGTAGCCAAAGCAGCAGTTGTAGTGTTACTAGTGGTGGTAGGCCCTGGAGTCTGACTGATCTGCATTAGGCGGGAGTAATCTGCATCATTAAGATGAACAGTCTTGCCACTGGAGATAGGCGATGCCTCTTCCACATCATAGGCATCCTCACAAGCGTTATTGGCATGATAAGAAGGTACGCCAAACTTCTGCCAGCATCGTTCAGTCGGGTGGTTCCACCTACCACAGTGAGTGCATAGGACAGTAGAGTCTCGCCCATGACCACGACCATAGTCACGGCCTCATTCGGATTCCCGTCCACATTTATGACTTGGATCACGACCACACCTCGTAAGCCGTATCTGCCTCCTCGCCCAGATGAGGTGATGCGTGCAAAGTTCTCTGTTGAAGGTAAGATCAGGTCAGGCAGCAGATGTCTCAAGCTCCTCAAGTCACCAAAATGGCCTTCATTGTTGGCAGTGTGTGTGATATAAGAAATTATTACTTCGCTGCATGGTATCTAGAATGCAGGCCATCAAGGAAGCGGTATACCTGCCAATCAAGCGTGGGGCTTTTTTTTACTTTTGGATTATGTGCTTTGCATATGACCCGATTTTGCATTAGCATTATATATTTTTATGCTAGTATTTTTGTTTCCATGTTAAACCTTGCATATTTCTATAAATAGGTCCATACAAAGAGAAGAAATTGCTTGAAACAAGCGAAACTCGATGATATTGTACACAACATCTTCAATTGATCATATTGCATCCACACATACTAGTTCCATTGTACACAACATATGTGATTGTGTTTGAATTGTAACAATTTTTATAGTAGTTGTAAGTTTGCAATTTGATGTTGTTATTTGGTTGTTATTAAAATATACAAAGAAGCATGATTGAAAAGAAACACATGGAGTAAAATAATTATTGTGTTTCGTTGTGAATAGCGAAAGCAATCACGGATAAACACGATCAACAAAGCAAGCACGAAGACACGGATTTACAAGATTCACACATAACCAGGGTACATAGAGCCCCAACCCCAAGGGAGTCTATAAATTACTCCCGTATGTATGGTTGAAGTTGGAACTTGATATGCCGCAAATTAGTGGCCTAATATTAGTTTTTTTGAACTTCAATCCTTATGTGTTGTACCTTTTACTAATGTGATTTTTTTTGAATATTTTTTGTCAAATATTATTATTACTATATATTTTTAATGTATTTGCTTAATTTAATTTTCTTTCCAAAAAAATGAGACTTACACCTTGACCGCCTCGCCTCGACTCACATTTCGGGAAAATGCTTCGGATCGCCTTGCACTTTTTTAAACCTTGGTTCCCACAACAATTAAGGTATTTATTTGGCTTTAATAAGAGGGCAGTTGTAGATGGGAGACATGTTATCATGTTTCTTGCAGAGCGTAAATACAGAGTGTGCACAATGTTGGGAGGTTGATGAAGATACAAACCACTTATTCTGCGCATGTGCGGATTCTACGGGTGTCTGGTCGAGATTTGGTAACTGTTTGATTAGGACCGACTGCACAATAAGTTTCTGGGAATCTATAGGGTCTGATTGGCGTGATCCAGGATCGTGGCTGTGATCTTTGCATTATTGCTGGCAAGAAATTGCATATGCACACTAGCGAATAGTTGGCTCGTAATTATTTGGCTTTAAAAAGTCTAACCTTGTGAACTAGTGGTGACGTTTTTTGGATGGACTATTATACAGTGGTCGTCGTTTTTCCTTTCGAAATAACAATGTACAAGATAATAATTCGAGAGAGCATTAAGGCGGAGATATTCTACACATTCTGACACCTTTTGTAGCAAAAATATGAGTGCTTGGTGGTTAATCCTATCAAAGTCCGCATTGCCTTGCATAAACTCTTCTATTACCGCTACTACATGATCCCCCCAACATCCCCGAATTCACGGTAGAAGAAGATCGGGAAGCCATCTGGTCTCGTGGCGTCATTGGTATATAGTCCCCATACTTCAATCTTTATTTCATCACGATTAAAAGGCCTCACTTGATTATCAATCTTGAGTCTGGAGATAGAAGGGGCCCTTGTACCCATCCATCTCCATAGTCTGCTTTCCGTTCCTATGAGAGATTTTATGAAAGCACTCTGCCAGTGCTTTACCCATCTGTCGATCTCCTTCTACCCATCTATCATCCACAACCACATGTATCAGATAACGTCTTTTCACCTTTCACTGACAACCTTATGGAAAAATTATGTTTGTGTCCCCCTTCTTGATCCATCTTTGTCTAGATCTCTGCTTCCACTCGTCACTTGTTTCTTGTCCTCCTGATGATTCTATGGAATATTGTTATCTCCTCTAGCTTCTCTACAAATAAGTCGTCATCATCTTCTACCTTGTCTAATATTGAGATTTTTGATTAGGCAGTGGTTTAATGCCCCCTTCATAGCTCTCGAAATTCTCTTTCATAGTCAAAGTCACCCGCTCAAGGCAACGAATCTCTAGACTAATCAGGCAACAGTTGAGCCCAGGCTCTTGATTGACAACCACTGTTCAACAACAAGATCTTTGAAACCATCCTCTAGAAGCTAAGATCTTTCAAATTCGAAAAAGAAGCGAGGTATAGTCACCTCCCCCGAGTACCAAACCAATGAGTTATGATCACTTGGATCTCGATCGTGGGCGGGACGTGGCATTGGGCAGGTGGAAGGCCTCCAACAGTTCTACAGATGCCATGAAATAGTTCAGTCTCAAGCAAGACCTCGAGTTCCTCTGAATATAGTGCACATATATTGCATCAATTACCAATATCTGTAATTCCCCACTAATTCTATAAAGTTGCATGAGCTTGGATCCGGACACCTGCGATGACGGGATAATCCAATGACAATAGTGTCACATTGAAATTCTCCCCTCATGGATGAACCTTGCCTCGGTTATAGAGTTCGGTCCATAAACAAGCCCTCAGAGAAAGGTTGTTCCATATAAGCATGAGACGACCAACGAATCATTTTTCCTTGGAAGATAATGGAGTACATCTTGCTTTTCCAGGCAACAACAATTCCTCTTGTGCTGCTAACTACATTCGCCACCCTAAAATTTTATAATGTTGACACCAAGACAAAACTCTGTAGTAGTTTGGTCCAATCATGGATCTTTGTCTCTTGTAGCAACACAATGTCCCTTTTCCACCTTCTCAAAAGGAGCCCTATAGATCTCGCTTCTCCGGGTTACCCTGGCGTTCTAGGAGATTATCTTCATAGGGAAACCATGGTGCTCCCTGTGGTTGGAACCACACCTGCCACTTGCACCATGATCTTGCGAAACAAGACCTTCCCATCTTTGTTTTCTGGTGGGGTGTTTTGTTGTAGACTTGAGCTCCTTGTAATTGGTTCCTGGCCATCCACAATGTCTATCGGCATCCTCGAAACCTTGTACTACCCAAGCATGAATTGGTGGTTGAGAAGAGGGTTGACACTTCCTTTTTCTATATCGCTTGAGCTTCTTGGTAAATCGCACACCACAAACATCTTGGAAGGCTCTACTGAGGATGCATGCTCGTTGTCGGAGAGGAGGCCCCATTCCTTATGGCGGTCGATGCTCCATTTTCTACCATCATTGGGTCAACCAATGAAATGTAGGGTTTAGGCGAGAGGTCTTTTAGTCGGTGACTCATGCAACAAGTATATGGACTTGGGTATGCCCTTAGTTATAATCAGGTGTTGCACTGGTTCAATAAGGGGTCATCGGACATGGGTACACCCTTAGATTTAACCGAGTGTTGTATTGGTTTGGTTACGCATAGTCGGCTTACAATCAACTCGCATTTGGGTCGGATCTAAGCATGTGGTTTATAAGCGCTACCTTATAATCACCTCTTCTAGTCATGGGGTCAAGAGAACCTAATCTCCTGACTTAACAAATGTGATGGTGTTCTCATTAGATCCCTAAGGATCCATATGCCAATGCTCCCCATAATCAATGATTGGGGATTCGTTGCAATTAGCACCCTAAAATCTACCCTTATGTCTTAAAACTCCGTGACTTCATCTACCGTCAGTGTCAACAAGATCTCATCTTCGACAAGATCCTTCACTGTCGCTTCTTTAGTTTGACCAGAGCTGGAGGTACACCACCAACTCTTTTATTAGTCGGAGGCGGACGTGGAATAATCTCCTTGACATGCAACATGAAGGTTGCTTGACTCGCCACCAGTATGCACTCCACCTCGGATAAGCACACCCTTTACCCTTTGATAACAATGATAGCTACGCCAACATCAAAGCTTGATGGTCGTCTGTCGGACATGATCTCCACCACTTCTACTCTTTGGGTGCCATTATCATCAATTCGATATTTCTTGAGAGGAAGGGAATCCTGGTTACTCGCGACATCGGAGACCTCATCGATGATTGTTCCCTATCAATAAAGCATGGTCTTCTCCAATGCACTTTTCCCTCCATATGATCTCGAGATAAAAGTTCTTCGACCTCCTTGATCGAAAGACCATGCACATAAATCATGTGGCCATCGATTGAAACAACATTCCCCAAGGAGACCCCCAATCCCCTTTGACCCTCTTGACACCCCACCGACTAGAAAGTCCTCTTTCATCTCCACCACTCCTATGATGACATTCCTCAGAAACTTGTATAAGGACGAAGGATCCACGTCTACCTGCACTTGTGCCCGAGGATTTATACACTTTTTTGGAGTAAATGAATCACCGATGACCCCATCTCCCATACGCAAAGCATTTAGGTGGTGCCAAACAACCAACCGTCTAGTGGCCATGAACCCTACATCAGAAAAATTGAGGCCTAAGACGGGGACACTTCCGATGGTCGACTTTCCACCAACCCCCTCGACCTCATCATCTGCTTGATCGGTGGCCCTTATCACCCCCATCTCACTTCCACTAACATTCCATCTTCTCTAGTTATGCTCCCCCTCTCTCACTCAATTTGTGAATCCCTACAATTTTCTTCTTGGTTGTTGGAGGATAGGTTTTGTTTTGGTGGCACATTTTTTGGGTGAACAATCATGTTAAGGGGTATGCAAGTTAATGAATTTCATTGAAGTCACTGTCATTAAATATGTTGATCACTTATAGAAGGGAAGCTTGGAGGAGATAGAGGTGAGATGTTGCATGGATGAAAATTACATTGTTGCCATATTCTGTTCAATGGACGGAATATCGGGATAAAATATGCGATGGGTGGGGGGGTTGACCAAATATAATATGATTATTCGGTCAATATTCGTTTAAACTGAATAGTCGGATTATTTGGGTATTCGACGAACCAAGAACCCACCCTCCACTTAAAAAAATTTCTGTCGAAATCGCCGTAGGATCCAACCCATCTTTGTTATCCAAATGTCGATCAGTTAACTCCCTCTGCTACTTTAACTTAGTATACGTGAACCCTAACCCCTGTACCCAATCGCTAACCACGAAAACCGTAGGCTTCCTAGCTCGACCCCGTCCTCTAAATGCCAATTCCCCTTTTTTGCGCAACAAGGTGCTGCACTGCGAGCTGCGAGGCACCCATGCCACCATCTTCTTCATTGATCGACTTGTTAGGTCAATCACTCGATCAATTTTCTTTCTTTCTTTATACGTTATAGTTGATTAGTGTTTATTTCACTCATTTGATCATGTATTGCTGACTTTTAGTGAGGTGAAGTATTATTTGTTTATTCTTATATCCTTATTAGGTCATCTTAAAGTGTAATCATAGATGGAATAACTATCTCTTCATATATGCATAAAAATATGTCTCTTAATAATAAAATGGGTTCAATGGGGCTGCCCCGCCCCATTTTTCGATGATTGTTTTTGTTTTTTTCTTCAAAAATACAACCATGTATTTTCATCACTATATCCATCCAATGTCATTCTAATTTCATCGGAAACAGAGCATGGACTCAATTTCAGCGAAATTCAGTCGAATTTCTGTCGAATATCGATATCATGTCGAAATCGAAACTAGACCGAAATGGTCAAAATGACCGAAATATGGGGGCCCTAGTACAGAAAATGATCATGATCGAAATTTCGGTCGAATTTCTATTGAAATTCTATTTTGGCTGGTCACCGAAATGGTGACCAAAACCGACATTTAGGGCCTTGAAACAGAGACTCCTATGCCCTCCATCTAAAACATGTCGATTACAATAATTCTAAGATAGTTAAATTACCTGTTCTTGGTGGAAGGCATAGGAGTCTCTGTTTTTGACGAAATTGGAATGGCATATTAGAAGGATATAGTGATGAAAATACACGACGATGTTTTTGAAAAAAAACAAAAATTCACTGGAAAATGGGGCGGGGCAGCCCCATTTTCCCCTAATATATATATATATATAAATTTTATAATATAGAATAATCGAATAATTTTACTGCTTATTCACTATTTAGTGACCCTACCGACTGAATACCGAACGTCAACTTTAACATCACTGGAAATTATTACATGCAATAATCAATGCAGTAATGGCTAGAGGAAGGTGACATAGATAGAAGTTTTTCCATGCCATTGCTAGTAGTCAGTGTTGTAGAAATTTCATCTATGCTAGTACCTATTACCAAAGACTGAATCCATGATAATCATGACGTTGGTTTCTCTATGGTGATCTTTTGGGGTGTTAAGTAGGATGGCCAACATCAACAACATGCAGCGGTTGGGTTGGGGAGTTATCAGACTTCTCATCCTCAGGGTGATGGGTTGATTCAGGGCTTTGAGGAATAAACAATTCATGATGTGGTTTTTGAACTGAATGTGGATGGGTCACTTGGCATGAATAGGTTTCTTGTTTTCTTTTTAAAGGTGTTGTGGGTTTTTGTTAAGGATAATGTCGAAAATTTTGAATAGGCAATTTTGTTTTTTATCAGCTCAACATGTTTGCCATATTTTTTTCTACCAAAAGCATTAGGTTACTATTTTAATGAACTTCAACTATTACCGTCTCGAATATTGTTACCTCATCTTGGCTAAGGTGCTTGCAAACTGGTTCAAGTGTGTTCGTGGTAACATTGTCTCTCCCCATTCCATAATAGAAGGCCTTTATCCCAAGGCGCTTTATAATGAATAGTTTGGTGATGGACATGGTGACAAATTGGAAAAAGGAGGGAGGTTAGGCATTACTTCGGAAGGTTGGTTTCTTGTGGATTGATAATTTGTACTTAGCCTTCATTCTCAAGTAGGCTTCCGTAAGTTTTAAATTGATTAGATAAAGTGATGTCTTGATAGTTTCTTATTCATACTGGGAGGGTGGCTGACTTGAAGGTGGTTTTTTTGACTACTGAGGTGTATCATGCAGGGTTTCCTTTTCACACTTTTTTTATTCATGGTTGGAGTAGATACTCTGGTTGTGATGTCTAGGCGGGATGTTTTAGGTGGAATTCACATGTATAAACATGGGGATCTCTCTATTCTGATCTTGCAATGTGCAGATGGTATAATCTTTTTTTGTTGAGGGTAGGATAATTAATGTTTTTGGAAGTGCAAAGGGGTGGAGTACCGAGATGGGGTGGTTTCTACCCCGAGTGATGCCAAGTAGTCTTGAAATCTTTGCTCCGAAAAAGCTGCTGTGAAGGTTGGAAACCTAGAGCTATTCACCCATGCCTACACTCAAGTTTTGGTTCTCGACAAAAGGGAATAAACATGGATATCTCTAACTTAGAGCTCCAATTCCGATCAAGTTATCCAGTTGAAATCTAAAGGTTCCCCCATTACCAACTACAAGCCTGAGTACCTTCCTCAGATCCACAGTTGATCTGCAAAATTCCATTCCAAAGCGAAGAAGGAAGTCAGGTGTTGTTACCCACCAACTCATCCCGAATGTCAAATTCTCTTCATCAGTTTGCATACTGGGTCATCTAACTCACCCAGAATCTTAGGTCCCATTTAGATAAGAGTGCTTTACGTATGGAATCTAGCATCAAAATACCCAGACCACCAACACCCTTCGGCCTAGTCAAAGTATTCTAGTCAGCACGATGCATGCTTCATGTCTCCGACCTCCCATTCACCTAAAAGAACCTCCTCATCATGGTCTCCACCTTTGTCTGCACATTCGTTGGAAGTAGCCTAGTGGAGCAAAATAAAATTGGGATGGCCAACAATGCATGTTTCAGGAGCACCGACTTAAGTCCTCTCGACAACAATCTCGCTTTCCAACTGGTCATCTTGCTTTCCATTCTATCTAAAACCAATTTCCGTTCTGAAGAGCGAAGCCATCCATCAACTAATGGAAGGCCCAAATAGGTGACATGTAGGGTCCCACATGATCATTGCAACACTGAGGATGCATCATGGATTTCCCCATTTGAGAGTCCAAATGACACAAAAACTGACTTGTCTTTGTTAAGTTGAAGTCCCAAGATGTTCCCAAATATATCCATTATATAAGACACTCTCTTTGCATGTTCTCCGTCCAAGAAAATCATGGTGTCATCTACATATTGGAGAATAGGGATAGATATATCCTCATGCTGGTAACCCATATAGTATACCACTTTAGTAGCAAGTCTCATCATTGTTGTCAAGGCATCAATTGCAATCACGAAGAGCAGAGCTAGGGGGCATCCCTGACGTACCCCCTTTGCGTGGAAATATCCCCCTTCTGGATGACCGTCAACAAGCACATCACACGATGTAGTCGTAATGCAGCGCTTGACCCATGTAATCCTAGTAATACGAAAACCTCTCTTCTGTAAAGATCAAGGTTCGAAATCTTGATTTCGATTTCGTTTCGGTCACCTCCAATACCGAAATTTCGCCGATATTTCGGGAAATTTCGGAAATGGCTCAAAAATTCATTTTTCGACCATTTTTTTGCAAATTAAGATCTTTCAAGTTATTTACAACAATAAATAGCTCACATATACATAATTTTATCATATATATTGCTCATATATGCCTCTTATATCACAAATATCGGTCATATCAGTCATATCGGTCATATCGATCATTTCGCTGTTAAGGCGTTCTATCTTTTAAAGAGTCCAGTCTAACAATGTCCTCTTGAGCCTGTGTTCTTCTGCTCCGGCGTTGAATCCGAATTCCCTTGTTGTATTCCAAAAGATGTCTCTTTAATGCCGCTTCCGCCGACCCACTTGATTGAAAAGAGTGCTAAAAAGATCTAACCATCTCGTGAAAACCTTCCTCCAGAAGCCATGAGTGCTCAAACCTAAAGAACGATCTTGGTCGCACATCCTCACCCGATGACCAAATAAGAGAAGTGTGATCCAAGTGGGCTGTGGTAAAGCCCAAGCACGAACTAACGGTAAGCTGCACATCACCTCAATCGAAATCAGAAATCTGTTAATGCGGGATCTTGATTGTGTACTCCAGGTATAATTACAACCCCCAACGTCAATGATCTGCAGTCCGTAATCACTGATGAAAGTAGAGAAAGCCTCAGAACCATGTTCCGCATCCCTACGCATTCACAGTCTATTATCTGCATGAATTGTGACATTGAATATATAATTGATGTTAAATGGATCTCACTTATGTACATTTTTGGTGACATCTTGAGTTTCAAAGTTATCATGGGATAATCGACCTTCATTCTTTCTAGTTTTTCTCACATGGAGGTGTAGGAATACTTAAATTTTTGTTGGTGGTTATTCCCATTTTCTTCCTCCCCACATGTTTGCTTCTTTTTAGGATCCGTGCCCATTTAGAGTTTTCGATGTGGTGTTTTTTTTCCTTCTAATTTGGCTTTGGGAGGGACAGTTATAGTGCCATAGTTGAGTGGAAGGTAGTGACTCAATCGTCGAATGATGGGGGCTTGGTTATGCGGAGGTTTTTTGAGATGTGAACAAGGCCCTTCTGGTGAAATAGTTTTCCAGGGGAAGAAAGAGAACTTGTTATGTTGTCTGGTTCGAATTATTTATGGTGTTAGAGTTGGCTTGGCCCTTGATCTGGTTAGTACTCAATCTTCATCTAGTGCTATGGGACTTGCTCTACTTTGCCTGGGGTTTAGGGTTTAAGGACCTCTTTGCTATCAGTTGTTGAGGTGTCCAATTTTCTTAACTAGTTGGAAATGCCTTTTGATTCGAGGGACTACTGGCCATGTTATGATGGATCTTTCTTGTTAAAGAAAGCATACTGGACACTCTCTGCACCCATGGTTTTCAACCATGGAGAGTTAACACATGATTGTAGATTAATTTCGAGCTCTAAGCTGTCAGCACAAATGAAAGTCTTTCTTTAATTACTAATAAGAGAATGTGTTCATTGAGCTAAAAATCATGTATGAAGGTAATGTGGCTAAGGTTTATATATGCAGTATGCTGATTTATTTGGACATGTCACTACATCACGAGCTTGGAAAAGTTGGCCGACTAGTTGAATTGAGGGGGTTGGTGCCCAATTGAAGAGGCTTAGTTGATTGTCTGGTTATGGTTAGTCTCCCCATAGTCGGTCGACTGGGGCAGCCATTGATCAACCTGTTTATTTAATAATGATTTATGATTCTTTTATATTTTTTAAATAAACTAGTAGCAAGATACTTAATGCTTGGCTGAAATTCAATTGTTATATTTATTATATTATGATTAAAAATGTCAAAATAATTGGTCGATTAGGGATTGATCCTTAGTGATCCTTTCGACTGAATGTTGACTACTGACATTTGCAGCCTTATCACATAGTAATTATGCAGTACGCCGGGGAGTATGCGGGGATTGTGCTGGTTTGTATGGGTTTGTATTTTTAATTTAAAATGGATAGATAGTTCTTTATAATTGTAGGATTTTCAAAGCACAAGGATTGCATAATTCATTACTAAATTTTTAGATATTTTTACACGTGCCTTTTCGAGTTTTTCCAATAACATTTATGCCTTAGTTTTTTTTTCAATTGCAAACGGGGCTTCATATCCTTAAAAATTCTCAGTAGTGCCTTTCTGCTATTAAACTTCTGTTCCTATGTTAAACTAATGGAAGGGCAATACCATAAATTCTTAAAAATATAGGGGCAAAAGTGGCATTGAAAAAGGTTAGGTGCGTAACTATGAAGGGAAAAACTCGAAAGGGCAGAAGTGTTAACATCCCTAAAATTTATGGTAAGCTTGTGGATTTAACACAAATTTTATGATAAAGCCTGTAAATATGACTTTTATGCGAGGAGTTATCTCCTTAATATAAGTCCAAAAACTTTTAACAATAATAAATAATTTCATAAAATAATTAAATGTTAAAGTGTAAGTTATATATCAACTCTAACTAAATAGTAAATAAGTTATAAATCAATTATATCTAAAATGAGGCTTGAATATTTTTTTTGAAAAGAAAAATGCAACTTCAATATGCGATGTATGCAGCATAATATGTGGTTTTACGGGCCTAATATGTTGCTAAGTGCTCACTAAATCGACCGCACAAGCCGCATATGCGGCCGCATATGCCCGTGCGGCATGCAAACCTCACCGATTACATGAATCAGTGCAATAAACGCCCTCTCCGCATATGCGGCCCGTATATGCCCCACATATCCCGCATATGCCCCGCATACTGCTCCAACAACTCCAACTTTTTAATCTTCTCATTCAGGTTCTTAATTCCGTAACTCTCCCTCTTCCTTCATTTAATGGTAAGAATATGACATGCATTTCTATACAATTGCAATGCATTATATCATTATGTATATGCAATGTTTTATGTTTTTCTCATGTATTGATTTTACGAGTATATGCAATGTATCGTCGAATATTTTTTATATATGCCGATTGAGGTTTTGCTCATGTAGTGCATGCATGTATATTGAAGTTTTGTTATTACGAACGCATACCGCTTTTCCTGAACCTTAGAGAACGCGGTTCATTTTTCATACTGAATAGCCATATGCGGTTGCATATTCAGTTCATGCGCTCATTATTGCTTAACAATCGAATGTGGCTTGCCCTAAATGGTCAAACACCCCTGAAGAGATGGATCATCTCCTTTTCATCTTTGCGCAGTCTAGCGAGGTCTGGCATGGTTCAGTGTTTGACTGATTGGACTACTATGCAGAGGGTTTCTGGGATTATCTGGGGACCATGTGTTCTGCGTCTTAGCCAGGAAAGTTGTGGCCTTTTGCCCTTTTTTGGATTCCTTAGCTACACTGCATTCTGTACAGGTAACTGTTATGCGATTCAAGCATATGCAGTCTGCATATGCGTGTGCATTGTGAATTGATCTTTGGGTAAGATGCTTGATATGCAGTCCAATCGTGGACCTCACTCATTCTTATCCAGATCGCTGCATCTGCAAGAGCTTCCATGCTCCTACATTGTCAGAAGCTCCCGCTATTTGTCGCATTAGCTTTTATATTTTGAAATTACCAATTCATATTTTTTTGAAATAAGAGGGGAAAACACGCACATGCACCCACCCCAAGATTTGTATCTTGATCCTTTTGAGTGGTAGACATACTGTAATACCAACGGACCATTGAAGTGGGTTCTTGTAATGCAAATATATGTTAAATAATATTTAGATATTTATAATGACTTTGATATAATATTTATTTGTGTTTATATGTGACGAATATAGAGTTATGTAGACCCTTCGTTAACAAAAATTTTAACGAAGGGTCTACATAACTTTTGGGGGAAGTTGAAGTTCTTAACATTGCTATGACCTTATCATGGGTTTTGGAGTAAGCGGTGTGTTCCTTGTAAGTAATGCTATTCTTTATACTATGTAATAGAAATTGGCGAAACCTTCTCTTGCTATAAGTACGGCCGGCTATATGGATTCTTGCTCATATCCATGTTGAAAGATTCGACTATTTTTACGATAGATGTCGACTACCTAATGCAACCCCACAAGGGAGAATTTGAACCTGTCAAAGACATACACTTTTGGAAGCTTTAATGAGAACGCAACTCAGAACATGTAAGTTGTCCCAAGGCATTTCCTGGCTGGAATTTTGGCTGCTTGCCACTTTCCACATGAATTTGCTTGATGAAAGGAATTCAATGTTATTTAAATCATCTTTTTATTTTTCATGTCGCATTATCTCTTTTTATTGCGTGTAAACTCTAATATGCTACATAGGAATATTGTAGTATGAGCAATGAGATTGTATTTAGGCTTTTTTCTATGGTATCTGCTGTGATAGATGTACATTTTTGTTATATTTGTATTACCGAAGGTTTGTAAATGTTAAATTCACATGTTCAGACTGCTTGATGATGCTAATCGAAGTATTTGTGAATTTCTTCTTGGTGAGTATACTTAAGTTGGTTGATTATGGCATCCAGATTGAGTATCCTGAAATTGAAGACTTGACCAAGCCAAGACACAGGTTTATGTCATCATTTGAGCAGGTAAACTGACTTCCGTTTGTATTATGAATTCAACTTATTTTGGGCATTGCCAAGAGTAAACCTAATAGATGCTCATCTTTTAAAACTTAAACAGCGAATGGAGACATGCGACAAGAGATACCAGTACTTGTTGTTTGCTGCCGAACCATACGAAACGATTGCGTTCAAGGTATATTGTGGTGCAGCTATCCTCATTTGTATTATTATGTCTGCTAAAATGCTGCTTACCTTTTCCATTTCAATGTTAGGTGCCAAGTACTGAGATCGACAAGTCCACTCCCAAGTTCTTTTCTCATTGGGATCCAGACTTGAAAACTTTTATGGTTTGTTCTCGTTCATCTTGTCATTCACTCTGAACTACACGGGCCACATTAAATATCTTTTCTGCTTTTACTTTCAGCTGCAGTTATATTTCAAGACCAAGCCGCCGGAAGCCAACAAGCCGCCTGGGGCACCAGCACCTGTTGCAAATGGTACTGCCCCACCTGGAGTTCCTCCGAGTGCTCCCCCACCTCAAGCAATGCCGCCACCTCCACCACCTCCGCAAATGCCACCCCCTCCAAACCTGGCAATAAACCTGCCGAGGCCTCCACCGCCGCAGATGGTGAATGGGCCTCCCAGGCAGATGCCTGTTCCGATGCCCCCACCACCAATGGGTGCTAACATGCCCAACTTCACTCCCGGGATTAGGCCCCCACCGCAAGGCTTCACTGGCCAGCAGCCAATGCCACCACCACCTAACATGGGCCCTCCCCCTCCAAGGCCTCCAATGCAGCAGTAATGCTTCTGTAGATCCAACAGGCTTGTATTTCGGCCTGAATTTTGCTACTGCTGCCTCAGTTATTTTTTCAACCTATTATGCTGTTATTTTTCTGATACATCAAACCAGAGAATTTTCATTTACATGCGACGATAAATGATCTGATTCTGACATGCATTTTTTTGCTTTTGGTTCCTCGTTTAAAAGGGAACTGTTCCACAGTTGAACTTGTTTATTAGGTTTTTCATCATGTTTTGCAATACCAGGTCAAGTTCTTCTGAGTAAGACTGGGGGGGGGGGGTTGCATAGCAAACCTGACTTCCATTTGTGCATGTAGCTAGGCATGAAGTCAGCTTTTATCTGGACAAGTTTCACAGTGATTGTTTATGCGGACAAGATTCATAATAACCATGCTTATGTGGGCTTAACAAATGAAAATATGTAAGCGATAATTTGCTTACTGATTGGTTGTAAGGTTACCGTAGGGTAACCTGTTTGAATTGTATTTAATTAGGAGGTAAAACAGTGACCAAAGAGAATATCTTCATTACCAGTTCGAGGGAGTAATCGTCACCAAGAACACATCAAACCGATATGGAGTGGACACTTGTACAATAGTGTTAGTTTGATTTTTGAGAACATATCTTGATATATAATGGTCTGGTGGTAGTGTTGTGTGCTTATCACCCAAAAGATCGGTGTTCAAATCCGCCTTTTTGAGAGTTGCTTTAAGTAGTTGGCAATCAATGTAAAAAATAGTCAAATCTTTCAACATGGATTTGAGCAAAAATTCATGTAGCCGACCCTACTTATAGTGAGAGAAGGCTTCATCATTTTTTTAATATTGATATATAATGCTAATTCTTATCTCAACATTTGCACATGTTTTGGTGATTAATCTTACAAAATGGCAACTCATTTTATATCATCATTCTTGCCAATCGTCTTCCGCATCTTTGTTTCATTAGCCTTCTCTGTACAACTAAACTTATGAGCATCCATTTGAAAGCGATGAACCGAAGAATTGAGAGACCTTGCATCTGGCAGGCGCTTTGTTTCCTCTATATACAATGCATGAAATATAATTGATGATATTATCGTCTGTAATGAATTTAAGATGTAAGTACAAAACAATTTTTCTTCCATCTCCTCGAATATCTCATTCATGATATTATTAGTACATCATACATCTTTAATTACTCGAGCATCGCCCATAACACACCATGTTGTGGACTCGAAAGAGGTGGTTTCAAGGTATTTTATGCTTGTACATCTTCGAGTTTCTTCGTATACACATTCTCTTCTCTTTCGCAATAATACTTGTGCCCTTCATTAGTTTGAACATCTAATAGCTGAATCAAACCATGATTTGTCCACATCAAGGTATGATGCTTACATCCTTATCTTTTTCTTTCTTCATTTTACTTGCGACATCCCAATGTGACAAGGAGGACCATCATGAATCGGTGGTAGGCATGGTGTGTGGAGCACACCATTGGCAACATGGACGAGAGGACAATGGATGGGATGTTGACCTCGAAATTCTAGACAAGAGTAGTAGTGCGGCTAAGCAGAGGTCATGGCAGGTGAGACTTTTTTTTCGGGGGTGGGGTAGGGGGTGTGAAAGAGCTTTGACCAGAAGGGGCATTGGTTCGGTGGAGATGGGTAGCGATTGCAGTGGGGTTTCGAGCGAAGGAATGCAACTAGTCTTCGGTGGGGCTTCGAACAAAGGGAGGCAGCAATGTCCCCCTCTTTTATTTATATTTTACGCTTGTGCCCATAAGTTTAGGAGGGGAATAAATGACAACTATCTCGAGGAGCATAATTCATAATTGTTAATGGTCTAAAAGGATAGGACTCGAGTGTTATTGAAAAAAGGTAGGGACATAATGTAAAGCACAAATGTAAAAATCCATAATAACATCGTGACAAGAAAAAGTAAAGTTCATGATGTAATACAATATCTTCCTCTTCTTTATTGTCTTGCATGAGGTTCTTGTTCACAAATCAGTGGTTAACCAAAAAACTTGGGGGTTTTTCACCGTGCAAGTGCTAATATAATACATGAATCAGTAAGATAGAAATTACTAATATATTTGACAAAAAATTCGCACCTCTTCCATCCTTTTGAATACATCATTCGTGATGCCGTTAGTACAGGGAATATCGCCTTCAGTATGAGATATTTTCATCGCCTCTGTTCCTTTCACAGCTGTTTTCATTAAAGTATATTGTGCTACTATAAATAATAATACAGTAATAAACAAATGAAAAAAACGATACAAGGTTTGTGTAGCCTTATATTAGAGGTAATTATCTTGATTAGATCCTCAAAATCAATACCTTCCTCCTTTTCTTAAGGCTGTAAGTTTTTTTATATATCATTCATCAAAAAGGAGTAAAAAAGAAAGTGATTACAGGAAACTCCACTGTGTCCTTGTTTTTGGCAAACGGAGAAGCCCCGCGAAAGTCCCCAAAGATTTTCAAAGAGAACATCGCAAAAACCCATATTATAGAGGTGTAGTCTTTGCGGGGATGACATCTGGTCCCCCTCTAGAGAATCTTGCGGCCAACTTCAGATATAGAACATGCAGAAAACGAGGATGCCGATGCACATCAGAGATAAAGAAAAAGAAATACAAATAGTGGAAGAACAGTGAGTATAACATGGAACCCTGCTCCTCAAGGAATGGAATGAAATTATGGAAGAACCTCCTCAAAAGGATTGATTTGTATATGGATTTTTATCAGTTGTGCCCCTCTGAGAAATTTCTGTATCAATTATACCCCTCCCTTTTTGGAGTATCAGTTCAGCTCATGGCTTCTTTCACAATGATCACTTGTACCCTTCGGGTTAGTTGCTATCCATCCCCATTCCAAACGGGCATTAACTTTACGGATACAAGTGCAATTAGATAAAATAGTAAGGGTGGAAATGTGTTTCTTCCCCTCCAATCCCTTCTCCTCCTCCGCCCCATGCTCCTCCTCCCCTTCCAGCTCCTCCTCCGACGACCACCCTTCCCTTCTAACCCCTCCTCTTTTGTCCCATCCTCATTCGACCATCCGTCCCCTTCCAACCCATTCTCCAGTGCCTCCTCCATCATCACCACCCCTCCTCCTCCGACCACTCTCCCCTTCCAACATCTCTTCTTCCTCTTTCACCTCATCCTTGTCTAACCATCCCTCCCATTCCAGCCCATCCCCTGTCGCCGCTGCCACTCCTCCACCCCATCCTCCTCCTCCTCGGCCCCATCCTCCTCATCTGACTACTCCTCTCCTTCCAGCCCCTCCTCCTCCACCACTGTCCCATCCTTTGTTAGCAATGTGAGCCCCACGCAAACCATTCCTACAATAAATGTTATTGTAATAAATGATTTATCAATAAAAGTTATTGATTATTTTTCACTCCCTTTCTGAGAATGAATGAATGAATGCACTATAAGGTCCCTCTATACAACAAGGGTTATGTACCATGGTCAACTTGAGGATCATACAACTGTTGATTCATTGAATGAATCATAAAGGCTGATGCTTGGATGAATATCTAAGGGGTTAGATAGAGGACTTGTCAAGCATCATCAAATGATTGTTAAGTGATGATCTCTAGTCTGAGTGGGAGGTGAAAATCCTTTCTCATATGTCTGATATCTGACTGACCTCTTGATGCAGGTCCTCTGCATGGGAATAGTGATTCGGAGGTGTCAGATTAGTTGAGTCAATGGATTGACTTAACGAGACCGAGATAACCAAAAGACCTATGTTGAATGTTGTCGCAGCATAGGCAAGCATCCTCTGACCAGAGACAGATGTGTTGCTATATGTCTAAGTGTGTACATTTGGCAGACCAATAGGTTGATGACCTAGCCAAGGTCTATACACCGGCGAGCGGGTGTGCATCTAAGGACATATGAGTAATACGATCTCTCAAAGGGATCATATAGGTTCACTTGTGAACCGGGAGACATGAGCTCACTCATGAGGTATTGGGACTGATCAAATTCCATGCATGGTCGTCATGCTTTGGAATCATGACATGAATTTGAAGGTAAGATATATGCTTTGGGAAAGCATATGATCTATACCAATTCCTAAATGACCAAGATTGAGAAACTTAACGATCAAACCCTAGAGATGACAGTGTAAAAGTGATCTATATTTTCAGGATGATCATAGGTCTTCCAGTATGCAGGATGTACTGGTATTGGAAATACCTAAGGGTGATGTGATCATAAACGATTGTATAACCATGCCGCTTCCATTTCGAGGGAGTGATGAAACATGATTGGATTTTAGTGACTCCTCTCAACAGAGAAGTGACCTAATCTTAGTCCATGTATTGAACATTGAACTGAATGAGATTTAGATGCAATGAGAAGAATAGGTTTACGATCTTGATTTGATCAAGCATCTGTGGGAGGTCCATGAGATCTGGATTTGAGATGTGATCTCAACATCCAAGTCACTATACGTGGAACAGTACAATCGCCCTGTCCTTATCTCCAAGTATCTGTGGAGAAATCGCATTATTCTTGAAAGGGTTCAAGAATAATTCCATAAATCTAAGCATTGAAGAACTGATGATTAAATGTGATTTAATCATCTTGATGTGCGTGGAAATTATCCAATGTAATTAAATGTGATTTAATTATTGTGGATAAGAATAATATGGATAGCAATATTCAATTATTCATAATAGATTATAAATATGATTTATAATGTATTAGAGAGAGCTAATTATAATTTATATTTATTGATTAATTATTAATGTGTATTGGATACACATTGTGTAATTAATTGAAAATGTAAATTATATTTTGTTTTGGGTTGTGAATATGATTCGCAATTTTCAATGGCAAGATTGCAATATTCTCAAAATTAATTATGAATTATTTTTGAAGAATAAATCAAAACAAAAGTTGTTGGAAATAATAATGGAGAATTCCATGGAGATATGCAATCTCATGAAATCTCATGAGATTGCCTCCGTATGGAATAAAGTGGGCGACCACCAAGTCCTACTTGGAATGGGTGACCGTCCACCTTGATATACATGGGAGATGTAATCTCCATGTATATTCTCTCCTTATTTGGTTGATGTAATTTAGGATTGATTTATATTTGATTTTGTCAAATATATTTTGATCTAAATTAAATCATAATTTGTTGGCTTTTACCAACAACAATCTTGGCCATTGGATTGAATATAAATCAATCTCATCTACTGATTTTATATGTCACATGGATTGAGATCCATGGATCCCAAAACCCTATAAATAGAGAGGCATACCATGCTCTCTAGGTCTATGCAATTTTGGAGCCAAATCTCTCTCTCTCTCTCTCTCTCTCATTCTTCTCACACGTCAACTCTCTCTCTCCCTCTTCTTAGTGGTTGACCACCAAACCCTAGAGGAGAGACTCGTCGTCGCCTTCGCCACCGCGCCACTGCTTCGACGTTCTTCAGTTCTCCATATTCTTGGAGTGCTACGCTCACGAAAAGGACGTTCGATCTCGTACGACGAGATCAGGAGTTCACCGTGCTTGGATCGACTTGTTGGATTGCAAGGATCACGCGGTTCATCCCCGTGTTCGCAAGCGACCTCTCCGACGATCAGACTTGAGACAGGAGGTCTCTTTTTCTTAGAGACTCGATCAACCACGTTTCAAGAGGTATTCCTTTATACTTGTTGTGGTTTACATGAAACGATCTGAGAATTATTCTTGGATCATGTGTTTTCATCGCATGAAATTTTTTAAATTTCGCTGCACAGAACAACTAGTACGACTAGTCGTTCTGCGTCGTATTCGATACGACGATCACACTTACGTGATGCACTTGAGGATTATACTGTATCCTTCAAGTGGTATCAGAGCCTTAGGTCGAAGGTTTCGGATACGATCCACAAACCTAGGACGACTTGGGTTCGTTAAGGTCGCCAAAGTTTTTGTCGCATTTGATTTTCGTAAATCTGTTTAGTAAATAAATTCGGCCATTTTAAAATGTTTAAACACGAATTAATCACTTGGATTTTGTTCCCCATTAAATAAGAAAATCATAGGATCTGAGTTTACGTAATTTGGATTCCGTTTGCTCGAGATATGGTTGTTTTAATGAACATGTATTCACTGTTGTGGGAACTGCGAATGTTAACATAATTAATGAGTTAATTACTGTTTTTATCCGCCTCGAAATGCATGAAATATCACTTGGATTCTGTCCTAAATCAAGTTAGCAATCTTTGAAAATTAAGTTTGTCTAATTTGGATTTAAGTTGATTGAGATATGTTATTTTTTGTGAGTAGGGATCACTGCTGAAATTACAGTTCTAATCAAGAACCATGTGATTGTCAATTAATGACATTAATTGTTAATTTCATGAAATAATTATGGAAAATATTTGTGAAATATTGGAAGATAATTATTTCCTTAATTGACTTGGCCTCAACCAATTAATTGATTAGATTTGATGTAGATCATAATTGGAAACACAATCATCAAACTTGATGCTTGAATAGGATTGGGAATTTGTGTAGCAATTTTCCTTATAATAAAAAATATTTTGATTATTACTATATGGTATAATTTCGGTTGAAGAATCGATGATCATCTCAAGTACAATTTGATCTATCTGGCATTACCCTTTCCTGAGGTGGATATGGTGTCTAGTCGGAGAGCATTGGGGTTGCGGGTTGCAATCCCTTTCTCATCATGGTCCGTGGAACCGGTTGAACCTTCTCTTCCTGAGTCACTTTGCCTTTCGGGCCTTTTCGGAAGCAGAGAGAGTGAGCTCAGGATTCTATATATTCCGTGGAAACTCGCTATTCTAATATAAGTCAAGCGGGAAGAGAGAGGGAATGGATGGTGGGCCTAGAGATGGGAAGGTCGAGAGGTGGACTGAGATCTGGGGTGGGATTAGATATCTTAGCCATAAAGGATGGATACTAGGTGGGCCCTGTGCCTATCGACCACTGTATGTGGTTCGTCCCACTCTCGTCGGTACTGGCCATGACAGCAGGTAGGGACTCGATAATGTCAGAGAAAATCAAGCTGTATTTTCTAATTATTAAAATTCGAATTAATACGTACTTTGAGATATTACCATATATATTCAAGTAAAATAATCAAGTTTGTTGATTGAATTGGATTGATAATTAATTTAATATGATTAAATTGATTATGTCCAATTGAGACACTCTATTATGAATAGAGTTGTTGTTTCCCTTGGAAGAATTAATTATATGAATATGATTCATGATAATTAATTAAAATTTGAATATGAGGTGGAGGATCACATAAGTGACATCCATGGTCTCCTGTCAAGGCAAAGAGTTCCGTCACCAGGGATTGCATGTGGGAGATGCTTGTCCGAAGTGACGGCTCCTATATGCAAGCGCATCTGGATCGGGCTCTTTGCTTCTTGAAAGAGTAAGACCGTATACGTAGTGACCCCAATATCGGATCCTCATATTATTGGGGTGATATTGAATTGCGCATAGCGAGTACTATTCCTGTTGACGGTTGGTTCAATTAACAATGGGTCAACATCGCCTTAGGGGTGGTGGGACCGGTGTTAAAGACCGAATTGGGAAATGCAAGTTGGACTTGTAAGGTGGAATGTGTTCCCACTTCTCTTTATTGGAGTCACAGATTCTCATATTATTGGGATGTGGTAAAGATAAAGAGGAGATCCCAATTCTTGCTAGAGATATAGCGGTAAGTATTATAAAATATGAAGAATGCGGAAGCGATTGATAAACAGAGCATAAACAAGAAAGATCAAACATGAAACACAGTGATTTATCCGTGAGGAGCGGGATGAAACCACGGGAGAAGCCCTCAAAGGGGCATGCTATGCATTGCTTTTTCTCAATGAGTACAGGAGGTCTGGGGCTCCTTATAAGCCTTTCCAGAGCCTCCAAGTCCTACTACTAGACGATGTGGGACTAAACACTGGATGGGATAAATGGATCTTCTCCAGGATCCATTTACCTTGCTACTACTCAATGGACGCACCACCAAATACTTTAACACTCCCCCTCAAGCTGGAGCATGCAATGCTCAGCTTGGACAATCAGAAAGAAACCCAACTCAACGCTACAGGACACTACGGACAATATCAATCCAACGTGCACATTGCTGCAGTCGAGGACGTTGCTTCTCATGCTGTGCAGGTGAGGAGGATGAACGGGCTGGAGTGTGAGTCAACTGAAGACTCGGAATTTGACCATCGAGTCTGAAACTGTGCCTGAAATCTCCTCGTCAGAGAACTGAGTCTCTCCCATCTGGCTCAGAGAATGGTGCTCTACTTTGGAGTACCTATGATACCACACGAAAACCCTTGCCCTCAATGGCATAGGGAATGGTCCTCTGCTCTGGAGTCCCTATGGCTCACATGAAAACTCTGGCCGACAAAAACAAGAATACTGATGGGGACCTTGAAACTGAAGATGGCAAACATGTGCTCATCTGAAAGTGATCGTAAACATGTGCGTGTCTGAAAACTGACTCGGAACACCAATCGTCAAGTCTGAAAAATCTAAACTGTAGAGTCTGAACAACATGTCTGGCCTTTAACAAATCAGAATCTGGAATATAGACCTGTGACTCCACATATACGCCCCCTTTCTCCCATACTTGTCGGAAAATGAACATCGACAAAGTTAGGAGAAGACAATGACATGGGGAAAAACAAGAACAACCAAAAACTTGCGGCTTTTCATTTTTTTAAGCCTTCATTCTTTTTTTTTAAAGTCGTTCCTTTTTTACGGCTTTCGCAAATATCTTCCTTTTTTCCTTGCATTCATTTTGTACGCGCCTTTTTTTATGCGCCTTTTCTCTTTTTCTCTCTCTCTCTTCTCTTTTCTCTCTCCTTTTTTTAACAAAATAAATTTGGCCCAATTAGACCCAAAGATACTCGGCCCAATTAGGTGTTACAAAATATAGCTCTCTCCCTCTTGAAATAACTCTCGGCCTCTCTAATTTTTTTTTGTTTTGGACTACCGCAGCCCCCCGGGCCTTTTCTTTCTTTCTTTTTCATCGGTCGTAGCCCCCATGGGCCCCCTCTTTTTTTTAAATGAGCCCACAGGCACATTAGGGTTCCCCATCGATTTGGGAACCCTTATTTTCCTTCAGCCGCCCCTGATGGGGAACCTGCACATTCACGGGCGCCGCCATAATGGAGGGGCTACGCGCACGGAGGGCGCCGCCACGATGAAGGAGGGAGTGCCGCTGCCTGAAGCTTCTTGAAGGAGGTGCGCTGTCGTGAATCTGGAGAAAGGAGGTTTGCAACTGCCTCTTGCATTTTACCCTGATGCAGCTAGGGCTCTGCCAGATGGAATCTCGCCGCCCGGGGGCTGTCGCGGGAGGCTGTGATGGAGTTGCTAGGTCACGCGAGGAGATCGTCTAGAAGAGTACTTGGAGGCACGGCAGAGTTGCGTCGCTAGGGCTGGAGGACCCGTGCCTGGATGCACGCCTTGTGCACCAGGATGTGCACCTAGGGGTGCGCGCCCTGTTCGTGAGATCGCCGCGCGCCTGGAGGGTTGGAGCGCCGAGAGGCGCAATGCACCTGTGTTGGTGCTGGAGGCATCGCGCGAGGACTGGAGGGTGCTGGAGTCACGATACAATGCAGATCGGCGCTGCCTTTAACTTGGAGTCACGATATAATGCAGAGAGAGGGGGATCTCACCAGGCCCTGGTGTGCACCCCACGAGAACCGCCTCCCTCCTGGATTCTGGAGGCGTCACCTAGAGCCATGGAAGGCTCTGCCTAGGTTAACCAGGCCTGGATGCTTTGGGCATGAAAGAGAAAAACTACATCGTGGAGATGGCTTCGCGGAAGACTCACGATTAGGGTTTCACGAAACCTTAAAATTTCTTGGACAAATCTTCATGAACAAATAATCCTTCAACATAACATCGAATCTCGAACGAATAAAAACAAAGAATAAAAATCCTCGAGAATCGAACCCGCTCTGATACCATGTTATAAAATATGAAGAATGCGGAAGCGATTGATAAATAGAGCATAAACAAGAAAGATCAAACATGAAACACCGTGATTTAACGTGGAGCCCTATTCCGTGAGGAGCGGGATGAAACTACGGGAGAAGCCCTCAAAGGGGAATGCTATGCATTACTTTTTCTCAATGAGTACAGGAGGTCTGGGGCTCCTTATATAGCCTCTCCAGAGCCTCCAAGTCCCACCACTAGACGATGTGGGACTAAACACTGGATGGGGTAAATGGATCTTCTCCAGGATCCATTTACCCTGCTACAACTCAATGGGCGCACCACCAAATACTCTAACAGTAAGTATATCTCTTACTTTGAAAGTGATCAAGTGAATGAACTTTCAAAGTCGACAATGCAAGAACAATTTGATTTAAAATACCTTAATCAAACATCATAAATTTGAATATATACTTATATGTTCTAATATAGTGCATTCTTAATTTCAGAAAATGAAGTCCTTGAACCAGACTAAGTAGGCTTCTTGAGGTCAATCAGTTGACCGGTCCAAATTACTCGGATTGGATCCGTAATTTGGAGTTTGTTCTCTCTGCTGAGCGTATAAGTTATGTGCTCTCCGAAGACAAGCATGAAAGCCCTAAATCCAAGGAAGAAAAGGCATACAATGACAAGTATGATGAAGATCATGTCTTGGCTAGATGCTATATCCTGGGTTGTCTCTCCAATGTTCTACAGAAGCAACATGTGGAGATGAGCACATGCCAGGAGATAATGCAGAATCTAAAAGATATATTTGGTGACATTAACCGCATCCAACGTTACAATATTATGAAAGAACTCGTTCGCTACAAGATGCAGGAAGGAACTTCGGTTCGAGAACATGTACTCAAAATGTTTGGGTACTTGTCTGAACTGGAGACTCTTGGGGCAAATATGGATGCAGACATGCAAGATGACTTCATTCTGTTGTCTTTGCCCAAGTCTTTCAATAATTTTGTGGATTCATTCCACATGAACAAGTTGGACTTGTCGAACGTTGGTCTTCTTGCTGCATTAAAATCTGCAGAAGATGTAATGAAGAAAGATGGACCCGTTGGCAGTGCAATGGTTGTACAGATCAGAGGGAAGCGCGGTCGGAAACAAGGTTCTCGGAAGGGCCCGGTCCAGAAGAGAAAGAAGAAGAGTCAAGGCGTTGGCTCATCTTCTAGTGCATCCACACTGATAACGTCGAAGAAATCCGACGTCTGTCACCACTGCAAAAAGCCGGGGCACTGGAGGCATAACTGTCCAGAATACCTGAAGTCGTTAGACAAAGATTAAGCCCCAGCAGGTATGAAATCTACTTTCATCATTGAAACTAGCTTTCTCGTTGGACGAGAAGGAAGTTGGGTTGTAGATTCTGGTGCTTCTGTTCATGTATGCAATTTGTTGCATTTGTTTCAGGAAACTACAAATTCGGAGGAAGGGGAGATAGTCATCCAGATGGGATCTGATGCAAGTGTTACAGCAGTCGCCGTCGGGACTTATCGACTATTATTATCTAGTGGTAGAGTCCTTATACTTAAAGAGTGTTTTTATGTACCCGAAGTCAGAAGGAATTTGATATCTGTATCTAAGCTTGTTAGAAGCGGATATTCATTTCTTTTATGTAATAAATTAGTCATAAATCGTTATGATAAATATATTGCGGATGGTATTTTGACTTCGGGTGGACTCTATGAGTTGTGTATTGATAAATGTATCATGAATGTTACATCCACTAATAAAAAACCTAAAAGATCCAGGGAGGATAGAAATCTCTCAAATGAGATTTGGCATAAAAGGCTTGGTCATTTATTTGTTGATAAGATCAATAGATTGATAAAGGATGGACCTTTGAATTTTCTACAGGTTCAATCTTTGCCTACCTGCAAACATTGCATTCAGGGTAAAATGACTAGGACGCCTTTCCGTAACAAGGTTACAAGATGCGAAGGTATTATTGACCTAATACATATCGATGTATGTGGTCCCTTCAGTACCGTAACTCGAAATGGATATCAATATTATTTGACGTTTATTGATGACCATTCGCGATACGGGTTTGTCTTCCTACTACGTCATAAATCTGAAACCTTTGAAAAGTTCAGAGTTCAAGGCTTTGGTTGAGATCCAAACCAATAGGAAGATTGAACGAATTCGATCTGATCGAGGTGGCGAGTACCTCTCAGATGAATTCAAGGAATACCTTAAGGAGAATGTAATTGTTTACAATCTCACTCCTCCTCGAACTCCTCAACTAAATGGTGTTGCTGAAAGACGCAACATGACCATCATGGACATGGTCCGTTCAATGATGAGCAAAGTACATTTACCTCTTAGTTTCTGGGGATATGCAGTAGAGACTACAATATATATCCTGAATAAGATTCCTAGCAAATTTGTACCTAAGACTCCTCATGAGCTCTCGTATGGAACCAAACCTAGTGTTAATCACCTGAGGGTTTGGGGTTGCTTGGTCCATGCGAAAAACGTGGATGCAAGTAAGCTAGAATCTCGCTCTTGTGAGTGTTACTTCGTTGGGTATGTTAAAGATGGTATTGGATACCAGCTTTATAACCCTGTGCCCGAAAAGGTTTTTGTTTCTAGAGATGTGAAGTTTATGGAGAATGATTTCCTTAAAGGTCAAGACAAGAATGAAGTAGAGGAACTCATTGAATCCCCTGAAGATTCTGAGCTTCCTGGACCAGAAACTGAAGAGATAAATAAAGATGAAACACACATACCTCTTCGAAGGAGTTCGAGGGTGGTTGCACCACCTGAAAGGTATGGATTCCATGTGTCAAGTGAGACTGACACTGATCCTACTTCATTTGATGAAGCACTCGTGGATCAAGACATGGATAGATGGATGCTAGGAATGAAGTCAGAAACTGACTCCATGCATAAGAATGGTGTATGGACCCTAGAGGATCCACCTAAAGGGGTAAAATCCATTGGGTGTAAATGGATCTTCAAGAGAAAGAGGGAACCTGATGGAAAATTAGAGACCTTCAAGGCACAGCTCGTAGCCAAGGGCTACACACAGAGAGAACGATGAGACATTCTCTCCTGTGGCTATGCTTAAATCCGTCAGGACACTGTTAGCTATAGATGCATATCTTGATTACGACATCTGGTAGATGGACGTCAAGACGACTTTCCTCAATGGATACCTCGAGGAGGATATCTACATAGAGCAGCCCCAGGGCTTCATAACTGAGGATGGCAAAGTATGCCAGCTAAAGAAATCCATCTATGGGGTCAAGCAAGCTTCTCGTAGCTGGAACATCAGGTTTGACGAAACCATAAAGAGTTATGATTTTGTGCAGAATCCTGATGAACCTTGTGTGTACAAGAAGCTTAGTGGGAATGCTATCGTGTTCATCATCCTTATCATTGGGAATGATACAGGGATGATGACCAGTGTGAAAATTTGGTTATCCCATACCTTTGAGATGAAAGATCTTGGAGAAGCCTCTTACATCTTAAGCCTGAAGTTGTTCAGAAATCGAGAAAAGAGGATTTTGAGATTGTCACAACATGGATACATTAAGAAGATTCTTGAACGATTCCGTATGGATAGTTCTAAGAAAGTATTCCTACCATTAAGACATGGTATCCACCTGTATAAAGGAATGGCTCCTCAAACTGTTGAGGAAAAGAAAGCCTTGGCTGGATATCCTTATGCATCAGTTTTAGGAAGCTTAATGTATGCCACGATGTGTACTAGGCCAAATATCTGCCATGCAGTGGGAGTGGTAAGTCGTTACCAATCCTGCTATGGAGAACAACACTGGAATGCAGTAAAGAACATATTCAAATATCTAAGACGGACGCAAGATTACATCTTGGTCTATGGAGATGGTGATCTCCAAGTCTTGGGATATACAGATTCCGAATTCCAATCGGATATTGATGATCAAAAGTAGACATCATGGTTTGTATTCTTGTTGAATGGTGGTGCTGTGAGCTGGAGAAGCAAGAAGCAGGACACTCCTGCAGATTCAACAACAGAAGCCGAGTACATTGCCGCATCGGATGCTGCAAAGGAGGCGGTGTGGTTGCGCAAGTTCATCCTGGAGCTTGGCGTAGTTGTTAGACATGCGAGCCCACGGCGAGCCATTATGCAATAAATGTTATAGCAAAAAAATCATTCCCTGATTTGAAATGAAGAATGAATAATTTGCATAATAGGTCCCTTAGTGCAATTAGGGTTATGTACCATGGCCATCTTAATGATCATACAGCTGTTGATTCAATTATTGAATCATAGAGGCTGATGCTTGGATGAATATCTAAAGGGTTAGATTGAGGACTCATCGAGCACCGTCAAATGATTGATAAGAGATGATCTCCAGCCTGAGTAGGAGATGGCAATCCTTATCTCAAAAGGCTGATATCTGACCGACTTCTTGATGCAGGTCCTCTGCATACGAATAGAGATTCGGATGTGTTAGATTAGTTAGGTCAAAGAGTTGACTTAACGAGATCGAGATAACCAAAGTCCTATATCGTATGCTGTCACGATACAGGCACACATCCTCTGACCGGAGACAGATGTGTTGCTATATGTCTGAGTATGTACATTTGGCAGACCAATAAGTTGATGACCAAACCAAGGTCTATACACCAGAGCGCTGGTGTGCATATAAGGGCATATGAGTAATACGATCTCTCAAAGGGATCATACAGGTTCATTTACTGAACCAGAAGACATCAGCTCACTCATGAGATATTGGAAAAAAAAATCAAATTCCATGCACGGTCGTCTCGCTTTGGAAGCTTGACTGAATTTGTAGGTTTGATATATATACTTTTGGAAAGTATATGATTAAGACCTAGGTATGATATATGCTTTTGGAAAGTATATGATCGATACCAACTCCCAATGATCTAATGAGAAACTTACTGATAAAACCATGGAGTAGACAGTATAAAGTTGATCAAATACTTCGGGTTTTATTCTGAGTCTTCCAGTATGCAGGATGTACAGGTATTGGGAATACCTGAGGGTGATGTGATCATAAACGATTGTATAACCATGACGCTTCCATTCCTAGGGAGTGATGAAACGGGTCTGGATTTTAGTGACTCCTCTCGGTAGAGAAGTAATCTGATCTTAGTCCAAATGTTGGACATTGATCTGAATGTGATTCAGATGCAATGAGAAGATTAGATTTGCGGTCTTGATTTAATCAATCATCTATGGGAGGCCCGCGATCTGGATTTGAGATATGATCTCAATATACAAGTCACTATACGTGGAACAATACAATCGCACTGTCCTTATCTCCAAGTATCTGTAGAGAAAGCGCATTATCCTTGAATGGGTTCAGGATAGTTTCATTGTTGATAATATATATCCGAGCATTGAGAAAATGGATAATTAAATGTGATTTAATTATCATGAATAATATGAATTTGATTCATATTATAAGGAGAATTATCTTAGATAATTAAATGTTATTTAATTATCAAAGATGAAAATAATTTGAATGTGATTCATATTATTTGGGCACAAGAGAATAGAGATCCAATATGATTAAATGTGATTTACTTATCATGGATATGAATAATGTGGATAGCAATATCCATATTAGTCATATATATTATTAATGTGATTTATAATATATAAGAGAGAGCTATTTGTAATTTACATTAGTTAATTAAATGTTAATGTGAATTGGATTCACATTGGACACTAAATTGAATATATAATTTACATTTTATTTTGGGTTGTGAATGTAATTCACAATTTTTTAATGGCAAGATTGCAATGTCTACAAAATAATTGTGAATTATTTTTGTAGAATAATTTGCAACAAAAGTTGTTGCATATGTAGGACACTATGTGAGATATAAGATCTAAGCATAATTGGAATAAAAAGGCATCCATTCCATACATGGAGTGGACGGCAAATTTGGGCTCTCCAAATTGGTGGCCATCCATTCTATACATGGAAGGAGGCTTGATTCTTTTCCAAGATATTCCATGTTTGTTGCTTTGATTTATATTGAAATATATTGATTGATTTTCAATATATTTAATTTATTTCAAAGATAACAATTAATTTTTGTTGATTTTTACCAACACAAATCTTAGCCATTAATAGAAACACAATCAATAAGGACCATTGGATTTGTGTTGTCCCATGGATCCCCAAAATGTTATAAAAGGAGAGGCACCCCATTGCTCTTCTTTACACAATGCTTGAGAAGCATCTCTCTCTCTCTCTCTCTCTCTCTCTCTTCTCTCTACACGTCAGCCCTCTCTCCCCCTCTCATGGCCGTCCATTATGGATGCCCTAGAGAGACTCTCCATCGGTACAACGTCGTCGTTATGCTGCCCGATGGTTTGCTCGTGGAACTCCGTCTACTTCGACGTGCCTTACTCGTGAAGAATACGTCGGATCTCGTGTGTCGAGATCAGGAGATCCACCGCTTGGATCATCAACATGGATTGCGAGAAGCACGCGATTCATCCCCGCACTCGCAAGCGTCTCCTCCGACAGATCCGACTTGAGACAGGAGGTCTCTTCGTTTAGAGACTCGATCACAACCACGCTTCAAGAGGTTACCCTAATACTTGTTTGTGGTTTAGACGAAACGATCCGAGGAGTGTTCTTGGATCATGTGGTTTCGTCACATGAAAAATTTTAATTTCCGCTGCATAGAACAACTAGTATGACTAGTCGTTCTCCGTCGTATCCGATACGACGATCACGTTTCCGTGATGCGCTTGAGGATTTAATCATATCCTTCAAGTGGTATCAGAGCCTTAGGTCGGTGGTGTTGGATACGATCCATTTAACCGAAGACGACTTGGGTTCATTAGGGCTTGCGACAGTTTTCTTGCATTTTATTTTCGCATCTCTGTTTTGATAATATTTTCGGCACTGTTTAAATTGTTTAAATAAGAAAATAATAATTATATTTTGTTCCCCATTAAATAAGGAAACCGTAGGATCTGAGTTTGCTTGATTTGGATTCCGTATGCTCAAGTTATGTTCATTTTAGTGAACATGTATCCACTGTTTCGAGGACTGCGGATCATGACGTAATTAAGGTGTTAATTGCGGATTTGAAACACCTTGAAATACGTGCAAATTACTTAGGTTCTGTTGTAAATCAAATTAGCAAACTTTAGGAACTTACTTTGCTTAATTTGGATTTAAATTGATTGAGATATGACATTTTATTAAGTGAGGGTCACTGCTGGAAATACTTTCCTAATCAAGAACCTAGTGATTGTCATTTAATTAATTAGTGAAATTAAATTGTTTAATTTCCTGGAATAATTGTGCATAAATATTTATGAAATATTTTATGATAATTATTTCCTTAAATGACATTGCCTTAACCAATATTTGATTAGATGTGATCTAGATCACTAATTGGTTACATGATCTACATGATCTAAATTCCAACAAACATGTTGTTTGAATAGGACTTGGGATTTGTTTAGTAAATCTCATTATAATGTTAATCAAAATTATTTTGGTTATTATTATATGGTATAATTTCGGTTGAAGAACTGATGAGCATCTCAAGTACAAATTGATCTATTTTACATTATCCTTTCCCGAGATGGATATGGTGTCTAGTCGGAGAGCATTGGGACAGCAGGTTGCAACGTATGTGGTCCGTCCCACTCTCGTCGTACTGGCCATGACAGGGGGTAGGGTTAGTATAATGCTTAAGAAATCATGATGTATTTCTAATTATTAAAATTCGAAATAATACGTATTTGAGATAATACCATGATTCAAGTAATAATTAAAATGTTTGTTGGATATTAATTGGATCATTAATTTAATATGATTAGATTAATTAGAATCCAATTAAGATTAAAACACTATATTATGAATAGAGATGTTATTTCCCTTGGAAGAATTAATCATAATGAATATGATTCATAATGATTAATTAAAATTTGAATATGAAATGGAGGATCACATAAATGACATCCATGGTCTCCCATCAAGGTGAAGGGTTCCGTCGCCAGGGATTGTATATAGGAGACGCATGTCTGAAGTGACATCTCCTGTATGCAAGCGCATCTGGATCGGGCTCTTAGCTTCTCGAAAAAGTAAGGACGTATGCGTAGTGACCCCAATATCGGGTCCTCATATTATTGGGGCGGTATTAGATTGCGCATAGCGAGTTGTATTCCTGTTGACGGTTGGTTCAATTAATGACGGGTCAACATTGCCTTAGGGGTGGTGGGCCCGGGTGTTAAAGACCGAATTAGGAGATGCAAGTTGGACTTGCAAGGTAGAATGTGTTCCTGCTTCTTTTTATCCGAGTTGCAGATTCTCATATTATTGGGATGTAACAAAGATAAGGAAGGAGATCCCAGATCTTGCTTGAGATGTAATGGTAAGTATATCTCTTACATTGAAAGTGATTAAGGGAATGAACTTTCAGTGTTGACATGGCAAGACAACTTTGATATAAAAAATTCCTAAATCAAAGTAAAATATGTATATATATATACTTATGCAAATTTCTTATTTCAGATAATCCTTCATTAAACACACTCAATGTTATACTCAATAATAACCAGTAAAATATCATGGATTGGACTCATGATCCAGATATTGTTCTTGCAGTTGGACACATAATGTATGTGGTTGCAGTATGCAAGTCTCCTCATACTAATGAGGAATGACAATTAAATAGATAATAGGACTACAACCCTAGGGTTTGTATGTCTCTATAGTCTTGATCTCATCGGATGTACTTTGGAAGTGACATGTTAATGATGATCACAATTGTCAATTAATACTTATAAAATCAATGAAGATATTCTGGCATACACATGTGCTCTCAACATTTATTCATAAATGACATGGTTCTCTGCATCATGCAGAATAGTGGCTCCATAAGAGATGATGTATTCAAAATGTCTGAATACCTACCTGAACCAATATTTCAAGAGTCTAGATGGATGTAGACATGATGAATGTCATCATTCTACTGTCTATACTCTAATCATTCATGAAGCTTCATAATATTCATATTATATGAATTTAATGAAGCATGTATAAATGTTGAAATGCTCTTACATTGAATTCTTTTGAATTTAACATAAGAGATCCTTAGTCTTAAGCAATGGTTGTTTATAGATAAAGGGAGCGCAGTGGAAGCATGGGTCGGACCCGAGTAAGAAGGAAAGTCAAAGAGTTGACCTACTTCTATGACTTCCATATGACATCCAAAGAGTTGGATGAATGCCAATACTGCAATAAGTTTATGTGTTGATAGTATGGCTATCAAGTCTGTCTAGAATCCTTAGAGAAGGACTCGGATGGAGCATCAGATTAATCTACATAAATCATTGATATTGACTTGCTTATTAAATAAGATAAAGTCAAATAATTGTATCTCAATCTTCTAATGACACTTGCAATAGGTTGCATATGTTTTAGAATACTAGAAAATTTGATCTTAAGGTCTATAGTTATCCACATGGATATTGATGCAATTGTTGAAACAATCTCTGTTGGATTGATAGACTTGTTAATTTCAGTAGGAGAGCCCTTAGTCTTAGAGAATGTCTCTATGACCTAGATATAAGAATACACTCATTGTTTGTTTCTAAATGTTGGAAATAAACATGAATTTGAGATAGAACTATCATAAAGAGTTACGATGGAGATATTTCAGATAGTAATCTAAAATCTAGTGGACCCCACTAAATTAGAAAATTGATAAAAGTTCATTAATATTTCTAAATACTGAAATTAAACTTTAAGATCAATAGGAGGATGAAGATCATTTGACAATGATCTAGCATCAAGCCTTGGACATTTGTCTATTGATTTGATCAATAGACTAGTAAGAGATAAAACTTTAGAATGTCTAAAATTTTTAAAACTTACATACTTCTGAATATTGTATTCAAAGTAAAATGTCCAATACACCCTTCTTTGGGAATGGTGTAAGATGTCAAGGTATTCAGGATCTCATACATATTGATGTATGCGGATCATCTATATCAAAGTAAATATTATGGATATGTGATATCTGTTGATGATTATGTATGATATGGGATTTCTTCTCTTCACCTAAGAAACCTTTGAAATGTTCAAAGATTTCATTAATTTTGGTTTAGAACCAAAGTTTGAAGGAAGATAAAATGAATTTAATCTAATCTAGGTAGCAAGTACCTGATAGATAAAATTCAAAGAATACCTTATGGAGATATGAATATCATTTCTATCTCAATCCTCCTAATAAACCTAAACTTAAGAGAGTTATAGGGAGATACAATTGGATCATGTGTGACATGATCTTATCAATTATAAATTTTAGCATAATTATCCCTTAGTTTCCAGGTATATATGTGTAGTAGAGACTACAATGTACATCCTTAATAAGGCTCCATGCATGCCGGAATCTAGCACTTGAGAGTGCCGCTTCATTAGGAAAATAAAGGATGGTATTGGATACCTACTTTATGACATTGAGATTCTTAAAATATCTCATCTCTGAGAATGTGATTCTTAGAGGTTGAGACTCTTGAGAATCAAGATGAAGATGAAGTGTAGGAACTCATTTAATCTTGAAAAGATAATGAGGCTCCTGAAATTGGAAACTAAAAGGACAATTAAAGATGAAACACTAAAACCTCTTCAAATGAGTTTGAGGAAGGATTCCATGTGTCAGAGAAATGTGACAATGATCGAACTTCATGTGATGAAGCTTCTGAAGGTCATAGCATGGATAGTTGGATGTTAGCGATAAAAGTCTAATGTAAACTTCATATACAAGTGTTGTATATGGACCCTCAAGGATCCACCTATATGGTTAAGACCTGTAAAGGTGTAAATAAATCTTCAAGAGAAAGAGAACCTGATGAGAAGGTAGAGACCTTCAAAGCATGGTTCGTAGCCATGAGCTACACACCGGAAGAGAAGACATTGCTTGTGATGAGACTTGCTCTTCGGTAACCATACTTAAATCATCAGAATGTTGCCGACCTTAACTACACGACTTGACTATTGCATCCTCAAGATGTAAGTTAAGATTGCATTCCTCTATGAATACCTCTCTAAGAATATCCACATGAAGTAGCCCCAGGGCTTCATGGTTGAGGAAAGCAAGGTGTGCAAGCTAAGGAATCCATCTATGGACTCAAATAAGCTTCTTGAAGTCGGACCATAAGATTTGATGAAATTATAAATGTTATGATTTCAGATGGAATCTTGATGAGCCAAGCGAAGCTTAGTGGGAGTGCCTTTGTGTTCATCGTGCTAAATGTAGATGATATCCTAATCATTTAAAATGATGTAAGGATAATAATAAGTGTTTTACAATCTGGTTGTTCCATAACTTGAGATATGATCTCAAGGATACCTCTTGGATCTTAGTTCTGAAGGTGTTCAGAAGCATAGAGAAGAGGGTATTGGGACTGTCAAATTAGTAGTACACCTTGGACATATTCCATTCTTGGGAATTCCAAGAAAGGCTTCCATCCCTTAAGATATGGTACTGACCTATCTAAAGGAATAGCACCTCAAAGAGTTGAGGAAGTGAATGCTAGAACTACTTGCACTTGTGGATTAGTTACGAGAAGCTGAGTGTATGCTAGATGTTTACAAAGGCCAGATATCTGCCATGCACTGGGAGTAGTAAAGTGTTACTAATCCTACTATGGAGATATAACACTTGATTGCAGTAATAACATTATCTTCAAAGATGACAAGATTTTTGAGATAATGATCTCAAAGTCTTATCTTCAAAAGCTTAAGACTTTATAGATAGAGATCTAAAAGGTCTTAACTGTGGATACCTTAAGAGATAATGATCTCCAGGAATAAAGGTATTCTAACAAGGATTATGGAAATACTGGTTAAGCTGTAGTGTAAAGTGGTATCAGAGCCTTAGGTTGACGGTTTTGAATATGATTCGAAAAACCGAGGACAACTTGGGTTCGTTAAGGTCGCGAAAGTTTTTTATCGCATTTGATTTCGCAGATCTGTTTAGTAAATAATTTCGACCATATTTAAATTGTTTAAGCACGAATTATTTACTTGTATTTTGTTCCCCATTAAATAAGGAAACTATAGGATCTAAGTTTGCGTAAATCGGATTTCGTATGCTCTAGATATGGTTGTTTTAATGAACATGTATGCACTGTTGCGGGAACAGTAGATTTTAACATGATTAAAGAGTTAATTACTGTTACCATCTGCCTCGAAATGCGTGAAACATCACTTGACTTCTGTCCTAAATCAAGTTAGCAATCTTTGAAAATTGAGTTTGACTAATTTGGATTTAAATTGATTGAGATATGTTAATTTTAGTGAGTAGGAGTCACTACTGAAATTACAGTCCTAATCTAGAACCAAGTGATTGTCAATTAGTGAAATTAATTGTTAATTTCGTGAAATAATCATGAAAAATATTTGTGAAATATTGGAAGATGATTATTTACATAATTGACTTGGCCTCAACCAATTAATTGATTAGATTTTATCTAAATCATAATTGGAAACACGATCATCAAACTTGATGCTTGAATAGTGATTGTCATTTAATCAATTAGTGAAATTAAATTGTTTAATTTCCTAGAATAATTGTGCATAAATATTTGTGAAATATTTGATGATAATTATTCCCTTAAATAACATTGCCTTAACCAATAATTGATTAGATGTGATCTAGATCACTAATTGGTTACATGATCTACATGATCAACATTCCAACAAACATGTTGCTTGAATAGGACTTGGGATTTGTTTACCAAATCTCATTATAATGTTAATCAAAAATTGTTTTGATTATTATTATATGGTATAATTTCGGCTGAAGAACCGGTGATCATCTCAAGTACAAAGTGATTTATTTTGCATTATCCTTTCCCGAGGTGGATATGGTGTCTAGTCGAGAGCATTGGGGTTACGGGTTGCAACGTATATGGTCCGTCCCACTCTCGTCGATACTGGCCATGACAACGGGTAGGGTTAATATAATGCTTAAGAAATCATGATGTATTTCTAATTATTAAAATTCGAAATAATACGTATTTGAGATAATACCATAATTCAAGTAACAATAAAAATGTTTGTTGGATATTAATTGGATCATTAATTTAATATGATTAGATTAATTGGAATCCAATTAAAATTAAAATACTCTATTATGAATAGAGATGTTAATTCTCTTGGAAGAGTTATTCATAATGAATATGATTCATAATGATTAATTAAAATTTGAATATGATATGGAGGATCACATAAGTGACATCCATGGTCTCCCGTCAAGGCGGAGGGTTCCGTCACCAGGGTTTGTATGTAGGAGACGCATGTCCGAAGTGACAACTCCTGTATACAAGCGCATCTGGATCGGGCTCTTCGCTTCTCGAAAGAGTAAGGACGTATGCATAGTGACCCCAATATCAGATCCTCATATTATTGGGGCGATATTAGATTGTGCATAGCAAGTTGTATTCCTGTTGACGGTTGGTTCAATTAATGACGGGTCAACATTGCCTTAGGGGTGGTGGGCCTGGGTGTTAAAGACCGAATTGGGAAATGCAAATTGGACTTGCAAGGAATGTGTTCCCGCTTCTTTTTATCCGAGTTGTAGATTCTCATATTATTGGGATGTAACAAAGATAAGGAAGGAGATCCCAGATCTTGCTGAGATATAATGGTAAATATATCTCTTACATTGAAAGTGATTAAGGGAATGAACTTTTAGTGTTGACATGGCAAGACAACTTTGATATAAAAATGCTAAATCAAAGTAAAATATGTATATATATAAATATATACACTTACGTAAATTTCTTATTTAAGATAATCCTTCATTAAACCCACTCAATGTTATACTCAATGATAACCAATAAAATATCATGGATTGATCTCATGATCCTGATATTGTACTTGCAGTTGGACACATAATATATGTGGTTGTAATGTGCAAGTTTCCTCATAATAATGAGGAATGACAATTAAATGAATAATAGGACTACAAACCTAGGGTTTGTATCTCACTATAGTCTTGATCTCTCATCGAATGTACTTTGGAAGTGACATGTCGATTATGATCGCAATTGTCGAATAATCCTTATAAAATTAATGAATATATTCTGGCATACATATGTGCTCTTGACATTTAACATGAATGAGATGGTTCACTGCATCATGCAGAATGGTGGCTCTATAAGATATGATGTATTCAAATTGTTTGAATACCTACCTGAACCTATGTTTTAAGAGTTTAGATGGATGTAGATGATGAGTGTCATTATTCTACTATCTATACTCTAGTCATTCATGAAGCTTCATAATATTCATAGTGTATGAATTTAATGAAGCATGTATAAATGTTGAAATGATCTTACATTGAACTCTTTTTTTAATTTAACGTAAGAGATCCTTAGTCTTAAGCAATGATTGCTCATAGATAAAGGGAGCACAGTGGAAGCATGGGTTAGACCCAAGTAACAAGTGTAGTCAAAGAATTAACTGTACCTCTGTGACTTCCATATGACATCCAAAGAGTTGGATGAATGCCAACACTGCAATAAATTGATGTGTTGATAGTACGACTATCAAGTCTGTCTAGAATCCTTAGAAAAGGACTCGGATGCAGCATCAGAATAATCTACATAAATCATTGATATTTACTTACTTATTGAATAAGATAAAGTGTAATAATTGTGTCTCAATCTTCTAACAACACTTGCAATGGGTTGCATATGTTTTAGAAGACTGAAAAAATTTGATCTTAAGGTTTATAATTATCCAGATGGACATTGATGCAATTGTTGCAACAATTTCCATTGGATCACTAGACTTCATAATTTCAGTGGGAGAGCCCTTAGTCTTAGAGAATGTCTCTATGACCTAGACATTAGAATACACTCATTGTTTGTTTCTAAATGTTGGAAATAAACATGAATTCTGGAATGGACCTATCATAAAGAGTTATGATGAAGATATTTCAGAAAGTAATCTAAAATCTAGTGGACTCCACTAAATTAGAAAATTAATGAATGGTTCATTAACATTTCTAAATATTGAAATTAAACCTCAAGATCAATAGGAGGATGAAGATCATTTGACAATGATCGAGCATCAAGCCTTGGACATTTGTCTATTGATTTGATCGATAGACTAGTAAGAGATGAAACTTTAGAATGTCTAAAATTTCAAAGCTTACATACTTATGAATATTGTATTCAAAAGGAAAAATGTCCAATACACCCTTCTTTGGGAATGGTGTAAGATGTAAAGGTATTTAGGGTCTCATACATATTAATGTATGCGGATCATCTATATCATAGTAAACATTATGGATATGTGATATCTATTGATGATTATGTATGATATGAGATTTCTTCTCTTTACCTAAAGAAACCTTTGAAATGTTCAAAGATTTCATAATTTTGGCTTGGAACCAAAGTCTGAAGGAAGATGAAAATGAATTTGATCTAATCTAGGTAATCAGTACCTATTAGATGAATTCATGGTATGCCTTATGAAGAAAGGAATATTATTCCTATCTCCCTCCTCCTAATGAACCTAAACTCAATAGAGTTGTATGGAGATACAATTGGATCATGTGTGACATGATTCGATCAATGATGAATTTTTAGCATAAATTCCTCTTAGTATCCAGATATATATGTAGTAGAGACTACATATAATTCCATGCAAGTAAGCTGGAAATGAGCACTTGAGAATGCTGCTTCATTAGGAAAATAAAGGATGGTATTGGATACCTACTTTATGACCTTGAGATTCTTAAAATATCTCATCTCTGAGAATGTGATTCTTAGAGGTTGAGACTCTTGAGAATCAAGATGAAAATGAAGTGTAGGAACTCATTTAATCTTGAGAAGAAAATGAGGCTCCTGAAATTGGAAACTAAAAGGACAATTGAAGATGAAACACCAATACCTCTTCAAATGAGTTTGAGGATGGATTCCATGTGTCAGAGAAATCTGGCAATGATCGAACTTCATGTGATGAAGCTTCTGAATATCATAGCATGGATAGATGGATGCTAGCAATAAAAGTCTAATATAGACTTCATATACAAGTGTTGTATATGGACCCTCGAGGATCCACATATATGGGTAAGACCTATAAAGGTGTAAATGGATCTTCAAGAGAAAGGGAACCTGATGAGAAGGTAGAGACCTTCAAAGCACGGTTTGTAGCCATGAGTTACACACCGGAAGAGAAGACATTGGTTGCGATGAGACTTGCTCTTCGGTGACCATGCTTAAAACCATCAGAATATTGCTAACCTTAGCTATACAACTTGACTATTGCATCTTCAAGATGTAAGTCAATGTTGCATTTCTCTATGAATACCTCTCTAAGGATATTAACATGAAGTAGCCCCAAGGCTTCATGGTTGAGGAAAGCAAGGTATGGAAGCTAAGGAATCCATCTATGGACTCAAATACGCTTCTTGAAGTTGGACCATAAGATTTGATGAAATTATAAATGTTATGATTTTAGATAAACTCTTGATGAGCCATATGAAGCTTAGTGGGAGTGCCTTTGTGTTCATCGTGTTAAATGTAGATAATATCCTAATCAGTTAGAATGATATAAGGATGATAATAAGTGTTTTATAGACTGGCTATTCCATATCTTGAAATATGATTTCAAAGATACCTCTTAGATCTTAGTTCTGAAGTTGTTCTGGAACAGAGAGAAGAGGGTATCGGGACTGTCACATTAATAGTACATCTTGGACATATTCCATTTTATGGAAAATTCCAGGAAACGCTTCCATCCCTTAAGATATGGTACTGACCTATCTAAAGGGACAGCACCTCAAAGAGTTGAGGAAGTGAATGCTAGAACTACTTGCCCTTGGGCATCAGTTCTAAGAAGCCGGGTGTGTACTAGATGTGTACAAAAGCCAGATGGCTGCCATGCAGTGGGAGTAAACTGTTACTAATCCTACTATGGAAATAAAACACTTGGTTGCAGTAATAACAAAATCTTCATAGATGACAAGAATTTTGAGATAGTGATCTCAAAGTCTTATCCTCAAAAGCTTAAGACTTTATAGATAGAGATCTAAAAGGTCTTAACTGTGGATACCTTAAGAGATAGTGATCTCCAAGAATGAAGGTATTCTGATAAGGATTATGGAAATATTGGTTATGATAATTGTTAAGCTATAGTGTCAAGGACACTGTAATTAACAAGATTGAGTATTGGTTGCATAAGATGGGACATTCGCATTAGATGCGAGAACTGTTACTGGGGATATGCAAGTGCCGTAAAAGGACTTGGCCTAGTCTCGCGGGAACAGAGTGATTGATCAGCTTACCTATCTATTTTCTAAATAGCCTATGATTGTCACATGAGTGGGGGTTTAAATGATTAGCCCATTAATGGCTCTTTGGACTAGTGGGAGATTGTTGGACACACGATCCCATGGCGAGCCATTATGCAATAAATGTTATAGCAAAAAAATCATTCCCTGATCTGAAATGAAGAATGAATAATTTACATAATAGGTCCCTTAGTGCAATTAGGGTTATGTACCATGACCATCTTAATGATCATACAGTTGTTGATTCAATTATTGAATCATAGAGGCTGGTGCTTGGATGAATATCTAAAGGGTTAGATTGAGGACTCATCGAGCACCGTCAAATGATTGATAAGAGATGATCTCCAGCCTGAGTAGGAGATGGCAATCCTTATCTCAAAAGGCTGATATCTGACCGACCTCTTGATGCAGGTCCTCTGCATAGGAATAGAGATTCGGATGTGTCAGATTAGTTAGGTCAAAGAGTTGACTTAACGAGATCGAGATAACCAAAGTCCTATATCGTATGCTGTCACGATACATGCACACATCCTCTGACCGGAGACAGATGTGTTGCTATATGTCTGAGTATGTACATTTGGCAGACCAATAGGTTGATGACCTAACCAAGGTCTATACACTGGAGCGCTAGTGTTCATATAAGGGCATATGAGTAATACGATCTCTCAAAGGGATCATAGAGGTTCATTTACTAAACCGGAAGACATGAGCTCACTCATGAGATATTGGAAAAAAAATCAAATTCCGTACACGGTCGTCTCGCTTTGGAAGCTTGACTGAATTTGTAGGTTTGATATATATACTTTTGGAAAGTATATGATCAAGACCTAGGTATGATATATGCTTTTGGAAAGTATATGATCGATACCAACTCCCAATGATCTAATGAGAAACTTACTGATAAAACCATGGAGTAGACAGTATAAAGTTGATCAAATACTTCGGGTTTTATTCTGAGTCTTCCAGTATGCAGGATGTACATGTATTGGGAATACCTGAGGGTGATGTGATCATAAACGATTGTATAACCATGACGCTTCCATTCCTAAGAGTGACGAAACGGGTCTGGATTTTAGTGACTCCTCTCGGTAGAGAAGTAATCTGATCTTAATCCAAATGTTGGACATTGATCTGAATGTGATTCAGATGCAATGAGAAGATTAGATTTGTGATCTTGATTTAATCAAGCATCTATGGGAGGCCCGCGATCTGGATTTGAGATATGATCTCAATGTCCAACTCACTATGCGTGGAACAATACAATTGCCCTGTCCTTATCTCCAAGTATCTGTGGAGAAAGCGCATTATCCTTGAATGGGTTCAGGATAATTTCATTGTTGATAATATGTATCTGAGCATTGAGAAAATGGATAATTAAATGTGATTTAATCATCACGAATAATATGAATTTGATTCATATTATAAGGAGATTTATCTTAGATAATTAAATGTTATTTAATTATCAAAGATGAAAATAATGTGAATGTGATTCATATTATTTAGGCACAAGAGAATAGAGATCTAAGATGATTAAATGCGATTTAATTGTCATGGATATGAATAATGTGGATAGCAATATCCATATTAGTCGTATATATTATAAATATGCGTTAATGTGAATTGGATTCACATTGGACACTCAATTGAAAATGTAATTTACATTTTATTTTGGGTTGTGAATGTGATTCACAATTTTTTTAATAGCAAGATTGCAATGTCTACAAAATAATTGTGAACTATTTTTGTAGAATAATTTGCAACAAAAGTTGTTGCATATGTGGGACACTATGTGAGATATAAGAAGCATAATTGGAATAAAAAGGCATCCATTCCATACATGGAGTTGACGGCAAATTTGGGCTCTCCAAATTGGTGGCCGTCCACTCTATACATGGAAGGAGGCTTGATTCTTTTCCAAGATATTCCATATTTGTTGCTTTGATTTATATTGAAATATATTGATTGATTTTCAATATATTTAATTTATTTCAAAGACAACAAATAATTGTTGTTGGTTTTTACCAACACAAATCTTAGCCATTAAACGAAATACAATCATTGAGGACCATTGGATTTGTGTTGTCCCATGGATTGAGATCCATGGATCCCAAAATGTTATAAAAGGAGAGGCACCCCATTGCTCTTCTTTACACAATGCTTGAGAAGCATCTCTCTCTCTCTCTCTTCTCTCTACACGTCAGCCCTCTCTCTCCCTCTCATGGCCGTCCATCACGGATACCCTAGAGAGACTCTCCATCGCCACAGCGTCGTCGTTATGCTGCCCGATGGTTTGCTCGTAGAACTCCCTCTACTTCGACGTGCCTTGCTCGTGAAGAAGACGTCAGATCTCGTGTGTCGAGATCAGGAGATCCACCGCTTGGATCATCAACATGGATTGCGAGAAGCACGCGATTCATCCCCACGCTCGTAAGCGTGTCCTCTGACGGATCGAACTTGAGACAGGAGGTCTCTTCGTTTAGAGACTCGATCACAACCACGCTTCAAGAGGTAACCCTAATACTTGTTTGTGGTTTAGACGAAACGATCCGAGAAGTGTTCTTGGATCATATGGTTTCATCACATGAAAAATTTTAATTTCCGCTGCATAGAACAACTAGTACGACTAGTCGTTCTCCGTCTTGTCCGATACGACGATCACACTTCCGTGATGCGCTTGAGGATTTAATCATATCCTTCAGTAGTTTCCTCTGATACTCCCATCCCGTTACTCTGGATAACATGGGAGCCATTGCCTAGGCAAAGGAACCCAGATGGCATCAGAAGAGCAAGCACGCGGAAAGGCAATACCACATCATTCGGGAGATTCAAAAGCGCGGTGACATCATCATCACCAAGGTGGCCTCTGCCGACAACGTTGCTGATCCTCTTACCAAACCTTTGACACAGAAGGTTTTCGACCAACATGTAATGAGTATGGGTTTAAGGATTGTTCCTGAATGGTTCTGAGGGCTAGTGGGAGATTGTTAGCAATGTGAGCCCCGGGCGACCATTCCTACAATAAATGTTATTGTAATAAATGATTTATCAATAAAAGTTATTGATTATTTTTCACTCCCTTTCTGAGATTGAATGAATGAATGCACTATAAGGTCCTTCAGTACAATAAGGGTTATGTACCATGGACAACTTGATGATCATACAGCTGTTGATTCATTGAATGAATCATAGATGCTGATGCTTGGATGAATATCTAAGGAGTTAGATAGAGGACTCATCAAGCATCATTAAATGATTGTTAAGTGATGATCTCCAGTCTGAGTGGGAGATGGCAATCCTTTCTCATATGGCTGATATCTGACTGACCTCTTGATGCAAGTCCTCTGCATGGGAATAGTAATTCAGACGTGTCAGATTAGTTGAGTCAATGGGTTGACTCAACAAGATCGAGATAACCAAAAGACCTATTTTGAATGCTGTCACATCATAGGCAAGCATCCTCTGACCAGAGATAGATGTGTTGCTATATGTCTAAGCATGTTCATTTGGCAGACCAATAGGTTGATGACCTAGCCAAGGTCTATACACCGACGAACTGGTGTGTATGTGAGGACATATGAGTAATACGATCTCTCAAAGGGATCATACATGTTCACTTGTGAACCGGGAGACATGAGCTCACTCATGAGGTATTGGGACTGATCAAATTCCATGCATGGTCGTCATGCTTTGGAAGCATGACATGAATTTGAAGGTAAGATATATGCTTTGGGAAAGCATATGATCTATACCAATTCCCAAGTGACCAAGATTGAGAAACTTAATGATCAAACCCTGAAGATGACAGTGTAAAAGTGATTTATATCTTCATGATGATCATAGGTTTTCCAGTATGCAGGATGTACATGTATTGAGAATACCTGAGGGTGATGTGATCATAAACGATTGTATAACCATGGCGCTTCCATTCCGAGGGAGTATGAAACAAGATTGGATTTTAGTGACTCCTCTCAATAGAGAAGTGACCTAATCTTAGTCCATGTATTGGACATTGATCTGAATGAGATTCAGATGCAATGAGAAGAATAGGTTTACGGTCTTGATTTGATCAAGCATCTGTGGGAGGTCCATGAGATCTGGATTTGAGATGTGATCTCAACATCCAAGTCACTATACGTGGAACAATACAATCGCCCTGTCCTTATCTCCAAGTATCTGCGGAGAAATCACATTATTCTTGAAAGGGTTCAAGAATAATTCCATAAATCTAAGCATTAAAGAATTGATGATTAAATGTGATTTAGTCATCTTGATGTGCGTGGAAATTATCCAATGTAATTAAATGTGATTTAATTATTGTGGATGAGAATAATGTGGATAGCAATATCTAATTATTTATAATATATTATAAATGTGATTTATAATGTATTAGAGAGAGCTAATTATAATTTATATTTGTTGATTAATTACTAATGTGTATTGGATAAACATTGTGTAATTAATTGAAAATGTAAATTATATTTTGTTTTGGGTTGTGAATATGATTCACAATTTTTCAATGGCAAGATTGCAATATTCTTAAAATTAATTATGCATTATTTTTGAAGAATAAATCACAACAAAAGTTGTTGGAAATAATAATGGAGAATTCCATAGAGATATGCAATCTCATGAAATCTCATGAGATTGCCTCCATATGGAATGAAGTGGGCGGCCACCAAGTCCTACTTGGAATGGGTGGCCGTCCACCTTGATATACATGGGAGATGTAATCTCCATGTATATTCTCTCCTTATTTGGTTGATGTAATTTAGAATTGATTTATTTTTGATTTTGTCAAATATATTTTGATCTAAATTAAATCATAATTTGTTGGCTTTTACCAACAACAATCTTGGCCATTGGATTGAATATAAATCATTCTCATCCATTAATTTTATATGTCCCATGGATTGAGATCCATGGATCCCAAAACCCTATAAATAGAGAGGCATACCATGCTCTCTAGGTCTATACAATTTTGGAGCCAAATCTCTCTCTCTCTCATTCTTCTCACACGTCAACTCTCTCTCCCTCTTCTTGGTGGCCGTCCACCAAACCCTAGAGGAGAGACTCGTTGTCGCCTTCGCCACCACGCCACTGCTTCGACGTTCTTCGGTTCTCCGTCTTCTTGGAGTGTTATTCTCACAAAGAGGACGTTCTATCTCGTACGACGAGATCAGGAGTTCGCCGTGCTTGGATTGACTTGTTGGATTGCGAGGATCATGCGGTTCATCCCCGCGCTCGCAAGTGACCTCTCCGACGATCGTACTTGAGACAGGAGGTCTCTTTTTCTTAGAGACTCGATCAACCACGCTTCAAGAAGTATTCCTTTATACTTGTTGTGGTTCTAGATGAAACGACCCGAGAATTGTTCTTGGATGATGTGGTTTCATCGCATGAAAATTTTTTAAATTCCGCTGCATAGAACAACTAGTGCGACTAGTTGTTCTCCGCCTTATTCGATGCGACGATCACGCTTCCGTGATGCGCTTGAGGATTATACCATATCCTTCATCCTCCACATCCTCTTTCTCCGACCACCCTCCCCTTGCAACTTCCTCCATCCAATCTTAGGTATAATTTCCATTTTTGTTCTTCTTCTTCATCCTCCATTCTTGTTCTTCTTCTTCCTCTTTATTCTCTCTCTCTCTCTCTCTCTCTTTACTACACCTCCATTTGTAAACCAAATCGTCAAATTTTATGTATTTCCACGTATAAATAATCCATTCTGATTATGAATATGATTTTTTTTCCAATTTTTTTGGGAAAATTCTAGGATCGATAAGGAAGTCATTTACAATGCTAAATAATCTTCTGTTACAACAAGCAATCCCTTGGAGGAGGACATGCTGGAGGAGGAGTTGTGATTTTTCCCGTTATGCCCTTCTTAACTACATTACTGTTTGAATAGAACATGGTTTAATTCAAATCATTAACGGCCAAACTAACGAAGGGTACAAGTGATCATTGTTGAATAAGTTAGGGGTTGAACTGATATTCCAAAAAAAGGAGGGGTATAACTGATATTGCAATATCTCAAAGGGGTACAACTGAAAAAATTCATTATATATCGGTCTCTCTCAACTATTACAAGTGGTGTGGTACCCTTCAAGTAAATCAAGTCCCACTAATACATGATGTGTGATTAAACTTGTAGATGTGGTAATTAGAACTTTAAAAGATCCAATTAGCCATCTTCGTACACATACTCTACCAGAACCGTATGTAATATAAATAGATCATAAAGGACTTAAGTCTTCTCAATTTTCTTCTCAATCTTCACTTTTTGAGACCTCATGGCTCTTCTCCAAAATGTTCCAATACTTTTTGAGACCTCATGGCTCTTCTCCAAAATGTTCCAAATATGAAGAGAGGAGAAGATACAAATGTGTCCACTGATTAAAACATGTCTATAATCAGGTTGGAAACATGCAAAAGTTCTGAATGAATTTGACACTATAACAAAATGAGTCTATAGTAGTATTTTTATAAAACCCATCACAATATAGTTAAGGGCTAAGTATATAATGACAATCTCATGTTAGCCATGTGAGCCCGAGGGGAACCATTCTTACAATAAATGTTATTGTAATATTTTATTTATCAATAAAAGTTATTGATTTATTCATTCCCTTTCTGAGATTAAATGAATGAATGCACTAGAAGGTTATTCTGTACAATTAGGGTTATGTACCATGACCATCTTAATGATCATACAACTATTGATTCAACAACTGAATCATAGATGTTGGTGCTTGAATGAATATCTAACGAGTTAGATTGAGGACTCATCAAGTATCATCAAATGATTATTAAGAGTTGATCTACAGTCTAAGTAGGAGATGTCAATCCTTTTTCATTAGGCTGATATCTTACCGACCTCTTGATGTAGGTCCTCTGCATGGGAATAGAGATTTAGATGTGTCAGATTAGTTAGGTCAAGGAGTTGACTTAACGAGATCGAGATAACCAAAATACTATGTTGTATACTATCTTGATATATGCAGACATCATCTGATCGGAGACAGATGTGTTGTTATATCTTTGAGTGTGTACATTTGGTAGACCAATAGGTTGTTGACCTAACCAAGGTCTATACACTGACGAGCTAGTGTGCATGTAAAGGCATATGAGTAATACAATTTTTCAAAAGGATCATACAGGTTCACTTATGAACTGGAAAACACGAGCTCACTCACAAGGTATTGGGACCGATCAAATTCCATGCATGGTCATCATGCTTTGGAAGCATGACAAGAATTTGTAGGTATGTTATATGCTTTGGGAAATAATATGATCGATACCGACTCCCAATGACCAAGATTGAGAAACTTGATGATGAAACACTAAAGATGACAATGTAAAATTGATCTATATCTTCGGGTTTATCATAAGTCTTCCAGTATGCAGGATGTATAGGTATTAGTAATACTTGAGGGTAATGTGAACATAAACGATTATATAACCATGACGCTTTCATTTTGAGTGAATGATGAAATAGGTCTGAATTTTAGTGACTCGTCTTAGTAGAGAAGTAACCTGATCTTGGTCCAAGTGTTGAACATCGATCTGAATGAGATTCAGATGCAATAAGAAGATTAGGTTTATGGCCTTGATTTAATCAAGCATCTATGAGAGGTCTGTGGGATCTGAATTTGAGATGCGATCTCAATATCCAAGTCACTATACGTGGAACATAAAATTGTCTTGTCCTTATCTCCAAGTATTTACAGAGAAAGCGCATTATTCTTGAAAGAATTCAAGAGTAATTCCATTATTGAATTATATCCAATCATTAATAAATGGATAATTAAATGTGATTTAATTATCATGAATAATGTCAATTTGATTCATATTATTTGAATGCATGAGAATGATAATGCAATATAATTAAATGTGATTTAATTATTATGGATATGAATAATGTGGATAACACTATCCAATTATTCATAATATATTATAAATATGATTTATAATGTATTAAAGAGAGCATATTATGATTTATATCTATTGATTAATTATTGACGTGAATTGGATTCACATTGGATAATAAATTGAAAATGCAAGTCACAATTTATTTTGTATTGTGAATTTGATTAACAAATTTTCAATGACAAAAATGCAATATTCACAAAAATAATTATGAATTATTTTTGTAGAATAATTTACAACAAGTGTTGTTGTAAATCATGGAGAATTTACAAGGAATAATGCAATCTCATGAGATTCACCCTTCCATGTTGGAAGGGTGGACGACCACCCAATCCTATTAGAAAAGGGTGGTCGTCCACTTTATTACATGGAAGAGTGTAATCTCCATTCCATTATCTCTATATTTGATTGATTTAATTTTGGAACTAATTTATATCGATTTATTAATATATATGTAAACTAAATTAAATTTATTATTGTTCTGATTTCCAACAAAATTTGAGCCATTGAAAAAATCAATCTCATCCATTGATTTTGTGTAGCCCATGGAATGTGATCCATGGACTCCCAAAATAACATATAAGAAGAGGTACTCCTTGCTCTTCATGTTACAACATCTATTGTGACATCAAGCTCTCTCTCTCTCATTCTCACGCATACTCTTTCTCTCTCTCATTGGGTGGACATCCATCCAAACCTTAGAGAAAAGACACCACCATCGTCGCATCGATATTGTGCCGTCTCCATAGATGCTTGGTTCTCCATCTTCTTTAGAGTGCTTCGCTCGTGCAGAAGACGTAAGGTCTTGTGCGATGAGATCAGGAGTCCCTTTGCTTGGATCGACTAATTGGATTGCGAGAAGAACACGATTCATCCCCGTGCTCGCAAGCGTCTCCTCCTCATATCAGACTTGAGACAGGAGATCTCTCTTAGAGATTCGGTCACAAACACACTAGAAGAGGTATTCCTTTACCTATTATATGATTTATATGAAATGATCCAAGATGTGTTATTGGATCATATGATTTCATCGAATAAAAAATTTTAAATTCCGCTGCATCGAATAACTAGTACGACTAGTCGCGCTCGATCGTATATACGATCCTCACGCTTCTGTGATGCACTTAAGGATTCTCTAATATCCTTCAAGTTGTATCCAAGCCTTAGTTCAGAGGTTTTGGATACGATCCATAAACCTAGGAAGACTTGGGTTTATTGGGGTTTGTGAAAATTTTATCGCATTTGATTCACACAGACCTGTTTTGTTAATATTTTAGGCCTTATTTAAGTTGTTTAAACACAAAATTATCACTTGTATAATGTTTCCAATAAAATAAGAAAATAATGGGATTTGATTTTAAGTGATTTATAATATGATTGCTCAAGTTATCATCATTTTAATGAACATGTATCCACTGTTTCAGGGGTGGCGAATCTTGACGTAATTAAAGAGTTTCTTACTAATTGGAAATGCTTAGAAATATGTGTTAATCACTTGGATTCTGTTGTAAATCAAATTAGCAAACTTTGGAAATTTATTTTGCATCATTTAGATTTAAATTGATTGAGATATGTTAATTTTAGTAAGGGTCATTACTGGAAAATTACATTCATAATTAAGAACCCTGTGATTGTTATTTAATCAATTAGTGAAATTAATTGTTAATTTTCCTGAAATAATTATGGATAAATATTTTAGAAATATTTGATTGATAATTATTTCATTAAATGACATTGCTTTAACCAATAATTGATTAGATATGATCTAGATCACAAATTGGTTACATGATCATCTTCCAACAAACAAACTTGCTTGAATATGATTGGAATTTATTTAGAAAATTTCTTTATAATATAAATCAAAATGATTTTTATTATTATATGGTATAATTTCAGTTGAAAAACCAATTATCATCTCAAGTACAAAGTGATCAATCAACATTTTCCCAACCTGAGGTGGATGTGATGTCTAGTCGACGAGTAGGAAAGGGATAATGCATGAAGGATCATGATATATTTTTTAATTATTAAAATTAGAATAGTACGTACTTTGAGGTAATACCATCCTTTTAAGTAACAATCAAGTTTGTTGATTGAATTGGATTGATAATTGATTTAATGTGATTAAATTAATTATATCCAATTAAAACACTCTATTATGAATATATGTGTATTCCTAGAGAAGAATTAATTATATAATTTTGATTAATGATACTTAATTAGAATTTGAATATGAGGTGGAGGATCACATAAGTGACATCCATGGTCTCTCGTTAAGGCGAAGGGTTTCGTCTCCAGGGATTGTACGCAGGAGATGCATGTCCGAAGTGACAGCTCCTGCATACAAGTGCATCTGGATCGGGTTCTTTATTTCTCAAAAGAGTAGGGTCGTATGCGTAGGGGCCCCAATATGAAGTTCTCATATTATTGGGGTGATATTAGCTTGCGCATAGCGAGTACTAATCCCGTTGACGGTTGGTTCAATTAACGACGGGTCAACATCACCTTAGGGGTGGTGGGCCCGGGTATTAAAGACCGAATTGGGAAATACAAGTTGGACTTGCAAGGCAGAATGTGTTCCTACTTCTTTTTATCCGAGTTACAGGTTCTCATATTATTGGGATGTGATAAAGATAAAAAGGAGATCCCAATTCTTGCTAGAGATATAGCAGCAAGTATATCTCTTTCTTTGAAAGAGATTAAGGGAATGAACTTTCAAAGTTGAAAAGGCAAGACTAATTTACAACTGAATATATTTTCATATATTCTAATATAGTGCATTCTTAATTTCAGAAAATGAAGTTCATGAACCCTCTTAGCAGACTCCTGGAGGTCAATCAGCTGACCGGGCCAAATTATTCAGATTGGATCCGAAATTTAGATTTTATCCTTTCTACTGAGTGCATCTCATATATGTTATCAAAGGACAAGTATATAGACCCACAGACTCCAAAAAAAATTTATAATGAAAAATATGATGAAGACTAAAATTTAGTAAAATGTTACATTTTGTGTTCATTATCTAATGTACTTCAGAAGCAGCATGTGGAGATGAACACTTGCCAAGAGATCATGCTGAATCTGAAAGAAATGTTTGGTGATGTAAAGCGCACATAGTATTATAATGTAATGAATTATTCGCTGCAAGATGCAGAAGGGAACCTTTCTCAGAGAACATGTACTCAAAATGTTTGGGTACCTCTTTGAACTGGAAACCCTAGGAGCCTTCATGGATTCAGACATGCAGGCTGAGTTTATTATGTTATCACTCCCTAAGTCTTTCAACAACTTTGTGGTTACGTTCCACCTGAGCAAAGTTGATTTTACTAATGTTGGGCTATTGGCTGCATTAAAGTCTGTAGAAGATATAATGAAGAAGGATGACCCCTCTGGCAATGCGATGGTTGCACAAGTCAGAGGAAAGCACGATCGGAAGTAAGGTTCTCTGAAGGGTCCGACCTAGAAGAGAAAGAAGAAGAGTTAAGGCGTTGGCTCATCTTCTAATGCATCCACGTTGATAGCTTTGAAGAAAACTGAATTATGTTACCACTGTAAGAAGCTGGGGCACTGAAGGCGTAACTCCCCAAAATACCTGAAGTATGTCGACAAAGGTAAAGCCCCCTGCAGGTATGAATTCTACTTTTATCATTGAAACTAATGTTCTCATTGGACGAGAAGGAAGTTGGGTTGTTGATCTAGTGCTTATGTTCATGTATACAATTTGTTGCATCTATTTAAGAAAACTAAGAATCTTGATATGGCAAAACTCGTTCAAAAATAGCTCATACACAGTTTCCCTCGATAAGTCTAACTCATCTCTCATAGAAGTTGTCCATGATTTCAACCCATTCGAAGCCACTGATTCAAAAGGACTTGTATAATATGGTACATCCTCATCTATTATGTACCATGATGCCTTGCATCTATAGAAATAATAATCTTCTATCAATGTAGGTTGTGTTATAGGTCTGTTCTTGGCAACTATGATCATGAATTATGCATGTTCATCCTTTTCTTATAAAGAACTATCATTATGTATAAGTTTATTCTTTTGTGTGAATGATTAATATCCTCCACTACTTCCCATCATACCTTCAAATCATTTTTATTGCCTTGCAGAACAATTAGAGGACACGATTCCTCTATTTTATGTTCATTTTCTCGTTATTTTCAAGAAAGGTTGCATTACGACTTTCCACAAGACCTTTAGGTGATGTTCGGATACAAGGTTAAACCACTCCTGGGGTGGTTTAACTTCCCTACCCCATATTTTCTCCCTCCACATGGGCCCCACTTTATTCCTTTTTTAAAAAATTAAATAAATAAATTTTACATCATCAATCCTATCAAAAAATAATATATTATACCGTCATCTCATATAAAAAATATAAACTACTCCACTTCTACTCACTTTTTCAAACTCCAATACAATCACATCACAATAACTACTCACTTTTTCAAACTCCAATACAATCATATCATAATAAACTACTTCTAATCCACCCCCAGTTTAACCCTCTATCCAAACACCAAAACCCAAAAATGGGTTACCTGCAACCAGTTTAACCCACCTAAACCCACTATCCAAACACACCCTTAGACTCCTAGAGAACCTACATCCTTTAGAATAATTATTATATCAAACAAATATACACTTTAATGTCATGATGCTACCTTATCATAAGCTGACTCGATATCACGACATGTATTGCACATTCTATTTCTAGAGATGATCCATTTCAATTTTTCTATTATTTCAAAAGTCAGACCCCATTACTCTACACACTTGGTGGAATTTTAGTTTTGCATTAAATTATGAGTCAACACTATCTATCCCAGAATTTTCTTTGAGAGACCTAAGTAAGACAACATCACGACATTTATCGGTGATTTGTTTTTTCTTTCAACTACACCTTTTTTAGTGTATAAAGCGCCATATTCTTTCTAAAAATGCATGCTTGAATGCAATATTCCTCGAAATCTTTTGAGATATATTCCCCATACTTATCAGTTTCAAGAATCTTAATTAGTCATTTTAATTGTGTCTTCAATTTTTTTCTTGTATCTATTAAACATTTCAAAGGCATCTACGTTTCTTCTTAAGATATATACATACGAGGGCTTCTGTAAATCAAGATGAATGCTATAAAGTATTTTTCTATGTACTAACACTTAGCAGTCACATATATCTAAATGGATAAAGCCCAATAATCCGCTCGACCAAAAACCCGTTGAAAAAGGTTTTCTCGTCATTTTACAAGTCAAAAAACGTTCATAGGGCAACTTGGGCAATAGATTTTTGATCATTTCATCCATCTTCGAGTGTTTCTAATGTCCTATCTCGCGTGCTAAAAATCATAGCCAGACACATAACCAAATAATACTCACAAACTACATCGGTTGATTCACTTGAACTTAATCAAGAAGAAAGAAGAGGTCATGTTCACATACAAACTTCCTCATGCATAAACCTTGTAATTCTATGGAAATCATACATGCTTATTATAAAAACAAACTTCAAAATTCTTGTTATGAAAAAATGGATCAAACATGTTATTCCAACGTACACCTGGAGGGCATATTACATCCTAAAGTACCATTATATTATTTTCATATCAAGCCTATATGTGTCGACACCTTCAACATCTATATAGTTGTTGTTCCTCATGAAGATTATATGTTCTTTTTTTTCAACTCATTTAGGCCCCGTTTGTTATGCAGGAATAGAAGAGAGAGTGGAATAATCACCATTCCTTTGTCGATTCCATTCCTGTATTTGTTAGATCATACTAAGGCATGAATAACGATTACAAAGAAAAACTAATTCTCTCATACATGGGAATTGTCATTCCTAAGTACCCCTAGGAATGGGATTCCATTCCTTACAAATGCTAATGAATGTATTCTTCTTCCATATTTTTTAATTAATATATCAGTGTTACAAATATATGGTTATCGACATGGATATGTGTTTTCTTTTTTGGATATTTATTTGGACGCCAATATGGATATGATTTTTTTGGACATGGATATATGGACTCTAACGGATACAAATATATTTGGATGAAAAAGGTCTGATAAGTTACAAATATATGCATATATGGATGCTGACATGGATATGTGATAATTTTTTGTGGATACATGTATAGATACCATTTATTTTTTTGGATATGGATACAAATATGGTTAAAAGATATTCAAGAGGATACGAATACATATATATATATATATATATATTATTATATTAGATATGATTTTTTATGGATACGGATACAAACACGGATATGTATTTTTTTATTTTTTTCCATATATGGATATGGAAAGTGATAGATAATTTTTTTCTAATATGGATATGGAAATGGATGCAATGTTCATTTTTTTTCAAAGATATGGATGTTGATTAATGGCGAGCATATGTCCTCGCCGATATAAGTTAGCGACTAGGGTTTTAACGAGCACAAGTTTAGCGAGCACATGGGATCGCCAAATGACTTGGAGAGCACTTGGAGAGAACTTTGATAGCATTTGGGGAGGACATTTGTTCTCATCAAAAGCTTTTTTTCTTGTAGTGCGGATATATATACGAATATAGATATGGAATTAATTTTTTTTACGGATACATATATGAACATGAATGATTTTTTTACGGAAATAGGTATGGATATAGAAATGTGTTTTCATTTTTTTGGAGCTATAGATATGGATATAGACACCATCTTTAATTTTTTAGGATATGGATACATGTTACATTTTAGCGAATACGTATACAGACATGGATGTGTTTTTATTTTTTCCGAAGACGGATACACGTAACATTTTTAATTTCTTTAGAATATGGATATAGATATGGTAATAAAATATTGTAGCGGATATAGATATGGATATATCAAATATATCAATTGTATGGAAAAAATCAAAGTAATTTCCATTTAAATTTGACTATTGATTCTTTATATGAAATATATCGATTATATGAAAAATAAGGTTGAGAATACCGATTATTATTTCTACTTACCGAAATATATCAATGGAATGTTATTTTCTTTCTATTATTTTCCCTATCCAGATATAAGAAAGGAACATGTCTCATAATATATGTTTCAATTCCTAATATAATCCAAATAATGGAACAGAAAAACTTATTCCCTTCCATTACATTGTTACTTCCATTCTTGTCTTGATTTCATTCCAATGTAAGTCCTTTCCATCAAATGAACGGGGCCTTAGAGTGCGCTAGTCCCTCCTTCGTCTTTGCAATATAATGGATTGCTTTATAGTTAATCCATTCACCGTAATTATTCGTGATCGTAGAGTTACACTTGTAACAATTGCAAACACCATTTTCTTCTTGACTTTACTAGTAAGCTCTTAAGAATTTCCAAGCTTCTTGTTGTGATAATTAATCGGGAAGTAGCCAAACTTTTTGCAACTTAACAGAACCCAGACGATTATTTCTCACTTTTTCCTTTGAAATTCTAGTGGAGGATCGTAGTCGTTTCCTCACATATATCACAATGGCTTCTTCATATTCCTCGACTCTCAACTTCTCAATTTTTAACGTAAAACTTCATGCTCAATTACTACTTATGCAGATAGGTTCATCACTCTCTTAATAGTGCCATTATCATCAAAGATGTGGAGACCATATTAAAAGACGATGACAATCTTCCTAGAATAGTTGTCGTTTTGCATCGAATCTGGAATCGAACATTCTGTCGTTACTAAGTCCTTGACCTTTACGATCATCTTATTCATGACTCTAGTATGCTTTAAGTTTCTTTCATCCTATGGGAGTTGTACTTGTAGGGAAAGAAGCTGGACATTCCCCTCAGATTCAGAGAGGTATCGTTCATTACAACATTCCAAAGCTCATATGTTGATTTTTATGGTCTCGAAGACCCTTATCAGATTCAACTCCAAGAGTGAAAATAAAACTCCTAACCTTATTTTTTTTATTTTATCTATTGTTCTCGGGATCTGATTTCCTTAATTGTCAAAGTTTTAGATAAAGTATGGTCGCATATATTTATAATGGAGTGAATTCTATCATGTAGCATGCCAAAATAAATGTTGCGGTTTATAATTCGTACCATTAAGGTAATTAAATTTTCCATTGGTTTTGCTGGTCACTTAGATCTATTAACAAAAATATAACTAAATAAATGACTGCAAATTATAGAATGGCCGCTGTGACCGACGTGGTCACGCAATCACCTCCGGTGGTTGCGGCGAGGTTGGGTCTCACGGAGACCCTAAGCGCAAAGGCGTGGGAAGGGGGCGGACGTGGCGAGGGCATACGCCCTATAAATAACCTCCTACTGGGAGGGGAACGCCATCGATCTCACGATCTGAACTCGGTCGCCTAACATGAGCTCCCATTCGATCTCTCCATATCATATCCCTCACTCTCTCGATCTCCCTCTCTCTCTCGTTCAAACAAAAAGCAAGAAGACGACGTACCAGTAAGATCCCTTCACTGGTATCAGAGCTTTACGTTCGCAATCCGAACCCGATCACCAGTTCGTCGACGCCGGCGCTACTTGTTCGTCTACCTCGGCCGTCGTCGCTCATCAGTTCTTTCTTTGGAAACTCTTACGAGGAACCCTAATCGTAGCCTACAGGTCCCTTTTTTTTCTTATTTGTCGTGTTTGCAGAGTAAGTGGAAAGCAAGTTTTTTTTAAATTGTCAGTTGTGTTTTTTTTTAAATCATGTTTCAACTTCTTGAAATGGATAAAGTTTTTTTTGTCTTGTCGTGAAAAGCAAGCCTTTTTTTAACCTTAAATTGTTAGCTATATTTTTTTATCTCTTCACCCGTTACTTTATTAAACAGATCACTCTTTTTTTCTCTGGTATTCGTGATTTTCTCCACTGAAATCTTTGTTTTACTGCTTGGTCCAATTATAACGTTGTTTTTCTCTTTTTTTTATTTTTTATTTTGAAAGTTGACCTTTTATAGAAAGTTCGCACCTGTAAAGGTTTCCTTTTGCCGCAACTTTCTTCTCGTCGATGCTTTTGTGAACCATTGTCAAATAGCCCTCTCTTGTTCTATTAACGTTATTAATTATTCTTACCAAAGTTTTTTTATAAATCTTGTTTTTTATAAAATATACTACAAGTTAAATCGAGGTTTTAATAAGAGTTTTTTTTGATAAAGTTCCTCATTGAATCATCCTTTTTGTTTGATTAATTAACTCATCTCAACCTTATTGTTCGTTTGTTTTGCATTAAGGATTTTTTTTACTTTTTTAAGGTAATATTGCAAACCAACCATCTAAATTATCATTTCCTTTCATAATAACCAAGTAAAGTTGCTTAATCTCATCCAAACAATGATCTTTAGTTTATTTCTTGTGTTTCCTTGAAGTTAAATTTTTTTAAACTATTAACTTAGTTATTAAAAACACACTTGCATCTTTCTCTTTCGTCTATAGCCAACGCATCAAAACCTCTCATATTTGCTTATTCTTGGTAAATTGCAAATTTTCATACAAATCTACATTTATTTTATTAGATCCAAAACCAAATGACAAGCAAGATTATTGTCACTGAGGTAGGGAAAATAGAATACCTCAATGGTACTAATGATGAATTGTGGAGTAGAAAGATCTACTTTTACCTGCTACACGATAGCATACACTCCATAATAGACAAACCCGACCCTATATTATTTGAGAATCTAACTGTGGAAGAAATTAGGTCCCGCAAACAGTGGGAGAAAACAGATAATAGGGCTAGAAGTTTTATGTTGACCCATATGGAGTTGAATCTGATTCGGGTCTTCGAGACCTGTAAATCAGCGTATGAGCTCTGGACTGTGGTTAAGGAGAAATATCACTCCAAATCCGAAGTGAGTGTCCAGCTTCTTCTACACAAGTACAACTCGTGTATAATGAAGGAATCTGAAAGCGTCCTCGAGCACGTAAACAAGATGATCGTGATTGCCAAAGATCTGGCGGCTGCCGATTGCGCGATTCCGGAGAGGATGCAGATTGCAGCCATACTAGGAATTCTCCCACCGTCATTCGACATTGTTGTCACATCTCTGCGGATGAATGGCAACATTAAGTCCGTGACGGACCTACCTGCACAGTTGACAATTGAGCAGGACCTCTCTAAACAAAGATCGAAAACTGAGATCTTTGAGGTCGAGGAAGAAGAAGAAGCAAATACCGTGCATGCGAAGAAAAGACTGGGCCCCTCCAAAGCGAATTTCAAGGAAAAAAGTGGGAAATATCCACGTGACTCTTGCTATGGTTGCGGCAAATATGGCCATTTCAATGTCAATTGCCCAACAAGAAGAAGACATGAAATTCTAAAATGCCTGAAAACAAAGACAAAAAGAAGATGGAATTCGCGGCTGTCGCAACTCCGTCATCACAGACAGTGATGGGTGGTGGATCGACTCTGGAGAAATCAGACACATCTCCAAGACGAAGGAAGGTCTGGTGGACTTCAAGGAGCTGAGCAAAGGCGAACAAAGGATCTTCATGGGGAACACCACCTACTTGAACGTAGAAGGTGTTGGGACATACAAACTTGACCTGGGAGATAGCATTATGGTACTGAATGATGTACTGTATGCTCCAGGGATACGCCGGAACATGATCTCTGTCCGAGTGCTGCTCAAGAATGGTTTCGAAGTCCTCTTTTATAATAAACGTGTATCTATAGGAAAGAATAAGGTCTATGCGATGGGAAAGTTTGTACCCGAGCATGACCTGTTCTGTCTTCCTGTAATAAATTCTAGTGAATCAATGAATGTCGCTTCTGATTATTCCTTGTGTTATTTGTCTGATTATGACTTGTGGCACATGAGATTGGGTCATCTCGGAAATTCTAAGATGGATCAAATGATTAAGGCAAATCACAGGTGCAAGGACATTGCCCGGTGAACACTGTTTGACAGGTAAAATAACGAGAAGACCCATCTCAACCGGAATTCAGTCAACAGAGTTACTACGTTTGATTCATTCGGACATATGTGGACGACTGAGCGTCGGCACGTTACTAAGTTTGATTCATTCGGACATATGTGGATGACTGAGCGTCGACACACATAGAAATAAGGAATACTTTATAACATTCATTGATGATTACTCGAAGTTCTCATATGTCTATCTCTTAGGAAGAAAGTCGGAAGCACTTGAAACAATTAAAAGATATAAGACGGAAGTGGAGACAAGATTGGGAAAACCAATCAAGACTCTTAGGACAAATAGCGGTGGGGAATATACCTCAAAAGAGTTTGAGGATTACTATATTCAAACAGACATTCGTAGGCATACTACAATGCCCTATACACCACAACAGAATGGTGTGGCAGAAAGAAAGAATCGAACTTTGATGAATGCAATAAGGTGTTGCTTTCACACTCAGGACTCTCCAAGAAATTCTGAGGAGAGGTAATGTTGATTAGAACTATATACAGAATAGGATTCCCGCCAAGTCCGTAGAATCAACGCCATATGAAATATGGAATGGCAGAAAGCCTGAGTTGGGCCATCTCCGAAAATGAGGATATGTAGCACATGTTCTGGTACCGAGTCAGCTTAGAGACAAGCTAAACTTCAAGACATTAAAGTGCAAGTTTATTGGATATAGTGAGAATTCTAAATGATATAGGTTCTTCCATGAAACTAAAGGTCTGATCGAAAGTCGTGGTCTATTTTCCTTGAAATTCATAAAAAGGAGCATGAAGTAGAGGAATCAGATCCTCTAATTGTCCTACAGGACAATGAAGATGACATGAGCATTAGACAAGAACTTGAGGATGATATCGATCATCCAAATGTAGAGAATGAACCTATGGAACATGATGATTCTTTAGAGGAAGTGGGTGGACCCACACAACTCACGAGTATAATCGGCAACAAGAGACCCAAAACACGGCCCGCATGAATGGAAGATTTTCATTTCTATGGATGTGAGGCGTCGTGTTATACTGTAGATGAAGATATCGTGGATTGTACAAATCTCATACCCTTTGATGAAGCTATGGCTTCGTCTGAGTCGGAATCATGATCAACCGCCATGAGGGACTAATTGGACTCAATGGAACGAAACAGTGTATGGGAATTATGTGATTTGCCAGAAGGTAGGCAATCCATAGGATGTACGTGGGTATTCAAGAAAAAGTACCGAGTTGATGGTACAGTTGATAAATACAAAACAAGATTAGTTGTCAATGGTTATACTCAGCAAGTTGGAATAGATTTCCAGGAAACCTACTCTTCAGTGGCTAAGTTTTCATCCATTCGGATGATCTTAGCCATAGTCGCATATATGGATTTGGAATTGTTCCAAATGGATGTGAAGACGACCTTCCTTAATGGAGAATTAAAGGAGGAGATTTATAAGCGACAACCTGATGGATCTTAGGTTGAAGGTCAGGAGAAAAGAGTTTACAAGTTAAGAAAGTCATTATATGGCTTGAAGCAGTCTTCACGGCAATGGTATCTCAAATTTCATGAGAAAGTTGTCCAATTTGATTTGTTGCAAATAAATTGGATAACTGTGTGTATGTCATGAAGAGTGGAAGTATGTTTGCAATCATGTCATTGTATGTTTGCAATCATGTCATTCTACTTGCAGGTAATGACATACAAATGCTCGATGAAATCAAACAGAAATTGAGCAATGAATTTGAGATGGACATGAGCGAAACATCCTATGTTCTTGGAATTCAAATAACAAGACACAAGGACTCAAGGACATTGAACCTTAGTCAAGAAAGATATTTGCATACTATATTAAGGAGATTTGGAATGCAGAATAACACTCCATCTCCAACACTACTTGTGATGGGAAAGAGACTCGGTAAGAATCAGTGTCCCGGAAAGGGGTAGAAACCTTTAGATGTACCATATGCACAACCGGTGGGGAGTCTAATGTATGCAATGATGTATACTCGACCTGACTTAGCTTATACAGTAAGCTTAGTCAGTAGATATCAAAGCAATCCCGGTCCAGCACATTGAGAAGCTGTAAAGAGGATTCTACGATATTTGAAAGGGATAATACATCTGAAACTTGTGTATCAAGCAGAATCGCTTGAAGTAGTAGGATACTCTGATGCCGATTTTGGAAGGGATGTGGATGATAGAAAATCCACATCAGGTTACCTATTCATGTTTGGTGGTGCAGTCGTTTCTTGGGATAGCAAGAAACAAGGATGTGTATCTCGACATACACAGGAGGCTGAGTACATTGCATGTAGCATGGCCACCACTCATGCTGTGTGGATCAGACGTTTTCTAGAGAACCTAAGCATTGAATTGGTCAAAAGGCCAACCTTCCAAAGCCTCAAATGTGTGGAACAACACACCCACAGCGTGGTGGCACGACAAAGCCATGAAGGATGTGATGATGCAACAAGTTGTGATGGCAAGGTAGAGAGTGAGAGGATGGAGGGGATGCACAACAAATGCACGACACACAGTAATGGGAGCCTGTGGCATCATCATCATTGTTGGTGACATGGGGAGTGCCAATGAGGTGTGTGGAGCACCACTGAGGGTGCAAAGCATGGTTCTTTACAAGGGTCAAGTGCCAGCAAGGGAGGCTGAAACCAACAAGTTGTTTGATGAGGGAACATGGTCCCGTTTTTGAAGCAGGGTAGGATGCTATGAGTTGCTTTGGAGGATTTAAGATTGTACTCAAATAAAATATGGGACCATAAACTATGTTTTAAGAAAGAGGGGATTCAACATTTGGTCAACTACAAAAGAGGAGTTCATCCTAATCTGCCCCTTGTAAAAACATGGAAGAGGTGTGGAGCTTTTTTTCCTGTTTTGGGCACATACAGCTTTAATAACAATAGATAATAAATAATAACAGTTCAAAAAAAAAAAAGGTGAGATGTTAACCAACTCATTATGGGCAATTTAATTCAGATACACCAAACTTCACTGGAGAAATCTTAAACTATGTTTAGGGGAGAACAATCTGCATCATGCATGTTCAAAATAAATGATATTTTTCCAGGGAGAGGGCCGGGAACAATAAGGAATGCCATTCAATTGCCACACTGACACCAGCCTAAAGCAACACAACAAATGGTAAAAAAACACAGATGAATTTGCTGTTTCAAGTTTAGAAGGGCAAATAAACTTCGAAGAGAAACCCTAATGCCAGCACCACAGCCTTCTTTTTGCCACCTTTATATCTTGATTCTGAGTAACTAAATGTTGGTTCTGAGCAACCAGGTTCTTCGTCAAAACATTATCTCCCCATGAATGGCCAGTGGGTGGACCTAGAACAGTCAGATATTTGCATGAATATTTTGTTAAACACAACCATTTAAAACATGGAGATATTATACTTGTGATAAACTTGTCAGCAAAAACCAGTGTGATAATCTGGCTCTTGCACTTGTGAGCATGTCAGTGAAACTAATATGATGCCCGAGCTCTCCTAAACTGTTGTAAGAATAAATTGCCGCAAATATAATAAAATCTTTTGTAAGGCACCCACAATAAAAGTGTCATGTTCAACCATGCACCCTCGATTGCTTACCCACTGCTACTTTATTTCCAATTGGAATATAAGTCCTTGCCCTGCCTGAGGGAATCCACCCAGGCCACCCGATACACATGCTTTGCAGCTCGAGAGAGCAAGACCTGGAAATATTTATATTAAGGTCCACTTTTGCAGTATTTGTCTTAACTTGGATCCGTTCAAGATAAGGACTTAGTCTCACAAAGTTACAGGTGGAATTAGAATTACCATTTTGTTGGTTCTGATTCAGTATGAGCACAGTGCAAAAGTAAGAATTTACACTTCACAATGAATGAGGCAAGCGCATCTGGGAATCATACTTTAACGTATTTCAGCTAATGACGATAAATTTGGGAAACAAAAAAATTGGCCTAAGCCTGACAACCCCGAATCCATCAATAAGATACTTAAACAAACAAAATAAGTTCCATGAGGTTTCCATGGCAGAATCAAATCTCAGAAAAATTCTTAGAGGAATAAGAAACAGGAACATGCAGAGAAAATCAGAAAACATCGTACCTCACAAGAAAACAGCAACCCTCACATGTTCCATTTCCAGTAAAAATTGGATAATGCTTCCTGATGTTTGTTGGCTAATTTGCAAACACATTTACCCTTACTTGAGCAGTGACTTCAGGATGAAGCTTAAGCTCGGCAACGTACTCCCCGGTTTCACGGATTTCAGGAAGGGAAACAATTCGTTTGTCAATATCCCTACAAAATAGATAAGACAGAGATAAACGATCTTGTCCATTTTCCCACAAGAGTCGGCTTGGGGTAATGATATTGTGTGTGGATAGTACCTCTGCAGTTGTGCCTTGATAATATCAACTAGGTCTTGAGCAGTGACACTGACAAAAAAATAGAAAAGGCTACATTCAGACATTTCAATAGAGCTTCACAAGCAAATTTAATGCAAAATCTCTACTCCACTCACGTTCCAAAAATCTGCTTCCCTTTTCCACCTTTACGTTTCACCTTAAACGCACCAACTGTTTGGAAAACTAGTGCAAGTTGTTGCGCCTCTTCTTTCACCTGCGCAGAAGATAATGGACACAACTAAAACTGGTAGTAAAAAGTGTCTACTATGGTGCCTGATCTATCATTTCTAAATAATACTGTCAAAGAAATTTATTGCTAATTGAAACCCAATGTACGAGTATCTATACATTGTAATATTTATCCCCAAATGTTTCAAGGATTGCACATAAAACTACAACATACATATAGAGTTCTTTGACAACAAAAAAGATGCACAGTTTTCCAAATTTATGAGTTATGACTAACGGATAGGCAACTTGCATGGTGATCGATACAATGTAAATCTGTCACATGGTATAATGAAATTAATGTTTTTTTCTCAATAATAAGGAGAAAAATGCTTAAAAGTAACCACTATTACCACTTGATGTGGTCATACCTGATCCTTATCATATTCTTTATCATTCTCTGGAGCATTTTAATTTTTTTTTGTTTTATTTGTTCGAGTAAGATTATTAGTCTTATGAAACCGCGAAAAAGTTTACTAAATCAGTAATTTATTCCAGGTTAGTTATGCGTACCCGCTTCTTTTCAGCTTCAATTCTCTCCTCTTCAATCCTCATCTCCCTGAAGAGAAAACATTAGCACATCATCACCATTTCCATAGAAATCCAATGTTGCCCAGTCCACGTCAAATAGATCAAACTCCTCAATTTTCAATCAATGGGAGGAAGAAGACATTCTGTTTACAAGCTATAATTATTGTTAAAATCAAACACAGATGAGTCATTTTTGTAGACATTATATATCTATGTTCATCCCAGAGACAAGCAAATAACCTGAATACGAAACAGAACTTACAAATCTAATCACTTTTCCAGATCAAAAATTTTCAATTCGTCAAGATGAGCCGAAAATGGAACTTTTTTAGAATTGGGGATGACAACAGAGATGACTTTTCAAACTAACTTATTTTAGATTACTTGGAAATTATTAAATGGAATAATTTCATATCAAGTTATTCCAGCAATGCAAGAGACCAGCGAAGATTACTATTCTAGCTTCAGCTTGCAGACATCTTCACAAAAGCATTTCCCGAAAGGTGAAATTCGTTATTACTTCCAAGTTGAGCATGTCTGATGCATGTACACCAACTTGAAGGGGAGTAAGAGAAAATCACTTATTTATTGTTTATATTTGTGACATCCTTTTTCTTTATATTTTATGTATGTAATCTTCCCATTAATCCTAGTGTGGAAAAAAGAATGAAAGAATAGAAAGGCTTGTTTTATTCTAGAGGTCTAGGGATCCTTATATAGGACAAAACCCTAGAAAGCTCAAAGGAGAAAATACACAAATGCCTCATAGAATATTCCTGCCACATAGGATATTCTCTTAATATATACTCCTACCACATAGAATATTCTCTTAACATATACTCATGCTACATAGAATATTCTCTTAACATATACTCATGCCATATAGAATATTCTCTTAACATATATACTCCTAACACTCCCCCTCAAGTTGGAGCATATTTATCAGTCATTCCCAACTTGGAAACAATCCAGGAGAGTCGCTTCTTGGGTAGTGCTTTTGTGAAGACATCTGCAAGCTGAAGGTCGGTGTTGATGTGAGGAGTAGTAATCCTTCATATCCTGACAGCATCACGAACAAAATGGCAGTCAACCTCTATATGATTGGTTCGTTCATGAAACACATGATTCGTAGCAATATATGTAGCAGATTTGTTGTCACAATATAGTGGAATAGGAGTACTGACAATAATACCAAGGTCTTGTAGAAAAGTTAATAGCCGCGTGATCTCGCAAGTAGCTTGAGCCATCGCATTGTACTCTGCTTCTGCACTGGATCTAAATACAACAGTCGGCTTCTTGCTTCTCCAAGTAACAAGATTTCCTCCAACCATCATAGCATAACCTGTGGTGGAGCGCCGATCCTATGGTGAGCTTGCATAATCTGCATCAGCATATGCAATAATATCGGTGTACCCATTTGTCCCATAGAAGAGACCACTTCCTGATGATTCCTTCATGTATCGTAGAATCTGAAGAACATCCTGCCAGTGACTATAACAAGGTTGTTCCATGTGTTGACTAGCTCTTCTCACTGCATAAGAAATATCTGGTCAGGTGACAATAAGGTAAAGAAGTTTGCCAACCAGACTCCTATATTGAGTAACATCTTCGAAGATAGGATCAGAGGATGTGACGTGTTTCTTAGGATCTACAGGAATACCAGCAGGCTTGCATCCAAGTAATCCGACTTCCGTAAGAATGTCCAGACAATATTTTCTCTGTGAAAGATGAAGACCCTTTGTAGTGCGTAGTACTTCTATGCCCAAGAAATATCGTAGTGGACCAAGATCCGTGGTAACAAATACCTTATGGAGGAAGGCCTTGGTCTCTAGTATCCCTTTATCATCATCACCTGTGATGACCATATCATCCACATAAACTGCAAGAATAACAGTACCAGATGTTCATCTTCTGACAAACATAAAATAATCAGAGGTTGTTTGCTGGAAGCCAAGAGTGTTGATCTCTGCAGTAAGACTGTCGAACAATGCCCTTGGGCTCTGCTTTAGGCCATATATTGCTTTTCGAAGTCGACATACACACTCCCCCTCGACTTCATAACCCGGAGGCTACATCATATATACTTCCTCATCAAGATCACCATATAGAAACACATTTTTCACATCTAACTGAAAGATAGGTTATGCCTTATTAGCTGTCACAGAAAGGATAGTCCTTATTGACCTATACGTGCAACCGGTGAGAATGTCTCAAAGTAATCTACTCCATATGTTTGTGTAAAGCCCTTTGCCACAAGACGAGCTTTCAACCTGTCAATCGACCCATCTGGTGATTGTTTAATCGTGAAGACCCATTTACATGCCACAGGTTTAGTACCTTTGGGACATTGCACTAGATCTCATGTTCCCCTGGAAATAAGAGCATCCATCTCATCATCCATGCCCTTTTGTCATCCTGAAACCTGCAAAGTACTATGATGGTCTCTTGGAATAGATATGGTCATGAGAGCATCTGCATATCTTCTGTCAGTGGTTGATAAACTAGCAGTAGAAGTGAAATGAGACACGGGATGAAGTGTGCACTATCTCTTAGTTCTGCGTAGAGCAATGGGAAGCTCCTCAGAAACATCCGGGACAGCAGTGGAGGGGACACTTGAATTAGGTATATCATCATGCAATAAAGAAATAGGTAATGGAACATTTGGTGGTTGGGATTTTGTTTTCTCTTATAGATAATGGGTAGAGGTAGAAGATCAAGAGGGATATCGGTAACAAATTGTAATAAACTGGTCTACTCAAAAAAGGTTACATATGCAAATATATAACAACGACATCCAATTGGATCATAGCACCTGTAACCTTTTTGAGTAAGAGAATAACCAAGAAAAACACATTTAATAGCACAAGGAGAGAGTTTGCCAGTAGTGTGAAAGTTATGAATAAATGCAACACATCCAAAAATCGTAAAGGTAGAGGAAAAGGTAGCTCAGTTGGGTAGAACAAAGAGAAGGGGATGGATCCATTTAGGGATGGAGATGGAACCCTGTTGACAAGATAGACAACAATTAAAACAACATCCCCCTAATAGGTTTTGGGAATTTTCATCTGGGTGAGGAGAGATCGGGTTATATTTAGAAGGTGTACGAGTTTCCTTTTGGCTACCCGTTTTGTTGTGAAGTGTAAGGACATGATGTTTGGTGAATGGTGCCCTGGGATGCAAAGAAGTTTGTTAGATCATGTTGAGTGAATTCCAAAGCGTTATATGTGCAAAAATTTGAACACCGGAGGAAAAGATATTTTTGATATAATGGAAGAAAATCTTAATAATGTTGCTAATCTCCTATCGTTCTTTTAACAGATAGACCCAAGATGATCAACTGTAGTCATCGACAAAAATAACAAAGTGCTTATGTCCACTCAGGGTACGGATCGGATAGGGTCCCCAAATATCACAATGGACTAAAGAAAAAGATTTTTATGGTGATGTTTAGAACGAGCAGGGAAGGACGCTCGATGATGCTTCCCAAACTGACATGCCTCATACTCAAAGGGCTTGAGCATAGAAAGCTCAAGGAACATTAAAGAGAGAGCTTTGGCGGATGGATGACCAAGGCGAAGACGCCAAAGAAAGGGATCAACGGAAATAGATGTAGCGCCAACAAAACCAGAATTATAGGGGATATCAAGATAATATAGGTTGTTCTTCTCATGTCCCCCACAAAAAATCTGTCTCGTCCGGATGTCCTGAAAATAACCACAGAACTCATCAAATATCACACGGCAGTTAAGTTCCTAGCAATAGCATAACTTATGAACAGATAAGAGACTAAGTGGAAAATAAGGAGCACAATGCACGGCAGTAAGTCGGAGTTTGGATGAAAACTCCATAGTCCCCATACTAGTGATAGGGAAATGTGCTCCATTGGCAATCTAAACAGTCCTCACAACGGAAGACGGATGTGCAGAGGTGAGAAGACTACCTTCTCCAGTCAGATGAGTATAGACACCAGAGTCAATGATCCATGCAGGACTGGATGCAGAGGCAACATTGGCAAGTGTACCTGAAGTGGTGGCTAGACTCGTAGTCGGAGCAGAGGTACTAGTGTTACTAGCAGAATTTTGTAGAAGCTGACGTAGACGAGCATACTCAAGTGCAGTGAAGGATGTCCGGCTATCACCAGACGGTTGTTCTGTTGAGGTATCTGTATTATCATATGGGTCTTCGTATGAGGTAGCCTCATAAGCATTGTTGGCATTAATAGGCATGCCAAACTTTGCCCAACAACGTTCAGATGGATGATTCCAATGTCCACAATGAGTGCATGCTGGATAGCAGACGGTGGCAGGATCCCATCCACGTCCATGTCCGAAGTCATGTCCTCGTCTAGCCTCGCGGCCACGACCACGGCCAAAATCATGACTGCACCCTCCTTGGTAGTTATGTCGTCCTCTAGCAAAATGTGCAGTAGTCTCCGTAGATAGTTGAGGAGAGGGAGAATCAAGTTCTTGTAGTTGACCATATATGGTCTCTTGAGTGGACAACGCAGCAGCAGTTAGAAATTGGTCCTTAACAGTCTTGTATCGTGGATGTAATCCTAACAAGAAACGCTACACTTGTCATTCTGCACGCTCACCTATCTTCTTATCACAACAACTAGGCTGAAAGTAAGAAGTTCCTCAAGCAGGCCTGTGAGGATATCTAAGAGCTTCGCCTTAGTTGTTTTTTGAGAGTAGGTGTTCTCAAAGCTCTCCCGTATAGCCCTTGTCATCTCCTTGTAAAGAAGAATTGATGCAATTTGGATCGACGTTGTTCGTCATCCAAGTAATCACTTGGCAGTTCTCCACGTACCAGGTATCGTAGTCTTTGTCCGTCTCCTTGGACGGATCTTCTGTGAGAACATAGTTCTTTCACTAACCACCAATAAAGACATTGAAGGATATGAACCATAGTACATAGTTCTCAGAGCCTTTTAGCTTTATAGAAGTGTCATGTACCATCACAAAAGAATTCGGGTACATGGGCTTGGGCTCTGCAGATGCCATGGTAGTCGAGTAGGTCAAGAAAAAGTGACCTAGTTAGTTCGTGCAGTCTTATTCAAGCATCACGGAGACCTAGCAATGCATCGATTAGGTAATAGGTATCAAGTGGTGATACTGTAGGTGATCGACAAAGGAGAGAGAGGTAGTTGATGCACGGGGAGCATCGTGGAGCGTCTGGGACGGCACTGGCGAGCACCTAGGGCGGCGCAAGAAGTCTGGGCAATTACGTTGTCCGTAAGGATGTCCTGAAAAATAAGAGAAGATGGATCAAAAATGGCTCGAGAATGTAATCGTAATCTGGCTAATCGACAATAAATTCATAGAAAAATCATGCGCGTGCAACACGTTCTTTAGATGCATAGGTGTCAAGCCAATCTCCCCCTGACCAGTAATCGGGGAGTGTGTTCCATCTACAATAACCACAGTGTGTCCAGGAGAAATATGTTTGTAGGCTGAAAGTTGACCCCAACCTCCACACAAATGATGTGTAGCACCAGAATCCATGATCCACTCCATAGTATCAGATCCACTACTGCTACTAAGAGCATAAGTACTACCTGAGCTACTAGAGGAGGTTGAACCGCAACATCTGGACAGTGTTGCAATAGTCGGTCGACTATCTCGAATAGTCGGTCCGACTGTGCGGTGCGGTGGGGTACCCGACTGAACAGACCACCAGTCGGGCAATAGTCGGCCCGACCGAATAGTCGGCCGACTATTCGACCGACTGGTCCGACTATGAGGCCGACTGGAGTTTGAATCTTCATTTTTTTATTTTTTTTATTTTCAATTTTCAATATTTATGGGTTACATTTTACCACGGTATCGCCACAAATGTCAAATTCTATATGTCTATTATATTGATTGGTACTTTTATCTTGGATTCATGTTAAATAATGACCATGTATGTATAAAAATATAAGAATATATGTATTATAAGTAATTTTTATAATAAAAAATACAAAACCGAATAATTCCGAATAGTCGCCCGAATACCGATTATTCTCTATTCAGTGACCCCTCCGACTGAATACCGAATACCGTCTTCTGCAACACTGCATCTGGATGACTCTCAGGTACTGGCGAAGACATTACAGGACCGGATGGAGGTATAATACCCCTCAAAAGAGCTACAAGATCATCAAAGCGTTGGTCCAAGGAAGATGCAGCAGGAGGCTCAATATGTTCAGCCACTCGTGCAGAAGCAGGGAATCCATGCTTGGAGTAGCATGTATCCTCAGTATGTCCAGGGCGATGACAGAAAGCACATGGTTGGCGAACATGACCTCCCCTTCCTCGAGGTCCACGTCCACAGAATGAAGAGGAACCACCGTGACCTCGGGATGTTGCCATTGCTGGGGATGTCTGATTTGTAGCGGAGGATGGGACAGTTATACAACTAAGTCTGCGAAAGGCTTCCTCTATAGTAGGAATGGTAGAGTCCGCTGGTATCTGAGACCACGCTGCCTCGCATTCTGGATCAAGTGCTGACAGGAAAATGCCAACCATGGTGGCGTTCCTATAGTTCTTCTGCTGCTCTAGGGTAGACATGAGAGGCATAAAGCTGTACAGCTTCTCAAACATCCCACGACGGGATGTATATAAAGAGTGTAATGGACGACCATTCTGTTTGATGGTGAAGATATCATGTGGAAGTTATAAAATCTTCGTTTAGCTTGTGAATACGTTGCAGCAAGAATATCCACATTGCTTTGGTTGTGGGCTGATGGAGTATATCGTTGGCAACCTGAGAGACATACTTTGGCATATGCATCATCTGCCTCCCATGAGGCATTAACCCCAGTCTTCTCAACCGATTCTTCCTCGGTAAGAATGTGTTTCTTACCAGTTGACTTCATCATACTCATGAACTGCATAGTCCACAATTCATAATTCGACCCATCCATCTTGATTATGGGCATTGGACCTCTGAAGGCACCTGTGGAGGGATATCCACCTTGTTCTCCGATATATCGGCTTGAGAAGGCTAGGAATGAATACTTGATTGAATTGTGTCTACTCCAACACAAAGAGATTGGATTGCATGTGTAGACTCATGCACCCAACCTCATCATGCGATAGGGTTAGTCGAGGAAGAAGATGTGCACACAAAAGCATGCGTGAAGACGCACGGGCTCGCAAGGCTTAGGCGTGCACTCACGCGCGGGGGTGGTCACACAGCCTCACCGCCGACGTGTTGGAGAGGTACGGGATGCAGGCGGCACGCGGGCAGCGCTCAGGCGGAGTGCGGGCGACATGCGAACAGCGCGCAGGCGGCGCTCAGGTGGAGCGCGGGCAACGTGTGGACAACGTGCAGGTGGTGCGCAAGGAGGGTGGCATCGACGACGGAAGCCAAGAGAAAGAGAGAGAGAGGCCAGCGGGCGGGGATAGGATTAGGTTTAGGTATTTGAGCTCCAGTCTAGGACCGCCGCTCTGATACCATGTTGGAAGAAAATATTGCGTTGTTTATTCCACAAACCATAGGCTCTCTTATATAGGAGAGGTGCCTATGGGCAAATTACATAAAGAGTCCATAAGTAGAAAAGAAATAAGAAATAGTACAGAATAATAGAACAACGACATAGCATAACATATATCTCTACATAAAATAGAAAGCTATATTAGCTGAAACATAATTGTTAGAAATAGATACTAAGAATTTTAGACTAGATATTGATAAGCTAGAATCACAAGTAACAAGTCTTATATTAAACACAGAAAGATTAATAAAAGACCGGGCTATATACTAAAAATAAATACCAAAAGGAGGATTAGGTTTTTACAGAATTACTTTAATCAACATCCCTTTGCTTAGCCAAATAAGTAGAAGGGTATCTAATAATCGTGGTCCCAAGAGATAGGTGCCAAAGAAATTTGGAAATTTTTTGTAGTAGTTAATGACATTGGCATAAAGAATTCGACCTTCTCTCTATCAAAAGTTGGAATTATTGGCGGAACGTTTCTGAAGGAGCCGATCGACAAGAGGAAGGGATGGTTTGGCGATGGGTGGTTCGTCGCGAGGTGGGGGATGGAGTGGTGGAGTCTGGCGGAGGGTGGCCTTTGGTTGGGGCTGCGGCGCGTGATGCTGACGAGGATTGGGTGCAACGTCTCCCACAAGAAGCAGGGGAGAAGGTGCTTCTGGTGTGGTTTCTGGGGTCATTTGGCGTCGTCTTGCTCGACCCCTGTGTGTTTCTATGTGTGCGGGAGGGTGGGTCATCGAAGGGACTCTTGCCCTGTCTTTCTGGGTCGTGGGCTGATGCGTCGGCTGGCCGCTGGAGAGGGCCTCTCCTTCGACTGGCGGTGGTGTGTTGCGAGATGGTCATTCTTTTGCTTCGATTTTGGCGGGGGCCTGGAGGCCGATGATTGCACCCATGTGCTCGTGGGTTCTTGGTTAGTGGACTCCATCGCGGTGGAGTCGGTGCAAGTTTACCTGTATGAGCATTTTGGTCCCCAGTTCTCCGGGACGTGGTGCCGCTAGTAGATCGTAGGTGTTGTGCTCGCGGTCTATCTTCGTCACAGAGGGACCACCTTCTCTCTCTTAGTGGCATGGGTGCGATTGTGTGGAGATTGTTGCGCTTTGCGGATGGGGCCTTTTGCGATTCTACAAGGTATTTGGTGCAGGTTCGAGGTGTCCCCTTCCTCTCTCTTATTCTGTTTGCTGCTTAGGGCCGGCCCTCAGGCGTTGGGGCTCTGTGGTCTTGGTCCTGGAGGATGGCAGGCGCCCCAGGTCTGACCCGGATGCCATGTTCTTGATGATGGACTGCAACAGAGCGGAGATGGTTATTCTAGGTAACTCGCTTTCCTCCGCGGACTTAGACGTCGGTCGGTCCTGTTTTCGTGCTGAGCTGCAGCTTCCCGATCCTCCAATGGCTCCGGCGTATCCGACATCGACATCTCCGGCATCGGCGTCTCTGGCCACGCCTTCAGCGATTGACACTTCAACTTCCAAGTTGGCGATTGGGTTCCCTACTTTTGTCACGTCGAGCTCGGGTTTCGAGGAGGTGCAGAGGTGTCCTTTGGCGAAGCCATCTCGAGGGCCTTGCGTTTCGGTCTCCTCGTTTTTTAGGCTTGCGAATGAGGACGGTTGGATACCTTTCAATTCTCAGGATTTTCACTCATGGGCTCTGGACCCCACTACCGTTGTCGGGCTTCCGGACCGATCTGTGGGTGCTGTTTTGAGTGACCCATTTGTGGATCGCTTCGCGCTTTCGAGTTATGTGGTCTGCTCGGGTCCTTCTGTGCTTCCAGATCGGCCTTTGTTTGTTCCTTTCGCGCCCTAGCTAGAGAGGGTTGGTGGGGTTTTGGAAGCTCTCTCGCTCGGGCCATGGAATGGCTATGCTGCTCCATTGGTCCCTGATGAGGGGCTTGCTCCTTCTTCGGCGGCCTCGACCTTTGATGAGCAATCGGAGTGTGGTTCGGATTTGGGAGATCAACCTGTTAAGGAGGTGTCTTCTGCTCTGTCTTTGGAAGCTTGTGTTTTAGGTCCTGGAGGAGGCAATGTTGTTGACAAGAAGTCGGGAAAGCGTTATAGGAGGAGGCAGAGGTCAAGGCCTCTCCATGGGATGCTTCCGCCATGCTCGGAGCAGAAGGTTCGAGTTGCGGAGGTGGCTGAAGTGGTGTGCACTCATGGTTCGAAGTTGTTCACCCAATGAAAGGTCTCTCGTGGAATGTTAGGTGTCTAGGTGACCCGGATAAGAGGAAGATCCTCGGTGCGTGTTTTCGGGATTGGGGATGTGATGCTATCTTACATCAAGAGACGAAGCTTCAGTCAATTTCAGATTTAGTTTAGCGCTCCTTTGATGCGGGGGGCATTGATGAATTCAAGGTGATCGATGCACTTGGCTCCTCGGGTGGCTTGCTGTTGGCGTGGAGGAGCTCGGATCTCTCTTTTCGTGCGGAGCTCAGAGGGAGACATGTACTCACGATCCTCCTAGAGTGCATCAGTTCTTCTTCTATTTTGGCCCTCTCTTGTGTCTACGGGTCGTGTAATCATATTGAGAGGCGTGAGCTATGGTCCGATCTACAGACGGGTAGGTCGAGTTTTGTGGGGATCCCTTGGCTCGTTGGTGGTGATTTCAATGCTACGCTTCGATCCACGGATCGGCCCCATTCTAGGGAGGGCAGGATCCGAGCTCCGAGGAGTTTGTGGATGCTATTGACTCCATGGACCTGGAGGTGCTGGATGCGGCGGGCTCGAGTTACACTTGGAGGAATTCTACCTCTCAGTCTCGTATTGACCGGTTTTTGGCCTCCTCGGAGCTGTTTAATGTTTTCCCCTTGGCCTTTGTGGTTGTTAAACCGAGGACTCAATCCGATCACACTCCAATTCTTTGGGATTCGGGTGACCTGGTGCCGCCGAGGGGGTTTTCAGATATGAGAGGATCTGGCTTTTGGAGGACTCATTCAAGGATCTGGTTGTTGCGCACGGGTCCTCCCTGTCGGTGTCCGGTTTGCGACGTCAAGGTTAGTGCAGAACTTGGTCTCTTTGCGCATGCGCTTGTGTGCTTTCAAGAAGGGGTCTAGAGATGCACGTCATGCGGCTCGGGTGGAAGCGAAGGAGGAGGTGTCTAGGCTTGACGTTGTGGAGGATCTTCGGAACCTAACTAGCGATGAGCTGGCCTTGCGTGTGCTTGCCCAGAAGAAAATTGCCGATGAGGATAGGAAGCCTGTTATCGAATGGAGGCAGGGGTCTAGGAGCACCTGGCTCAGAGAAGGTGACGCGAACACGGCTTTCTTCCACCGTGTGGCTAGTGGAAGACGTAGGGGTAATGCATTGAGATCTGTGATTGGGGACGGTGTGTGCATGGATGGTAAGAGAGAGATGGGTAAAGCGATTGCGGACCACTTCCGGGATTTCTCGGCTGCCTCTTTTGTGAGGCGTTGGAGGTGGACGGGCTGGGTGCTCCGAGTTTACCTCCCTCTTTGGCTTCGAGCTTGATGCAGGCTATTTCCATGGAGGAATTGAAGGATGTGGTTTGGTGTCTCAACGCTGACGGGGCCCCAGGCCCCGATGGCTTTCTAGTGGCTTTTTACAGAGACTTTTGGGACCTAGTGGGCGTGGATGTGTTGGAGGTCATCTCTGAATTTTGTGGCGGAAACGCGGGCTTCGAGAGGATCAATAAGGCCCTCATCTTTCTCTTTCCTAAGAGTTTGGCGGCGGAGCGAATCGAGGACTTCCGACCCATTGCGTTGTCCAATGCTCTTTACTTGATTGTGGCGAAAGTCCTTGCGGTAAGGTTGAGACGTACGCTTGAGCACATTATCTTACCGTTGCAATTGGCTTTCGTCCCGGGCAGGCAGATCGTTGATTGTGTGGTTCTTGCTTCTGAGATTGTCGCGGATTGGAGGAGGCGGGGGAAGGAGGGTGTGCTCTGGAAGGTGGACTTCGTGAAGGCCTATAACACTTTGGACTGAAGGTTTCTCTGGTCTGCACTGCGTCGGAGAGGGTTTCCAGACTTGTGGATTTCGTGGATGAAACGTTGTGTCACGACTTCATCTATGTTCATTCTGGTGAATGGTCGTTCGAATGGTGGTTTCTTTCAACCACGGCGGGGTGTCAGGCAGGGGTGCCCTCTGGCCCCTCTTCTTTTCGTCATTGCGCTGGATGTCTTAGCCCGAATTGTGACCCGTGTTACCAGTGGTGGCTTCTCAGCGGGATATTCTCGGGATGGAGTTGAGATCCCGCTTCTCCAGTATGCTGACGACACCGTTTTCTTCATTGAGGGGGGCGTTGGGGAGGCTTCGAGAATGGCTTTGGCCCTTGAGCTTTTCAGTGAACTTTCTGGTATGTTTAAGAATGATAGCAAGTACAAGGTCGTCACCTTCGGATTATCGGAGGGGGAGGCAAGTAGATGCACTCAGTTTCTGGGTTCATATTGTTGTGCCCTCCCGGTCAAGTATCTCGGTGTGTCGTTAACTGTGGGGAGAACCAGATTAGCGGACTGGTTACAGATTGTTGAGAAGCTTGAGAGTAGGCTTACCAGCTGGAGGTCGACCATCTTATCTAAGGGGGGCCGCCTGGTGCTGCTCAAGGCGGTTCTATCTTCGATCCCGATTTTCTTCATGTCTTCGAGTCTCATGCCGAAGGGGATCCGTATTCGTCTTGAGAGATTGATGCACAAATTCCTTTGGGGCAAGGTCGGGCAGGTAAATGGTGGGATGCATCTTGTTGAGTGGGATGAGGTCACGCTCCCCAAGAGTGAGGGTGGTCTTGGAGTTCAGAGGTTAGACGCTATGAATGAAGCCTTGCTCCTGAAGTGGGTGAGCAACCTCTGGGGTGCCTCTGATGATCAGTGTTGCAGCCTTTTTCGTCGGATCTATGGTGTAAATGGTGCCTCGCCTTTGCCTAGCTACCGTGTTTTGCCTCTGACGCCCTTCTGGAAGGGGATTCTGGGGAATCTTCCTCGTTTCAGGCTCTCTTCAGGTCGGTGCTTGGTAACTAAGACACTTTTGCTTTCTGGACTGATGATTGGATGAATGGTGGGCCCTTGTGTGTGCGTTTTCCCCGTCTGTTTGCTTTGGCCACAGATCAGGGGGCGTGTGTTGCTTCGTGATGGTCGAACGGAAATTGGATGCCTACGTTCTCTTCAAACTTCTCGAATCAACACCTTGAAGAATTTCTTGTGTTACTGGATTCCTTACATGCTTCGGGGAGGCCTGTTGGGCACAGGGATCATTGGATCTGGCGTGGGAGTCCTTTTTCCGTCAGGAAGGCGTATGGGGTGATTCGCAGGCTACCCCTTTCGAACTCCGAGGCTTTGCGTAGGGACTGGTTTTTTGTGGGGTCTAGGCCTCCCTGAACGAATTGGCTTCTTTTTTTTGTTGTTCCGGCAGCAAAGATTGATGACGAGAAACCGTTGTGCTAGACTTCTGGGCGCAGTTTCTGATAGGTGTCCCATGTGTGAGGGTGAGATTGAATCACTGGATCACTAGTTCTTCGGTGTCAGAAGACTGTCCCAATCTGGGGTGGGGATGCACCCGATTGGGCGTGTACGACGGACTTGGCCTCCTTTTGCAGCTCCCTGGTGGTGAACAGAATGCGGCCTCGCCGAGTTCTACTTCAACCCCTTGCTATTGTTTGGGCTATTTGGCTAGCTAGGAATGCACTACTTTTCACGGGTTAAAGATTCTATAAGGAAAATGTTTGGGTGCATGCTACAAGTTTAGTGGTAGAGTGGGTCCTGTAGTTCGTTCTCCTGTACTTTTTTCTTCCTCTTATTTTCTAATAAATCGTTGGGGCCGACACCTTTGAGTGTTACCCCCTATTTTCGACTCAAAAAAAAGTTGGAATTATAGTTGTAAGAATACTGCAAAACTCAACTAGACCAGGAGGAGGTCGTGAGGGATGATGGAGCAGGTGAGATGGGAGTCGCAACGAGGGTCGAAGGACATGAGGGAGGAGAAAAGGAGGATCACCATCAGATATTATCGCGAGGAGAGTGCCTAGAGGGAAGGCGATAGGGCCTTTGGATCCTCCAAGTCGTTTGTTCGCAACCATGTGTATGGGATTGAGCGAGGTCGGTGTTTCAAATGTGGCTTGGAGAGGCACAAGTTGTTTCATTGCTTTGTTGGCGCTCATTATGTTTCTGATGCCGTAGAGAGGATCACCTACGTAGGGATTGCACCTCAAGGCCGAAGGTGTTGGAAACAGACGATGCAAACGTAAAGAGATCGGGGGAGGAGGTGGGGAAATAGGGGGAAACCGATCGATGGAGTCCTTGTTGCAAAAGGAAGAAGAGAGGACATGTTATCAGTGCTTATGGTGCTGGCGAAGGGGGCGAGCATAGGGCTACATGGATGATGCAGTTCGGATCTCAGAGTCTTCGTTGTACGTTCGCGACATTGAGGAGGAGGTCGAGGGTTTCTTGGCCAACACTGGGGGTCTGTTTCCCTCAGAGGTTGTTTGGCAGAAGCCACGACTACGCGATGGAGCCTTTGAGGTGAGCCCAAGATGGTTAGTGGAAGTTCAAGGCATGCTGGTGAGGTGTTGAGGCCTTAGGGCGGGGTGTACTGCTCTCTAGCCGATGGGAGTTGTAAAGGTGGTGCTCCAATCTGGGTTGCACCCCAAAGAAGGGTAATAGGTGCTGGTGCTGATGAGGGGGGTACCTCGTGTGTTGCCAGTGATGGCGTGGTTTCGGGTGGGTTGCATTTGCTTCAAGTTGAGCTCAGCTTCAATTATTGAGGCAGTGGACTGGTTAGAGGTGTTGCACAACCATAGAAGGAGGTTCATGGGGCTGAAAGTTGTATGTGGCCAGAGGTGGTGCTGCAGCCGGTCTAGGGTAGTTGGAAGGCAGAGATGCATTAATCAGTGGTGGGGCGGAGGTTGATGGAGCTTCATTTGAAGATTCCCCAACTGCCTGTGCATGATTGTCGGGGGCATGTGGTGGTTTCTCCTCGAGAAATCAAGGATTTTTTTCCTAATTTGAAGGAGAGTTGCCCCATTCTCCCTTCGAAGCTAGCAAAGAATTTGAAAGGGCATGGCTACCAAATCGAGGAGTCTTCCGAGTCGGCGGGTGGGTTAGACCTATTTAGCTCGATGGGAGGGGAGTTGAACCAGGTCTGCTCGATACCCATTTTTTCAGGGGCCTTGTATGTACCGCTTGGGACAAGGACTCGTTGGCGAAGTAACGTGACCTGTTTTGTGTTCGGATCCGAACCATAGCATCAAAGGGGTCTTTTTTGTGCATGATTTCATTGGTTCGAACCCTTTTGTTGATCCTCCTGCGGATCCCACTGTGGTGTTTGCGTCGGGAGATGTTTATTTGAAGAACCACCTCCATCTCAAATGGTGGCTACCGTAGGGAGTAGTTTCGTTGGAGGGGGCTGTTGGACGGTATTCGGGTTGGAGTTAGATGTTTTTTGTACATCTGAAGCAGGAGTTGGGGGCCAACTTGGTGGTGTGATTGTTGGTAAGGTAGAAAATATCGATATCATATCGGTTCACCTGGAAAAGGATATATCAGGATATATCGACGATATCGGCGGAAATATTGAAAATGGCTTAAAAAGCCATTTTTTTATTGTTTTTTTCATAAATTAAGATCATCCAGGATATTAAAATAACAAATAACCTACAAATACATAATTATAACGCATATATCGTCATTTATACCTCATATATCGCGCATATCAGTCATATCGAACATATCAATGTTAATGTTTATGCTGACTTATAGATATTAGAAATGGATTTAATTCAAGTTTTTATAACATTAAATAGCTTACAAAGATACAGTTAGATGACACATATAGATCATCTATGACCCTTATATCGCACTTTTTTATCATATCGAACATATCATCGTTAATGTTGATTGGTGATTAATAAATATTGGAACTGGAATCAAAGTAACTAAGTTAAGCACACTTAGAACCCTTGTTTTGTTCATGGAAGATAGTAAATGGTATCGAAATGAGTCATTTAATTCAAAAAATGCATATAATGATTAATGAGACAATGTTTCATTGGTAGAAAGATTTATCAATTGACAAAAATAAATGAAAAATGTAAATTAATACAATATTGTAAAAGTGATTACCTAGACATGAGGGATTTAGAACCAAGAATTACGTAGAGGACAAGGTAGGAAATATCGATATCGATATCATATTGGTCCGCCTGGTCGAAAATGGCGTAAAAATGATTTTTCGCGAAAATCCTAGTTATCAAAACAATAAATAATATACAAATACACATTTATATGCAAGAATGAGGTGTATTTAGCACACTAATACACATTATGTCACACAAATTGCTGGATGTTAATGCTGACAACTGAGCTGAATGTTGATTGCTGAGATGTATGCAGGACTTGTGATTCTAACTTGATCAGCATTAGACTTGTTTTCATCTCTATTGCCAAAGAGGGCGAAGTCCACCACTTCAAGAACCGTCGTATGCACCCCCTGTAGCACCATACCCTACCAGACGATGGTCTCGTTGTTTTAATTCATGATGTGTTTCAATACTAGGATTATTAAACTAGGAGCGCCTCCAACCCGAAACAAAATATATAATTCATGATGTGTTCTAATACTAGGAGTAGCAAAATAAGTAGTGAAATTAAGCTTATAAGGGTAATATCATTGATATATATAGATATTAGGGAGATATCGACGATATCAATCGATGTCCGAGAGATTTTGTATTGAAACCATTCAATTTCAAGCGATATGACTAGATATGGCGATATATCGTCGATATCTTACGAGATATCGGGTGATATCCTGTAAAAGGATATCTATATGAATATCGGTACCCACATCTCGTTGATACCAATATATCGACGATATATCATGATATTGCCAACTATGATTGTTGGTTGCAGAGCTGCAGGTATCTCAGAGTTTTCAAATGTTGCAATGAAGCAGATGTCTCAGAGCGAGAAATAGATGTTGGTGGCAACGCGAGCATGTAGAATGAGGAGACTTGCTTTAGGAGAGGACTCATATAAGGCCCAGATGGATCTGTTTCTCTCTTTTTTCGGAAGCGACGAAAATCTAATGCTCGTTTCTGGCTTGAGCGAGAGATGGAGGACAAGGAGGTAGAGGGAATTGCACTGTCATGGGAAGAAGATAGCCAGGTTCAGAAGCTGGTAGTGGAAGAAGTAGAGGGGGGACTAAAGTAGTCTAAAGATGTGGCTCTTGGCATTGATATGGTAAATGCTCACACGCATGTTACAGAATGTCTTGGGGTTGTGATATATACCGCTAACCCTCTGAGTGGGTCCTGAAGATTGTCAGCTGGAATGTGAGGGTTCTGTGGGAGAGGAAGAAGACAAGAGTTGTAGGGGGTCTTTTGAGTTCGTGACATGTTGATGTAGCTTTCTTGCAGGAGTCGAAAAATTACGACATGGGAGCTGGGGATGTGAAGATCAACGAGAGGTCCTAGGCTTTCAAAATTGAGGGCAGCGTCTGCGATTGGAAGTGTCGGCGGTGTGGTGTTAGCGTAGGATGGAGACATTTTTCTGTTGTTGGATAAAAGAGTGGGTCGTAGTACAGTGACAATGGTGTTAGAGCACAAGTCTGGTGTGAGAGAGTGTACTAAGTTTGGTATATGGTCCTTCTGAAGGATAGTCTGTATCGAAGGCATGGGAGGATGTGAGATATGTCAGGAGGGAGTTCTCGAGTCTCTCATGGCTCGTGGGGGGGATATTTCAACGTGACGTTCACCTTAGACAGACTTGGGGATAGGGGAGGACAGGACCCAGAATCTAGAGAGTTTTTGGACCTCATCGGAGTGCTGGAGTACAAGTGTTGGATGCCAAAAACAGCCGGTACACGTGGCGGAGTAGTTCATCCAGATCCCAAATGGATCGTTTATTAGCATCTGTGGAGCCGCTAGCGGGTTTTCCCTTGTCCTCGACAAGGGCTCTTCCGAGGCGAAGATCAAATAAAACACCGATTTGATAGAATTCGGGGGATGGGATGTTTCCCCAATTTTTTTCATGTTTGAGTGTTGCAAGAAGATGTTTCAAGTAGTTAGTTGCATAGTTATGGGGTGAAGGATATGGTGAGATCCTTAAGCGCATCACGGAAGCGTGAGCATCGTATTGAATATGACGAAGAACGACTAGTCGTACTAGTTGTTCTATGCAGCGGAAATTAAAAATTTTCATGCGACAAAACCACATGATCCAAGAACACTTCTCGGAACGTTTCGTCTAAACCACAAACAAGTAATAGGATTACCTCTTAAAGCGTGGTTGCGATCGAGTCTCTAAACGAAGAGACCTCCTGTCTCAAGTCCGATCCATCGGAGGAGACGCTTGCGAGCGTGTTGATGAAACGCGTGCTTCTCGCAATTCATGTTGAAGATCCAAGCCACAGATCTCCTAATCTCGACAAACGAGATACGACGTCTTCTTCACGAGCAAGGCACGTCGAAGTAGACGGAGATCCACGAGCAACCCATCGGGCAGCATAACGACAATGTTGCGGTGATGGAGAACCTCTCTAGGGCATCCATGATGGACGGGCACATGAGAGAAAGAGAATGGGCGTGTAGAGAGAGAAAGAGAAAGAGAGACTTATGTTTTCTTGTGTGTTAAAGAAGAGCAAAAGGGTGCCTTCTATTTATAATATCTTGGGATCCATGGATCTCAATCCATGGGCAACACAAATCCAATGGCTCCCATTGATTTGTGTTTCTTTTAATGACTAAGATTTGTTTTGGTAAAACCAACAACAATTAATTTAATTTAGATTAAATCTATATTGATAAATCAATATAAATCAATCCCAAACTAAATCAATCAAGCATGAAGATTATGGAATGAAGATTGCCTCCTTCTATAATATCGGATTTGGTGGCAATCTCATGCAATCACAACTAGATCTCATGAGATTACATTATTCCATGGAAATCTCCAAGATTTACAACAACACTTGTTGTAAATTATTCTACAAAAATAATTCATAATTATTTTCTGAATATTGCAACTTCCATTGGAAAATTGTGAATCACATTCACAACCCAAAATAAAATGTGAATTACATTTTCAGTTAATTGTCCAATGCGAATCCAATTCACATCAACATTTAACTAACAAATGTAAATTACAAACAGCTCTCTCTTATATATTATAAATCATATTTATAATATATATATAACTAATATGGATATTGCTATCCACATTATTCATATCCATGATAATTAAATCACATTTAATCATCTTGGATCTCTATTCTCGTGTGCCCAAATAATATGAATCGATTCACATTATTCACATCTTTGATAATTAAATCACATTTAATTATCTTAGATAACTCTCCCTATAATATGAATCAAATTCATATTATTCACGATAATTAAATCACATTTAATTATCAATTTTCTCCGTGCTCGGATACACATATCAACAATGAAATTATCCTGAACTCTTTCAAGGATAATGCGCTTTCTCCGCGGATACTTGGAGATAAGGACAGGGCGATTGTATTGTTCCACGTATAGTGACTTGGATGTTGAGATTATATTTCGAATCCAGATCGCGGGCCTCCCATAGATGCTTGATTAAATCAAGACCGCAAATCTAATCTTCTCATTGCATCTGAATCACATTCAGATCAATGTCCAACATTTTGGACCAAGATCAGATTACTTCTTTACTGAGAGGAGTCACTAAAATCCAGATCCGTTTCATCATTCCCTAGGAATGGAAGCATCATGGTTATACAATCGTTTATGATCACATCGCCCTCATGTATTACCAATACTTGTGCATCCTACATACTGGAAGACTCCGAATAAACCCGAAGTATTAGATCAACTTTATACTGTCTACTTCAGGGTTTTTATCAGTAAGTATCTCATTCGATCATTGGGAGTTGGTATCGATTATATACTTTCCAAAAGCATATATCATACCTAGGTCTTGATCATATACTTTCCAAAAGTATATATCAAACCTACAAATTCAGCCAAGCTTCCAAAGCGAGGCGACCGTGCACGGAATTTAACTCTTCCCAATATCTCATGAGTGAGCGCATGTCTTCTGGTTCAGTAATGAACCTGTATGATCCCTCTGAGAGATCGTATTACTCATATGACCTTATATGCACACCAGTGCGCCGGTGTATAGACCTTGGTTAGGTCATCAACCTATTGGTCTGCCAAATGTACATACTCAGACATATAGTAACACATCTGTCTCCGGTCAGAGGATGCATGCATGTATCGTGACAACATACAATATAGGACTTTGGTTATCTCGATCTCAACTCTTTGACCTAACTAATCTGACACCTCCGAATCTCTATTTCTATGCAGAGGACCTGGATCAAGAGGTCGGTCAGATATCAACCTTTAGAGATAAGGATTGTTATCTCCTACTCAGGCTGGAGATCATCTCTTAACAATCATTTGAAGGTGCTAGATGAATCCTCAATCTAACCCTTTAGATATTCATCCAAGCACCAGCCTCTATGATTCAATAGTTGAATCAACAGCTGTATGATTATTAAGATGGCCATGCTACATAACCCTAATTGTACTAAGGAACCTTTTATGCAAATTATTCATTCTTCATTTCAAATTAGGAAATGATATTCGCAATAACATTTATTGCATAATGGCTCGCCGTGAGCTCGCATGTCCAACAATCTCCCACTAGCCCAAAGAGCCATTAATGGGCTAATCATTTAAACCCACACTCATGTGACAATCATAGGCTATTAAGAAAATAGCTAAGTAAGCTGATCAGTCACTCTGTTCCTGCGAAACTATGCCAAGTCCTTTTACGACACTTGCATATCCCCAGTAACAGTGCTCGCATCTAATGCGAATGTTGCATCTTATGCAACCAATACTCAATCTTGTTGGTTATAGTGTCCTTGACACATGATGCGGCGTAGAACCAACAGATAGGGCCAATTATTTATCTAATTTTAGAGGTCAATTTTGTTTACATTTATTTAAGTTGTCGTGTCTTTAATTAAATAAACGAGATCGCCTTTGATCTCGAATAATTAGTTATAGATTTGATTTCCAAATTAGTCGGTTAATTAGTTAGAGGCAAATTAGGATCAATTAGTTGTCGATTTAAATTCAAGTTTCTAATTTTGTAATCTCATCCCTCATATATAAAGGGATGGGGGTCCATTGTTTTTAAGACAGTTCAGTTGATATGAAAATTTGAGATTTATTCTCTATCTCCCTCTCGTCTCTCTCTCTCTCCCACGCGATCGACGCGTTCTTCCTCCTTCAACCTCGCGCAACAGGCGCGTTTCTTCTTCTCAACCCCTCTATTTTTCTCCACCAAAATCCACCGCCAAACTATTTTATTTATCGAAGATGCGCCAATTTTCGATTTGCATCATTTGGTATCAGAGCATGGCCCACAGGTCGTCCTCACGATCTGACGATCCGCCCAAATATTCGCGTCAACATGCGACAAAGCACCACCGTTCGCCCGAACGAAAACGACGAGCCATCGACGCCCACGACGAGAAGATGAGGAGCAGGCTACTTGATATACAAGCCAACTTCGAGTCCATGTTTCAAGATCTTAGGGCTAACTTCGAGTACGTATGCGCCAAATCAACAACACCAATCACCGACACCGAACTTGAAGACGAAAATCTCGCCGTCAACGAAGATCCGGCCGCTGTTAAGATCATTTCGGAAGAAAAAGCAACGAAAACGTGGTTGTCCAGGAAATCTCAGAACTGCAAAACCCCCCGAAATCGACAAACGCTTCATCGGCAGCCCTGCCGCCAAGGCGCCAACCCCCGCTGTAGCCCCGCCCCCCCCCCCCAGCGACCCCCCTGGCCACGTCAGCCCCTCCCGCGACCCCCAAACCCCCCCTAGCCCCAGCTACTCCCCCGCGCCTTCTCGATTCTGCCCCTTTTCCTCCCGCGCCTCTCTTCCTTCCCCGAACCCTAAACCCACCGCTGCCTTCCCTCTTCCTACGCCACCCACCAACTTTCCACCCCCCCCCTTCTTCTCCCTTCGGCCCGCGAACCCTCAAGCCACGACCCCTGTGCGCCCCACTGCGCCGCCCTCCACACCTGATTCCCTCCCTCACATCGCCCCTCCCGGGTTCCCCCTCTCCCGCGCGTTGCTCGCGCAACCCAGTTTCCACCCATCGCCGCTAACCTCCCGCCGACCACCCCTTCGTCCCACCGGCGCCCTGCCAGAATCGCCCATCCCTCCCCGTCACTTCGGCGCGCCGCCAGCCATCACGGGCCCACGATCCCCATCGCCCCACCCCTCGCGCGCCAATCTCCTACCTTCTGCCTCCCTACAGTGCCGCACCAGCCCTCGCGAAACCGCCGTCTCTACCCGCACGATATGCGCAAGGCGCTCGGGCGGACCCTAACCAGAGGGCCGCTGGTCACGGGATTTGAATCCCACGACAGGTGGGATTGGAAATCCTTTGGAAAATTTTACAATAAAACCCACCCTTGTAACAAATTTTATTCAAGGGGAAGGTTCCAGAACTCCTCTTATGAAAATTACTTAAGTGAAGGGTTGCGAAACTTACGCCCAAGCCCCCGACGGTAAAAATATTTTAAAAAGAAGGCTGCAAATCCGAAATCTGGGGACCCTCCTTATCCAAATAGGACTAGGGCCTTGGGCTTCCCTTATATAAGGACCCCATAGCTTCTTTCCTTGGACACATCTCCTCCCCTCCTCTCCTTGTGTCATTGCTTTGCCATGGATTTTCCAATGACCATGTTGTTCATGCCTCATCAATTCTTCGATCATCACAAGAAGGAGACAACAATCAAGAAGACGTCGCCGTTCCGCCACACATGTTCTTCAACCATGAAGGTCGCGTCACCCACGCCCGCGTATGGATTCCGCCGTTCGCTCCACACCAATTCTTTCAGAAGATAACTGAGCACGCAGATTCGACCTCCAAGCCTGCAGATCCAGCAATTCATCGGGAGACGAATTTTTAAAACGGAGGAGAGTCGATGCAGCGTGGAACCAACGGATAGGGCCAGTTATTTATCTAATTTTAGTGGTCAATTTTGTTTACGCTTATTTAAGTTGTCGTGTCTTTAATTAAATAAACGAGATCGCATGTGATCTCGAATAATTAGTTATAGATTTGATTTCCAAATTAGTCGGTTAATTAGTTAGAGGCAAATTAGGATCAATTAGTTGTCGATTTAAATTCAAGTTTCTAATTTTGTAATCTCATCCCTCCTATATAAAGGGATGGGGGTCCATTGTTTTTAAGATAGTTCAGTTGATATGAAAATTTGAGATTTATTCTCTATCTCCCTCTCGTCTCTCTCTCACACGATCTACGCGTTCTTCCTCCTTCAACCTCGTGCAACAGGCGCGTTTCTTCTTCTCAACCCCTCTATTTTTCTCCACCAAAATCCACCGCCAAACTATTTTATTTATCGAAGACGCGCCAATTTTCGATTTGCATCAACACTATAGCCTAATAATTATCATAACCAGTATTTCCATAATCCTTATCAGAATACCCTTATTCCTGGAGATCTCTATCTCCTAAGGTATTCATAGTAAAGACCTTTTAGATATCCATCTATAAAGTCTTAATTACTTGAAGATAAGACTTAAAGATCACTATCTCTAAAGTCTTGTCATCTATGAAGATTTTGTTATTACTGCAATCAAGTGTTTTCTTTCCACGGTAGGATTAGAAATACTTTACTACTTCCACTGCATGGCAGATATCTGTCTTTTGTACACATCTAACATACACTCAGCTTCTCGTAACTGATGCACAAATGCAAGCAGTTCTAGCATTCACTTCCTCAACTCTTTGAGGTGCTATCCTTTTAGATAGATCAATACCATATCTTAAGGGAATGAAGCCTTTCTTGGAATTTTCCAAGAAATTGGAATATGTTCAAGTGCAAGCAGTTCTAGCATTCACTTCCTCAACTCTTTGCTTCTGAACACCTTCAGAACTAAGATCCAAGAGGTATCCTTGAGATCATATCTAAAGTTATGGAACAACCAGATAATAAAACACTTATTATCATCCTTATATCATTTTAAAATGATTAGAATATTATCTACATTTAGCATGATGAACACAATGGCACTCCCACTAAGCTTCACATGGTTCACCAAGATTCTATCTGAAATCATAACATTTATGATTTAATCAAATCTTATGTTCCAACAACAAAAAGCTTATTTGAGTCCATAGATGGATTTCTTTAGCTTGCACATCTTGCTTTCCTCAACCATGAAGCCCTGGGGCCACTTCATGTGAATATCCTCAGAGAGGTATTCATGGAGGAATGCAATATTGACTTTCATCTCATAGATAACAAAGTCAAGTTGTGTAGGTCAGGTTCCCTTTCTCTTGAAGATCCATTTACACCTTAATGGGTCTTATCCTTATAGGTGGATCCTCGAGGGTCCATATACAACACTTGTATATGAAGTCTACTTTAGACTTTCATTGCTAAAATCCATCTTTCCATTTATGATCCTCGGGAGTTTCATCACATGAAGTCCGATCATTGTCAGACTTAACTGACACATGGAGTACATCCTCAAACTCATTTGAAGAGGTATTAGTGTTTTATCTTTAATTGTCCTTTTAGTTCCCGATTTCAGGAGCCTCATTATCATCTCAAGATCAAATGAGTTCCTTTACTTCATTTTCATCTTGATTCTCAAGAGTGTCAAACCTTTAAGAATCATATTCTTAGAGATGTGATCTTTTAAGAATCTCAAGGTCATAAAGTAGGTATCCAATACCGTCCTTTATTTTCCTAATGAAGTAGCACTCTCTAGTGCTAGATTCCAGCTCATATGCATGGAACCTTATTAATGATATACATTGTAGTCTCTATTGCACATATATACCTGGAAACTAAGGGATAATTATGCTAAAATTCATCATTGATAAGATCATGTCACACATTATCCACTTGTATCTCCCTATAACTCTATTGAGTTAAGGTGTGTTAGGAGGAGTGTGACAGAAATGATATTCATATCTCCATAAAGTATTCCATGAATTCATTTAATAGGTACTTGTTACCTTGGTTAGATCAAATTCATTTAATCTTCCATCAATCTTTGGTTCTAAACCAAATTTGTGAAATCTTTAACATTTCAAAGGTTTCTTAGGTGAAGAGAAGAAATCTCATATCATACAGAATCATCAATAGATATCACATATGCACAATGTTCATTATGATATAGATGATCCACAAACATCAATATGTATGAGATCCTGAATACCTTGACATCTTACACCTTTCCCAAGGAATGGTGTATTGGACATATTTTACTTTTGAATACAATATTCATAAGTATGTAAGTTTTGAAATTTTAGACATTCTAAAGTTTCATTCTTACTTGTCTATTGATCAAATCAACAGGCAAACGTCCGAAGCTTGATGCCAGATCATTGTCAAATGATCTTTATCCTCCTATTGATCTTTAAAGGTTTAATTTTATTATTAGAAATGTTAATGAACCATTCATTAATTTTATAATTCAGTAGAGTCCTCTGGATGTTAGACTACTTTCTGAAATATATCCATCATAACTTTTTATGATAGGTCCATTCCAGAAATCATGTTTATTTCCAACATTTAGAAACAAACATTGAGTGTATTCTAATGTCTAGGTCATAGAGACATTCTCTAAGACCAAGGGCTCTCCCACTGAAATTATGAAGTTTATTGATCCAATGGAAATTGTTGCAATAATTGCATCAATTCCAACATGGATGACCATTAAACCTTAAGATCAAATTTCTAATCTTCTAATATATATGCAACCAATTGCAAGTGTCATTAGAAGATTGAGATACAATTATTGGTTTTTATCTTATCAAATAAGAAAGTCAATTTCCATGATTTATGTAGATTATTTTGATGCGCTATCCGAGTCCTTCTCTAAGGGCATGTTTGATTGCTGGGTTGGACTGGGTTGGGTTGGGCTGGATTGGGATGGGTGAATAGTAATCTGTGAGGAGGAAGTACCCTTGTGAATAGTAACCAGGGTTAGGCCAACCCTGCCCAACCCTGCAACCAAACAGGCCCTAAGGATTCTAGTCAGACTTGATAGTCAAACTATCAACACATCAATTTATTGCAGTATTGGCATTCATCCAACTCTTTGGATGTCATATGGAAGTCACAGAAGTACGGTCAACTCTTTGACTATCCTTCTCATGTAAATTGTGAGGAGGATTGAGAGGGTTGGAAGGAGGGGTACACCGGTGTACCCCAACCCAACTCAGTCCAACCCAGCAACCAAACAGGCCCTAAGGATCTCTTATGTTAAATTCAAAAGAATTCAATGTAAGAATATTTCAACATTTATACATGCTTCATTCAATTCATACAATATGAATATTATGAAGCTTCATGAATGACTAGAGCATAGACAGTAAAATGATGACAGGCATCATATCTACATCCATCTAGACTTTTAAAACATTGGTTCAGGTAGGTATTCAAACATTCTGAATACATCATCTCTTATAAAGCCACCATTCTGCATGATGCAGTGAACCATCTCATTCATGATAAATATCAAGAGCACATATGTATGCTAGAATATCTTCATTGATTTTATAAGGATTATTTGACAATTGCGATCATCATCGACATGTCACTTACAAAGTACATCCGATGAGAGATCAAGACTATAGAGACATACAAACCCTAGGGTTGTAGTCCTATTATCTATTTAACTGTCATTCCTCGTTATTATGAGGAAACTTGCATATTGCAACCACATACATTATGTGTCCAACTGCAAGTACAATATCTGGATCATGAGTCCAATCCATGATATTTTACAGGTTATTATTGAGTATATTATTGAGTGGGTTTAATGAAGGATTATCTTAAATAAGAAATTTGCTTAAATATATATATATTACTTTGATTTAGGAATTTTCATATCAAAGTTGTCTTGCCTTGTCAACACTGAAAGTTCATTCCCTTAATCACTTTCAATGTAAGAGATATACTTACCATCATATCTCAGCAAGATATGGGATCTCCTTCCTTATCTTTGTTACATCCCAAAAATATGAGAATCTGCAACTCGAATAAAAAGAAGCGAGAACACATTCCGCCTTTCAAGTCCAACTTGCATCTCCCAATTCAGTCTTTAACACCCGAGCCCACCACCCCTAAGGTGATGTTGACCCGTGATTAATTGAACCAACCATCAACAGAAATACAACTCGCTATGCGCAATCCAATATCGCCCCAATAATATGAGGATCCGATATGGGGTCACTACGCATACGTCCTTACTCTTTCGAGAAGCGAAGAGCCCGATCCAAATGGCTTGTATGCAGGAGCTGTCACTTCGGACAGGCGTCTCCGACATACAATCTCGGGCGACGAAACCCTTCGCCCTGACGGGAGACCATGTATGTCACTTATGTGATCATCCACCTCATATTCAAATTTTAATTAATTATCATGAATCATATTCACATACTTAATTCTTCCAAGGGAAATACATATCTATTCATAATAGAGTGTTTTTATTTGGATATAATTAATTCAATCATATTAAATTAATTATCAGTCCAATTCAATCAACAAACTTGATTGTTTTACTTGAATACATATATGGTATTATCTCAAAGTACGTATTAATTAGAATTTTAATAATTAGAAAAATACATCTTGATTTCTCCGGCATTATCGAGTCACTACCCGTTGTCATGGCCAGTACCGACGAGAGTGGGACGGACCACATACGTTGCAATCCGCTACCCCAATGCTCTCCGACTAGACACCATGTCCACCTCAGGAAAGGATAATGCCAAATAGATCAATTTGTACTTGAGATGATCATCGATTCTTCAACCGAAATTATACCATATAGTAATAATCAAAATAATTTTGATTATAAGGAAATTCGCTAGACAAATTCCCAATCCTATTCAATCAAGAAGTTTTTTTATTGTGTTTCCAATTATGATCTAGATCAAATCTAATCAATTTATTGGTTGAAGCCATGTCAATTAAGGAAATAATCATCATTAAATATTTCTCAAATATTTTCCATAACTAATTCATGAAATTAACAATTAATTTCACTAATTGACAATCACATGGTTCTTGATTAGGACTGTAATTTCAGCAGTGACTCCTACTCACTAAAATTAACATATCTCAATCAATTTAAATCCAAATTAAATAAACTCAATTTTTAAAGATTGCTAATTTGATTTAGGACAGAACCTAAGTGACATTTCACGCATTTCGAGGCGGATCAAAAACAGTAATTAGCACATTAATCACATTAAGATTCACAGTTCCCGCAACAATGAATACATATTCATTAAAACAACCATATCTCGAGCAAACAGAATCCAAATTACGTAAACTCAGATCCTATGATTTCCTTATTTAATGGGGAACAAAATCCACGTGATTAATTTGTGTTTAAACATTTTAAACATGGTCAAATTTATTCACTAAACAGATGTGCGAAAATCAAATGCGACAAAAGCTTTCGCGACCTTAACGAACCCAAGTCGTCCTACGTTTGCGGATCGTATCCAAAACCTTCGATCTAAGGCTCTGATACCACTTGAAGGATATGGTGAGATCCTTAAGCGCATCGTGGAAGCGTAAGCATCGTACCGAATACGACGAAGAACGACTAGTCGTACTAGTTGTTCTATGCAGCGAAAATTAAAAATTTTCATGCAACGAAACCACATGATTCAAGAACACTTCTCGGAACATTTCGTCTAAACCACAAACAAGTAATAGGATTACCTCTTGAAGTGTGGTTGTGATCGAGTCTCTAAACAAAGAGACCTCCTGTCGCAAGTCCGATCCGTCGGAGGAGACGCTTGCGAGCGTGTTGATGAAACACGTGCTTCTCGCAATCCATGTTAAAGATCCAAGCCACGGATCTCCTGATCTCGACAAACGAGACACGACGTCTTCTTCATGAGCAAGGCACCCCGAAGTAGACGGAGATCCACGAGCAACCCATCGGGCAGCATAACGACGATGCTGCGGTGATAGAGAACCTCTCTAGGACATCCATGATGGACGGCCACATGAGAGAAAGAGAATGGGCGTGTAGAGAGAGAAAGAGAAAGAGAGACTTATGTTTTCTTGTGTGTTAAAGAAGAGCAAAGGGGTGCCTTCTATTTATAATATTTTGGGATCCATGGATCTCAATCCATGGGCAACACAAATCCAATGACTCTCATTGATTTGTGTTTCTTTTAATGGCTAAGATTTGTGTTGGTAAAAACCAACAACAATTAATTTAATTTAGATTAAATCTATATTGATAAATCAATATAAATCAATCCCAAATTAAATCAATCAAGCATGGAGATTATGGAATGAAGATTGCCTCCTTCTATAATATTGGATTTGGTGGCAATCTCATGCAATCTCATGAGATCTCATGAAATTACATTATTCCATGGAAATCTCCAAGATTTACAACAACACTTGTTGTAAATTATTCTACAAAAATAATTCATAATTATTTTGTGAATATTGCAATTTTGCCATTGGAAAATTGTGAATCACATTCACAACCTAAAATAAAATGTGAATTACATTTTCAATTAATTGCCCAATGCGAATCCAATTCATATCAACATTTAACTAACAAATGTAAATTACAAACAACTCTCTCTTATATATTATAAATCACATTTATAATATATATGACTAATATGGATATTGCTATCCACATTATTCACATCCATGATAATTAAATCACATTTAATTATATTGGATCTCTATTCTCGTGTGCCCAAATAATATGAATCGCATTCACATTATTCACATCTTTGATAATTAAATCACATTTAATTATCTTATATAACTCTCCCTATAATATGAATCAAATTCATATTATTCGTGATAATTAAATCATATTTAATTATCAATTTTCTCAATGCTCGGATACACATATCAACAATGAAATTATCCTGAACTCTTTCAAGGATAATGCGCTTTCTCCACGGATACTTGGAGATAAGGACATGGCGATTGTATTGTTCCACGTATAGTGACTTGGATGTTGAGATCATATCTCAAATACAGATCACGGGCCTCCCATAGATGCTTGATTAAATCAAGATTGCAAATCTAATCTTCTCATTGCATCTGAATCACATTCAGATCAATGTCCAACATTTGGACCAAGATCAGATTACTTCTTTACTGAGAGGAGTCACTAAAATCCAGACCCGTTTCATCACTCCCTAGGAATGGAAGTGTCATGGTTATACAATCGTTTATGATCACATCACCCTCAGGTATTCCCAATACCTGTACATCCTGCATACTGGAAGACTCAGAATAAACCCGAAGTATTAGATCAACTTTATACTATCTACTTCAGGGTTTTTATCAGTAAGTATCTCATTCGATCATTGGGAGTTTGTATCAATTATATACTTTTCAAAAGCATATATCATACCTAGGTCTTGATCATATACTTTCCAAAAGTATATATCAAACCTACAAATTCAGTCAAGCTTCCAAAGCAAGACGACCGTGCATGGAATTTAATTCTTCCCAATATCTCATGAGTGAGCTCATGTCTTCCGGTTCAGTAATGAACCTGTATGATCCCTTTGAGAGATCATATTACTCATATGCCCTTATATGCACACCAGTGCGCCGCTGTATAGACCTTGGTTAGGTCATCAACCTATGGTCTGCCAAATGTACATACTCAGACATATAGTAACACATCTGTCTCCGATCAGAGGATGCGTGCATGTATCGTGACAGCATACAATATAGGACTTTGGTTATCTCGATCTTGTTAAGTCAACTCCATGACTTAACTAATCTGACACCTCTGAATCTCTATTCCTATGCAGAGGACCTGCATCAAGAGGTCGGTCAGATGTCAGCCTTTAGAGATAAGGATTGCCATCTCCTACTTAGGCTGGAGATCATCTCTTAACAATCATTTGACAGTGCTTGATGAGTCCTCAATCTAACCCTTTAGATAATCATCCAAGCACCAGCCTCTATGATTCAATAGTTGAATCAACAGCTGTATGATTATTAAAATGGCCATGGTACATAACCCTAATTGTACTAAGGGACCTTTTATGCAAATTATTCATTCTTCATTTCAGATCAGGGAATGATATTCGCAATAACATTTATTGCATAATGGCTCGCCGTGGACTCGCATGTCCAACATGGGGGTCCTTGCAGATTGAGGGTTCGACAACACAAAGGTTGGCAGAGAAGATCCAAAGGCTGAGAGAGATGCTTAAAAAGTACAAGACATATTTGAATCATGCATAAAATGAGAAGCATGTAGAGGTTGAGGCAAGATTGCCCGGTTAAATAGCATGGAGGATCCATGTGATCTCGGCATGGAGGAGTTGTCGGGCAGATCTGAGCAGCAAAGGATAGTGATAAATGAAGATAAGAAGAAAGAGATACATTGGTTACAAAGATTGAGGCAAAAGTGGATCAGTGAAGGAGATGCAAACATGAGGTTCTTTCTTGTCGTGGCCAGTAGGAGGAGGAACATAATACATGATATACTGGTAGGGGATGAAAAAGTCCAATGTGATGGATTAGTAAGGGAGGCGGTGGTATCGCACTTCCATGAGTTTAGTAGGAAAGCGATGTCGTCTGTGGCTAAATGGTTTAGGAGGGGGGCATGTTCTTTGTAGTAGGAGCATGCGGAGGTACTTACGGCGGACCTTACCGAGGAGTTACGCAGAGCAGTATTCAATCCTAATGCCTATGGATGCCTAGGTCCAGATGGCCAACCTGTCTTCTTTTACAAAGAATTCTGAGATGTGGTTGAGCAACATATCATGGATAGGATTATAGAATTCAGATGTGCGAACCAAGGAATGGAAAAGCTAAATAGATCTTTGATCTTCTTACTTCTAAAGAAGGAGGTTGCAAAGTGAGTGGAAGACTTCATACCCATTGCACTATCTAATGCGATTTATCTCATTATAGCCAAGGTCTTGGCTAATTGACTAAGAGGAGTCCTTGACACACTTGTTTTGCATGCCCATACTACTTTTTTTCATGGTCGTCGGTTGTTTGATGGAGTAGTTATTGCATCGGAATCATTACGACTACATGAATTGGAGCTTTATTTGGGCTTTCTTGGTGCAGATGGGATTCCGAGATGTCTAGGTAGATTGGATGAAGAGTTGCACCACGACTTAGTCTTGTTCCGTGCTGGTTAATGGGAGATCAGAGGGGGGTTTTCTCAACTGCAGAGAGGTGTGAAGGAAGGGTGCACATTAGCTCCCATGTTCTTTGTTTCGACTGTGGATGCTTTGGTGGTTATGTATAGACTGGCGGAAGAGGAAGGGTTCTTTCGGGGGTACTCCAGGGAAGACTTCTCGATCCCAATCCTTCATACATTGATGATACAATCTTTTTCATTAAAGGTGGGTGGCGGAGTATAGGGCAATTAGGCAGTGTTCAGGGTTCAGGAAAGCGATATGCATATGCGTTCAGACGGGTCACCAAATACTGAATAAACAGTATGTGGGGCATATGCGGGTATATGTGGTTCTATATGTTTTTTTAATTTAAAAATAAATAAATATCTACAAATAATATTACTACTGAAATTATGTATCAAAGTGGAGTTAAGAAAATCTAAGAAAAATAGTTCATGGTAGATGGTTAAGTAGATGCTATTAATTGCCTAACATGTAATCACAAAAAATTTTAGCCACAAAACTTTACATTTTAGATGATTCATAATAACAAAACTTAAATACACATAAATATAGATATGGAATACATGAGAAAAACCTTAATCGACATATATTAACATATTAGAGATATATTGTATATATTCATGAAAATGATACATGAGCAAATACTGCACAAGCATAATGGCATTATGCATTGCAATTGCATATAAATGCATTGCATATTCTTATGGTTGAATGGAAGAAGAGGCGGAGCTATAGAGGTAATCACTCGAATGAGAGGATTGGAGAGTTGAAACTGCTGGAGGTTGAGCTACCAAGCTGTTGGAGCGGTATGGGGGGCACATGCGAGATATGTAGGCCTAAGTGCTTAGGGTGCAAAATGAACCGATACATATAATTAACTCAGTATGCATATCACACGGGCATATATGGCCGTATATGCAGCCTGTGCGATCGATTTCATGAATACTGACAACATTGTATATCTTTGGGGAGTTGTCATGCCTGAGGGTTAATGGGGCAAAATCTGCTTTTGTACCATTTAATCAATCGCCAAAAGAGATATCAACATGTGAGGGCATTTTAGGTATTGTGGAGGAGGAGATTACCTATCAACTATCTCGAATTGTCGTTGTTGAGTGGCAGACTTAGGCAAGGTAATTGGTGCTCGTGGTTGAGAATTTGGTGGAAGCTGGCAGGATGAAAGGTGTCATGTATCTCGAGGGGGGAAGGCTGGTTATGGTGAAGGTTGCCTTATCTGCGATCCCAGTTTTCTTTATGTCTACAAGGGTGCCACCGATTGGAGTTCATAAGTGGTTGGAGGTGCTGATTAGGAGATTCTTCTAGTTGACAACTGCTGAGGGAAAGGGAATTACATTGGTTGATTGAGAGAAAGTGACAAGGCAAATAAAGGAGGGCAGGTTGGGGTGTTGCGCACTGGTGACATGAACAAGGCTTTACTGTCAAAGTGGGTGATGAGGATCTTGGGACTTGGGAGATGGCACAGACTTGCCCTCGCGATTGATGAGATCCATTAACTCGATATTTTTCCCGGGTGTGATGAGAAGTGCAAAAGATGTGGTGAAGCGATGGAAGGTATTGAGCACTTTTACTTCATATGCCCTAAGTCCAGGGAAACATGGGAGAGTGCAGAGTTGCTAGGTGTGCGTTGGGATAATGTGGACTTTCTGAGGTCCAATTGCGCAAAATGGGCAAGCTCAGTTGACGGAAGGGTTAGAGTTTGTGTACATGTGTGGGCCACCTAGTTGGGTAGAAACAATGTAATTTTTAAGGAGGAGAGATTTTACTTGGAGAATGTACTTGAACATGCCAAAGCTCTTTGTAAAAGTTGACGTTTGTAATTGGTATATAATTTTTAATATATTTTTTTGATGGTCCTCTAAAGGAGGTCCATCCCATCATTTCTAGAAAACTTAGCTATAGACCATCTACTCTAGTAGGAGAAAAACACAAGAAGATGGATCATGGATTCAGGATGTTCCAAACATATGACATGATGCAAATATCAGTTTACAAGCCTAGAATCCAGAGAAAATAGAATGTGATTTTTGGCAACAATCACAAACGTCAGATTATCATTATTGGTATAAATGTCCAAGGTAAATCATCCTTCAATAATGTTAAGCTTGTTAAATATCTAAAATGCATATTATTAAGAGTAAATCAAATTTGCGATAAAGGTTTTAATACTTTGCCTTAAGATAATTGATAAAATCCCTAAAGAAACTCTGTTAAAAGGAAATGGGTTCAAAAAAATTATACATTAGACTTAAACATTTGCTTGTAATCGTTCTTTGTGGCAAAAGATATTAGGTCATCTTCACTATGAACAATTAGATAAATTATCGAAGAAGTACTTAGTTAGAAGACTAAAAAATGGCAAACCATTCTCCCACTATAAGTAGGGTCGGTTACATGAATTTTTGCTCAAATCCATGTTGAAATATTCACCTATTTTTTACGTTGGATGTCGACTACTTAGCGCAACCCCCATACGGAGGGATTTGAATACTGTCCTTTTTGGTGGTAGGCACACTATACTACCACTAGAAATGCTTAGTTAGAAGACTACGACAACAACAACAACAAACCCTTTTCCCACAATTAAGTAGGGTCGGCTACATAGATTCTATGCCTCCATTCAGATCTATCTTGGGTCAATCCTTGACTTATATCCAAAAAACTAAGATCCCTCTGTATAGTCTCATTCCAAAACTTCTTGGGTCGTCCTCGCCCTCTCCTAGTCGGCTCAACATCCCAAAACTCACATTTCCTAACTAGTGCATCAGCTGACCTTCTTTGCAAATGACCAAACCATCTTAAGCTATTTTCTTGCATCTTATCCTCGATCGAAGCTACACCAATTTTATTTCGGATTGCATCATTCCAAATCCGATCTTACGTATGTGTCCACACATCCACCCTAGTATTTTCATTCTGCTACTATCATTCTCTGCACATGTCTATGGTTCACAGGACAACATTCATATCCATAGAGCATAGTAGGTCTCACAGTTGCTTTGTAAAACTTTCCTTTAATTTTTAAAGGAATTTTCTTATCACAGAGAACAACAAAGGCTCCTCTCCACTTGAGCCAACCTGCATTTATTCTATTAGTAACATCTCCATCACTTTGACTCAAGAATGTATCTTTATTTGATATTCAAATAGATGCAAAGCATTAGAGTTTTAATAAAGAAATCCTAAAATTAGAAGAATCACTTCACATAAAATCCGTTGAAGACATTCAACAGATCAACCATGAAAAAATACTTGAGGAAGATTGTGAAGAATTACCCTTTATAGACATAAGCAACATAAAAGACACTAATGCGCATAAACTTATCAAAGATTAAACTTTTAATAAAGAACAAATCATAGAGGAAATATCAGATAAAGAACAAACAAACTATCAACTAAATATAGACTTTGTACGAGATGCCTATGTATGACAAGTAGAACCTTCAAATATAGAAGAAGCTATAAAGGATAATATCTAGATCAACATGATGCAAGAAGAATTAGAACAATTCACCAGAAATGAAGTATATGGGATCTAGTCCCGGGACCCGAAAATTATTCGCTCATAGGAACTAATATCTTAAAGTTATCTACAATAGATTCCTCAAAATTTCTTCAGTTTTAATGCTGACAGCATTTTTCTTTGCTCTCTCGTTACTGCCTGGTGCCCCCATCACGTCAAGGAGCATCTATTGGAAAGTTGGAGAGGATTTGAGTTAATCTAATAAGGGATCAAATGAGGGTTAACCTACAATGCAATGTTGCATGTTTGGTGATTAGGACAGACTAGAGTAGGAATAAGTCTGAATTTTCTATGGAGTATGGAGTAAAAGATTTTGCAATTCCTATCATGCCCTTAATAAACTAGGAAGGTGGAAAGAAGGGTATCTGAAACGAAATTATTATGATGGTATATGCTGGAGAAGTTAGAGGTGCATACCCCTAGGGGGTTAACCCAATGGGTGTTTGGGACATATCCTGGATTTAACTCCCTCGACCCTACCATCAAATTTCAATGTTAGAGTGTCCCTATTTTTATTTTTTTTTCTACATGCTTATATTTAGTCACATTTTGATTAGATCCAGGATTTTCCCCAAGCACCCATTTTCCTGCTAGCTACAATTTCATTAGTCAATAACTGATATATATAGGGTTAAATGGGGCTGCCCCCTGGGAGTAGCCAACTTGGCTACTCCCACCCCTATTTTTCCCTCATTTTTTTATTTTTTTGGAAAATAAAAATTTGTAAATTCATCATTATATCTCTCTAACATTCTATTAAAATTTCGTCAGAAACAGAGACTCCTACGGCCTCCATCTAAACAGGGTCGATTTAAAAAATCCTGCGACCGTTAAAAAAATGGCATCTGGATGGAGGGCCTAGGAGTTTCTGTTTCTGACGAAATTTTAATAGAATGTTAGAGGGATATAGTGATGAATATACAAATTTTTATTTTCCAAAGAAATAAAAAAATGAGGGAAAAATAGGGGTGGGAGTAGCCAAGTTGGCTACTCCCAGGGGGCAGCCCCATTTTACCCATATATATATATATATATATATATATATATATATATATATAAGTGTACCATTGGTCTCATGTTTCAAATCATGTCAATACTGCAGTGGATTACATTGCAAGTCATTTTGCATTTTTCAAGATAACTATTTAGTTACTTCACAGCACAAATGGCTATTATAAGATAAAGGTGAGAAGTATCTGCTCTTGAACTTTAAATAAGTCAGGTAAGTAATTAATAGTGTATACACGAAACTCCTACTTTGAAATTTGGTGCACACCAAGATAACATATACCATATAATCATGGATGCATTAGGGTACATTTTAAATCTGCAATAAAACAAACAGCAGGGCCATGTCTAAACTTACACATGTTTACTCCAGGATGAATTTTCTCAAGGAAAAATACAATTAAATTACGCCTAGTATCACATCAAATTAATTCATGCCACGAAACAAATTTGCTCTTTGCATAAACACTCAAAATTGCAAATGAAATGGATGTAGAGAAGTTTCTCATAATTCGTACATTACGAGTCTTATGAGTCGATTCTTGGTGGGACACATCCCCTGACCTACAACTCTTTTTCAACCATCAACCCCCCCACCACAACGGGACAGTGTGATCATCTCCACGAACTCAGAATGCAAGAATATTTATAAACACTGTTAAAAATGCTTATTCAGCCCTATACGTATATATTTCAAATTTCCAACTACCCCACGAGTTTCTAAATTGTAAACCTACAGTACCCAATTGTGCATTGAACACCAACAACCAATCAAATGAAACTACATCGGTTATACTCGCATTGAACCCACGACCAAAAAACCCAAAAAATCAGCTTTTATTCAATTAAAATAAAGATTCTTCATACTTGAGCAGCAATGGGGTGATAATCTGCGCCTTGCCAAGGGGAAACAAGTAGTTGCGGAAGAACCCGGCCTTCACCTCCAGCAGGTCCCCCTTCTTCCCGAGCTCAGAGACGTCCTCCTTCAATATGATCTAACACCAAAGGGCAGCCAAGAATACCCATCAAAACCCACAAAGGTCTCCCCTTTCCGAGTCCCAACAAATAGAAATCGAGGGAAAACCTTGCGGGTCTTCTTGGCCTTCTTGTGCGCAACCACGGGCAAGGCCTTGGCAGGAGCCTCCACGGTGGAAGGGGATTTCAGCGATGGGATGCTCCTCCCTAAGCTGTGCGTCCAAGAGAGAGATGAGCTGAGTCCAAGTGAAGTCGCCATTGCACACTAGCGATGCCTTCTGCTGCTGCTCTTTCCGCCTCTCCCTCTCTATATCCTTCGTGCTCGATCCTTTGCCTTCTATGTTTCTTATCTGTAACCCTGTGGGTAATTTACAATAAAGGTCATCAACTGTAGTGCTAAAATAATGTTGGTCCCTTTAGTTTTGTGAGCTTTGCCTTGTTTCTGAGAAGGATAAGAAACAAGTAACAGATTGTATGGTGTCAATTCGTATTAGTTAAGTACGCTGTCATTGCAATTAACATCTGATTCCTTTATTTTCATTCGTATCATATTGTTTGGTTAGAAGTTGTATGATGTTTATGGTATCGTTTATGTTATTATATTTTTCAATTTTTATAACTTGCGTCCTTTCTAACTTCTGCAATATTAGTTATGCCCTTCTTTTTTTTGCAATACCAATTGTGCTTCTACATTCTTAAAAAATTCCCAATTCTATCCTTTTGCAATGTCATTTATGCCCCCACTTACTTTAAGGGATGGGCAGAACTGCAAAATTTGTAAGAAGGTAGATGCACAACTGATATTCCAAAAAGGTTGAGCATATTTGATACTACAGAAGTTAAGAAGGGCACAAGTGATAAAGATCGTACAATATTTTTGATGGTTATGATTCTTTTCAAGTCCTTAGAACTTTTTCAAATTTTTAGATATGATAGATAATTGCATGTTTGACATTGTTCTATTCAATGTAATAACCTCCTGCAAGGTATAAAAAATATCCTCCTCCCGTGCCCTACGTTGTATAACCTTATGCAAGGTATAAAAAATCATCCTCAATTTGAATTATCCTCATCTTATACCACTATATAATCATGTATATATTGTGATATGTTAAGAATTCGTATTTAGAAGAAGCATTGCATATGAACAACAATTTTGTAATACATGAATTTGAGCAAATGCAAGAATCAACCTCGCAAGTCGTAGAGGATTAACATCTAAATAATACAAACACACCTCATTATCGTTAAAACATCTATTGATGATTTATACCTTTATTATGTAAACTATAATCTACTAGCATTTTTATATACTTGTGAATCATTTTCATGAACTCGTGAGAATAAAATGGATAGGTAAATGGAACTTGATTTTGAATTTCTTGGGTTTATTGGGGAAATATGTTTTTTTGTATGCTCAACAAAAGTTAGAAAATGGTAAATATGATGCTCAAGTTTGGGACATAAAATAACAATGTGAATATGTATGTGCATTCAATTTGAGCTTAAAATCTATAGACTTTCAGCTAGATTTAAATACGATTTTGTAATAATTCTAATATTTGCCACGCTCCCAAACTAAAATCTTACTCATTCCAAGGAAGAACTTATTGTGTAAAGAAAAAAAACTAACAAAAGTAAGAGCTATGAATTACAAGTTTTCCCAAGGAGAAGAATCAGTGTTAGATTGAACTTTAAATTATTAAAAATTTGTAGAATGAGCATATACTCAAGCAATTAATGCTTAACAATTCCAGAGTTCCACTAGTAGAATAAGATTTTGAATCTCTCAACTCGCCTCATTCTAATTAGGTTTGCATTATCAGAGAAACATTAGCTCATGATCAAACTTGTGTGTGAAAATTTCAAGATCTTATAAGTTACCACTCTCAGTTGATCACATGATCTAAAATCAAGGTTGGTGAAGATTTCCATATCCCAATCACATCAGTTGCCATGTATATGGGTGTTCCATCTACTCGTCTATGTTGTCATGAAAAAATAAGAGTTTTATTTAGTGGATTGATGATTTGGACTTCATGGTTTCTTTTTGAGACTCATTGTCCCCTTTTTGGGCTCATTGACCATCTTTTCGACTTTAAATAGCTTTAATGAATTTATGCTTGGCTTATTTAGTGATAGTGCTTATTTAATGGATAATTTTGGAGAATTTGGGATTTTTTGGATTTATTTGAATACTAAAAGAGGAATTCTATTTTTTGTATAGAGTAGGGATCAAGTTAAAAAAGTATAGTGATTTTAGAATTTCAAGTATTCTATACAAATGGAGTCTTTGTTGGTAGATGTAAAATCATGATGAAAAGTTTCTTCGAAAAACTATTCATTGTACTTCACCGGCTCAGGCAGTTGATTTGTACATTTGCTATATCTATGGATCATACACAAGGCCAACATTGTTGGTTTACGTAACTCGCTCAATACCTATCAAAGGGTGCAGGTCGATTGGACCAAAATACATGGATCGTTGCGATCATGATATTCTAAAACAAGCACGGCGTTACGTAATACTTTAACCAAATAAAATAATCAAACCATAAGTGCACACACAATTAAAGTGGAAACCCTCTTAGGTAAAAAACCATGACATGAGTCTCCCGACTCAAGCTTTCAACTCGACTTACATGGATTTTCTACTAGGCAAATCAATTGTATTAAAAGTTGAGTTGATTATGTGATCTACTCAACCGCATATAGATAGCCAATCCTAATAACCTCAATATCATATTAAATATGCAACGAAGAAAATGAGGTAAAAAAACCTAAAATGAGCTTACATAGCGAAGAGCGTGCTTGTAAGAATTGAATGCAGATAACTAGAGTTGTCAGAATAAAAAATAGCAAATAGCTCTTGAATCTTTCTATTAGATATAGAGAGAAAATTAGAGAGAGATGATAGCTTGTTGCTCTTTGTTGTGTGTTGTAGAATGAGGTATGGGGTCTATTTATAGATCTAGACTCCCAATAGATGTTGGTTATAAAAAAAGAAATCATTGTGAAGAAATTAGGAATGAAATCAGCTTTAAAAATCTTCTTGAAATAGATTATGATCAATCATGATACAAAGATGATCGATCAGAATCAAGAAATGATCGACCAGTGATCAAAGGTGATCAATCAAAATATAGTTGTTGTAATTCAAATAATGGTCAATCAGGAAACAAGGTTGATCGATCAGGTGTGATCGATCCGGTAAGAATGGTTGATCATTCAGTCTTGACTTTTTGACCTAAAGTTAAAGTTAAAGGGTTGAAATGTAATATGCATGATTTGATGTCTTTTACAATCTAAGACAATTACAAGAATGCATGACTCAATAAAAGAAAAGACTTCGTCTTCATCTAGAGCTTGAGATCATTTCTTGAGCTTGAGATAAAGTTCCTTAGCTTTGAAATCCTTTGATATTCTTAGCATCTTCTTTACTTAAGCTTGAGTTCCTCAGGCTTGAGCTTCTTCTTGGTCCAGTAGCTTTCCTGCTCTTGACCTAGCTACAAGCTTTACATACATGTTTTGTCTATCTGCACAAGTTTAGACTAACAATACAAGTTTTGTTATCATCAAAATATGCATGCTCATTCATTAACAAATGCCCTACTCCTTCATGAACTTACGAACATACCCTTGCAATATTGTCCTCTCCTTAATATGATCACCTTGACATCGAACGTTCTTTTAGTTAAGCTAAGTGTAAAGTTCATGGAGTCTGAGAAGAGTTCAAGGGTTTATAAGTGTTATGATAAATCTAGCGATCCGAATTGAGAAGAGTTTCTGAATCAAATATGATTGGCAGAACTATGATAAATAAGCCTTAACATGACCTCAAAAACACGAATTTCACAAATATAAAGGAATTATTAATGCCAAAAAAGATGTTTGACTAAGGATAGTAGTTAATCCTTGTACTTACATTAATAACTTTATATTAAAATGAAAAAATGGATCTCTTAGGGAAAAAGAGATTATTTTGGGGTTTTATTTTGAAAATTTTGATATTTTATGAGAATTTTCAGTATAAAGAGAGATTTTGAAAGACAAAATGAATCCAAAGTTACCTAGGCACCCTATATTTTTCAAATAAAGTCATATACTCATGGAGTGTAATCCACATAATATGGTGAGGACATTAAATGTTAAGGGGGAGAGTTAAAGGAATCCAAGGGAAGAAGAACATGAACATGGTTGTGAGAGATTTTCATTAAGGAAAGCCATTCCTGAAATCATCTTGGGAATAAGAAGTTAACTTGTGATTTTTTTTGAAAAAAAGAAGTAAATAATTTTTAAAAATGATGAAATTTGAGGAAGGATGGGTTTTCATATATATATATATATATATTAGGAAGGCTAGATTTACGCACAACAGATGTTTCCTCTCAAAAGTTATTAATTTTTGTGTCCTTAACCTAACTCAAGTGTTAGAAATACCATGTATCTCATGTGCAACCTCATGTTTATATGAAGCGTCCGAGTTTTGTTGAAAGTGGGAAGGAATCTTGTAGAAATTTATAGAGAACCCATAACGAAAGATTGAGGTTCCTATCAGTAGTAGTCGATACAAAAAACCTTGAAATTTATTTTTCACATTAAACATGAGATCTAGTATCAAAAGGAGGGGGGGGAGGTGTGATTGTGAAGTTATTGGTCTCTATTTATTGGTGTGGAGTGGGCATCTTTTAATTTGATGTGTGTTAGTATGAATGGGTGGTTCAATCAAATAAAGTTGTTCGAGGATCTATTTTAAATTACAAAAGTGTATGGCGATTCCTCGAATAATTCTAGTTGAAAAGATTATTCTTCTCTGACTAAGTCATTGGATAAACTTCGATTCAAAAGTTTGGCACTTGTCCTAGAGTGGATTATCTAAGAGGGTTTATGAGCAAATGATAAGGGTGGATGACTTAGCATATTTGGTCAATAATGCTTTCTCTCTCATCAGCATATTTCATCAATAATAATTTCTTTCTCATCTCTTTCTTTATCCTCTGACATAAACTCTAAAAAATCCTTAGAATATGCAGTAAATATCAAGTCACCTAGTAAGGAGGCTTGACTTTAGAATCTACAGGAAATATAACAAACACATGATTCAAAGATGTTATAAAAAGAGATGGGGTATTTGTAGATCAGATTGAAAGGCTTGGACTAGAGAAGAGATGGGGTATTTGTTGTAGCTAAAGAAGAATAAGGATAGTTATCAAAAGATATAGGTGGAGTCTCAAGGCAAGGGCATGTATCAACTCTTGAGTCGAGTGTTGAACTCTATAAGACATAGAGATATCGAAGGAGTTTTTCAATGTCTAAATTCGAGTTTGTCATTTATACTTAGTAATTTTTAGTACTTCTTTTATGACTTTCAAATTTATGTTGGTTAGCTTGCACTTTTGGATTTAGACATGTATTATGAGAAATTATAAATCTACCAATACTGTATACATAGAAAACAACTTGATTCAACCTAAAAATATAGATGTGTTTGAAGAGTACATCTTTCTTTTTTATTTAGATGAATACACAAAATACATATCATAAAATGAGATCTTTTGTCTATTTGCACATTATTTCCTAGCTAATCGATGAACGATTGATGCTTTAACAACTACCCACTCCTCACGTATAATTGATGAAATCATGTTTCATCAGCATTAGAGCTAAAAATTGAACTTGATTTCCTAACAGATATATTTATGTATGAATTAATATTAATTTATTAGAATTTCATAATTGTAAAATAAATCCATAAATTAACACTAAATCTAATAATATGTAAAAATAAAATCCAAAAAAATAAATAAGGAGAAGAAAATGCATGAGTGTATGTGATTGCATTCTACCCAAGAAAATAGAGTGATTCAATTCAAGGAATTGGCCGCAGACTAATTCAGAGATCGAGGTTGTAGGTCTCAATCAACTAAAGAAGAGTTAGGAAAAATAAGGAAATACAAAGTATACTATATTTATACATCATAAAATCATAGCATTAAAAATACACATGATCATATATTGGAAGTTCATATATATATATATATATATATATATATATATATAGAACTCCAATTTACTTAATTTATTTTTGCATCAATTTAATAAAATTTTATGGCAAAAGAATAAAAACTATAAAAAATACATCATATATGTTGACAAATGAAATTAGTTCACTTTTCCCAATATGCATGCATTCTTATTTTATACTAGAGCATGTGAACTCCAATTCACCCCTACTTAATTTAATTTATTTTAAATCATAAAAATACTTTCAAATTTATGGGATTCATTTGGTAAAATTCGATTTCGAGACCCATTTATACAATTGTTTACAACTTTTCTTTATCTTATGCATATTTTATTTTAATTCCTTTTTACTTGATTTCAATTTTATTTTATTCTTTGTTCTCTTTTCCACTAAAAATATAAAACTACATAAAAATTGAAAAATAAAAAATAAATAAAATTTATCATCTAAATACATGTTCATTTGACCTGTATTTTCTCAATTTTTTATCTTATCTTCTTTAGAGTAAATTACACAAAGTTTTTGATGTATACACCTGATTTCAACACCGTACTTGAACTTTAAAAGGTAACAATGTGGTACATGATCTTTACGATTGTTTCAATGTGGTCTTTAGCTATTGAAATTTAGTTGATCGTTTGGTCTTTGATGCCTTAAATAACAATAGCTCAAAACCACATTAAGGCAAATCTTAAAGATTAGGTACCACATTGTTGCATTTTAACATTCATGTATGACATTAAAATATGGTGTATAGTTCAAGATTTTTTGTGTATTTTAATCTTCCTTTTATTATCTCTCCATTAATTCAAATTCAATAAGAATAACCCTATTAGAAGTAGAATTAAATAGGATAAAGAGTAGAGAGTCTGGACTAGCTACCCTTCTCTTTAACTGTCCATATAGGCTATATAAAGAGGGGCTTTGCCTATATTCTCATTCAACTCAAAATCATCAAAAGGTGCTCCCTATTCCTATTATCAAGAGGAAAAAATAGAGGAGAAGAATTATCTTCATCTCTCCCCTTGTCAATAACCTACCTATTCGCTCCCTCTCTTGGGTCAGCTAATTGCGAGAGGATCTGCCTTCTACCTCGTCTTGTTCCCAAGGAGAAGGGTTCGATTTCATGAATTGAAATTAAAAGTTCGTTAATCAATCTTGATCACCATTAACATGTATAAGTCAAGGAAATAATTGTCTCTCAATGTGGAAGGATCGCTATTCATTATCACATCTGCAAGTGCAAGCGTTTATCAGATCGTACTTGATTCAATAGGTTACTTTCTTTAGAGACTACATACATCAAAGGTATAAATTCCTATTTCACATTGTTCGTGAAACGGTGTGGAGCTTCCATATCCATGTGGTTTTACGATGCAATCAAAAAATTTTGTTATATGATTGTTATGACACTCATATGATGAGCATCTTATATTTTGAATGTCATTCATTTTTATATGTTTCCGTGATGTGCGAGGTTAAACATTCCTTCATCACCGCCTATATAATGGAAAGGAGGAGAACCCATTGAGGTGATTGTTGACCCCTCCACCCTCAACTCCAAAACTACCATTCTCCTCTCACTCTTCCTCTGACATTATCAATTACCACAACCTTTCTAATCTTCACCACCTTGAATAGTCTTCTCCCTATGTTGCTCAGTGTTGGAGACTCATCACCGACACCCCCCTCTTCCCCTTGTTACTTCATGGAGCCACTACTGACCTCCATCACACGACCTAACCACCATCAAGACACGAGCCTAATAGCCGATCCACTCAAGCTCAAACCCCCACCTTGCCTGCCTCCATTGTGCTCTACTACTAGGTCGAGCATAATATTTGCTCATTAGTCTAGTAGCATCTTTGGAAGTAAAATAATTTAAGTTTTTAACTTTTTTGGACCTAAAAGTAATTAGCTAAAATTTTCTTTTTATAGTGTAAATTTCCCATTTCCATTTTTTATTCAATTAAAATTTGGAAATTTAATTCCAATTTCTTCTTAATTATACTTAAGTCCGTAGGGGACCTTTCTATAATTTTAAGAAAGTTGTTAATTCCACAATCTACCAAATTATTATTTATTTAAATATAAAGAGGAAAAAATACGTTAAGATCCGTATGTTTTTCAAAATTACAAGTTGCCCATTATTTTTTCCATTTTATTACAAAAATAAAATTGGATAATCTTCCAGAATCGTTAACAAATAGCTAGAAAGTCTACACAGTTCCCCAAAAATTCCTATACGACCCTGACAACGTAGAGAACATCATAGTGCAAATCCCTTTATACTTTCCAATAATGTCGATTTCTGAGCAAAATTATCAACTAATTTGTCATAATTATGCTATCTTCTTGTATCTGATCTTTGAACTTTACCCCCAAAAGATATTTAAATTGGATTATGGTTATTTTTAGCATAACGAGCTTCTATGATTGTCAATAGTTCTTCCATGGCCTTCTTCAAGTCAGAGAGGAGTGCATCTGAGAGAGGAGTGCATCAAAAGGGGGCGGGCATGTTTCTCCATATTTTTTCATTCATTCTATACTAGAAGGAATGTTAACTGAGTTAGTTGACGAGGGAATGAGTATCGATTTCTCCTCATTTTATTCTGATCTAAGCATCATAAATATATAATATGTTGATGACTTTCTTATCTTTCTCAAATACGATGAAAACACGTTAAAGAATCTAGCAGCTACCCTTAAATCCTTTCAAAGATAGTTGTCCTTGAAAAAACGATCAAAAGTATTCAATTCATTTCTTAAACATGATACAACAAGAGGGAGGATTGTGCTTCGCATATCCTTGAGTGGCAAATTTATTCTTTCCCATTTATTGGCTAGGGTAACTCTTTTAAGCTCCTCTCTTACCCCGCTCTCCACCTATTTGATGTCATGCCTGAAACTTCTCTAAGATAATTCTTTGGAATGGCAAAATGAGCCACATCCACAAGTAAAAGGTTGCATGTAAAGGAATTTGAGAATTTGTAGGAAAAGAGAAAATGGTGGGTGGAGCATTACCAACCTAGCTAGTTTCAACAGCTCATTGATGATACAAGTGGTTGAAGGAAAAAAAACCTTCATATTAAAATTTATCAAATACACATATCATCGAGGAATTCAAATTCTTCTTGAAACCAAACCAAATAGAAGAGATTCTAATACTTAACTATTATTGGAAGTAGGACCTCACCATCTTAGAAATGCTTGTTGTAAGGGACTAGGATGGGGGTTGGGGAAACAATCTAATATACGGATGTACCCAATAAAGAACCAACCAAACCTAATGAAACATTGTCCAAATCTTTAGCACCTCACCAATAACAAAGATGATAGTTTACATCAAGGATATTAACTATTAAGGCAAGAAACAATTGGTTCAAGGCTCTCAAAAGGAGGGCCCCACGTCCCAGTGGATACCATACTGTGTATATTAACAAGTATTGTAGCTCAATGTGAAGATGATAAGGTAGAACGGTCTGGTTCCTAACAAGGGAAGATGAGAAAACAAACCCTATACTAAGTAAAAAATCGACAACTTATTCCAAAATAATGGAGAAACCTCATCCTTTAATAAATTTTTTACCAACCTATTTCCTTTGGTTGTTAAAAAATATTAACAATGATGGATAAACTCTTCAAAATGGTACATCATCTATCAGCCGTTGCTCTATGTATGAAAAGTAATTAGAGTCTAAAGAATATATTTTTTATGCAAATTCACCATTGATATTTCTCTAAACTAAACATCTGAATCACATATCACCCCATTAGTACATTTTTCAATACATGATGGTCAAAATCTAAGTGATGGAACCTAGCCTACAAATTTGAGGGTGGGCATCAATTTGATGATTTATTCTGAGGGAGCATTACATGGTAATTACAAAAGTCCAAACCAGCAAGCAAGCAAGGCAAATTGCAATCATCATCAAAGCAAATGCGAGGAACCTGTTGCTAGTAGGGAGCCTTTATCTCGAACAATGAATTGTCTGTAATTCTTTCTTTAACTCTTTTTCATGTAACTTGTTGGTCTTATCTCTCATGCACCATTTTGCATTCTCCATACAAGGCTAAGCATGTTGACCAAGGCAAACAAGTGTGAAGCTGTAGCGTCCCGAGCTTAGGTCCTTGGTTCGATATTGAGGAACACTGACCCTATAAGCTTGTTGGGTTTGAGTCCAAATAGATCCGTTGACAACCACCCAAAATGCTTAAGCCCAAGTTGTCAAGTAATAATCCTCACCACTTATAACACAATCTCACACTTTGTGAGTTTTAGATGTCGGACTATGTTTGGGGTTATGGGTGTTATAGAAGTGCACTCTCCCATCAAGGAAATCAAGCTCTAATGGCCAAACTTACAAACAATGGTTCAACTCTCCGTTTGATGTTGTTCGCCTTCCATCTTCATTCTCCTACGTTGCTATGACCCCTACAACTTTTTGACAAAGTCTCCCTAATTAGACTCATTCATAATATAGTATTCTCTTTAGTTTGATCTCATTTGTGGCCAAAATCATGGCTTGTGCTTTTGATGCATGCAGGCTATCAAGCCCATTTTAATAACTACATTGACATTAAAACACTGCTATCACTTCTCTCTTTCTTCTCCATTTTCTAGATACATAAAATAATATATTTTCAGAAACTTCTTAAAAGCTCTACAAGGTTGATTTGTGATGGCTCAAAAGTTACACCCAAAAATCAATTATCAAAAGTAGGGTAGCCAAATAATTGTGGCAATGATATGCTCGTTGCCACTACACTGGTGATGAAAACTTTGTGGCATGCAATGCTTAACCAATCAGTCGCTAAAATATATCTTATTTTGTGATGAACCAAAAAATTGTTGGAAAAAAGAATCCATTGTTAAAACTCCCATTGTCAAATTTAGACATTACCATAATAACTTGTTGTAATGGTTGGGGGATGTTACTAGTTGTCAACATCTTTTTGGTTTATTTCTAATTTTAGCTTGCTAATTTCTTTTAAAAAATAGTCAAATGAATTCGTTAAAAAAATTTAAAGAAACATTATTGCAATACATAACAAATCATATGAATGGCAACAAGATATTCTCGAGCAAGAAAGCCAACTGTCAATTAACTCTATTCCTAATCTCTTAGATTATAAGTAGTTGAGATAAAGAAACTCTTTCACAGTGAGATAGAGGATTGGCTCAGAGGCGGAACCAGGATTTTCATCAAGGAGGGGCCGAATATACAACTATTATGTATGCTCAAAAATAGAAAAATCTATGTATTTTTGAACGATATTTTTAAATAGAATTAATATTTTTAAAATGAATCTCTTTCAATCTTGATAAACGCAGAATTTAAATATATTATTAATGTTAGAATTTCAAATAGATTGGTATTTTCCGTGGCTATTTTTAAAATTGGAAAAATATACTAATTTAAGCCTCTTTCAATCCATCCTAAAAAGGCTAAATTATCAAGTGAAATTTTGAAACAAAAAGTTCATGGTTAAAATGAAACAATAAAATTTATTTTATTTATAAAGAGTAATAAAAATAATAGGAGAGATAAATAAATTTGAATACAATTTTAAATCAAATTATTTTAATACTTTGGAAGTGATTGGATAAACCATATAAAAGAAAGTAAAATTGATGAAGATAAGATTCAAACACTGGTCTCCAAAACAATAGCCTTGCCATTTAACCACTTAACCATTTAATGATTTTACAACATTTTTTTAACAACATTGATTATAATACAATTAAAGAGGGGTCATATTAAAAATTAATACATTGTATACCTGACATATAACGATCATGGGGGGGGGATTATAATGTATACTAGTTCCGCCCCGGACTCGAATACAATTTTATATCAATTTATTTTAATACATTAGAAGTGATTGGATATACCATATAAAAGAAAATAAAATTGTTGTAGATAAGATTCAAACCCTGTTCTCCAAAATAATAACCTTGCCACCCTACCACTTAACCATTTAATAATTATGCAACATTTCTCTAACAACATTAATTATAATACAGTTAAGGAGGGGCTGTATTAAAAAGTTAATACATTATATAAGTGACGTATAATAATCATGGGGGGGGGCATGACCCCCCCATAATGTATACTAGTTCCGCCCCTGGATTAGCTACGTCTTTGCTTTCACCGTGTAGTGAATCCTCAACTTTTGTATAGATAGTCTTTGAATAAATAGCAAGTATAATAAGAAAAATTTTGAAAAAAAAGGCGTGAGTTCTTCCGCTGAACAATATATAGAATGCACTCATTTATGTAAGAGAGTAATACTCGAAGTCATTTATTAACATGTTCGCAAGCTGACTCAAACTAGAAAAGCCAGAGTAAGAGCCAACTCCTCCAGACTCACAACAAACTACTTCAGTAACGATGAACCATATCAATGAAAAATTTTAGCTAAAGGATGTTTTTTTGCGACAATTTTTTCTCCAAGTTAATCCAATAATTTATACTCAAGTTACTAAAGAAATTGCTACCACACTATTGGCATAGCTTGTGGCAACGGAAATTCTATTACCACGAGTTCGATATTTTATGGCCATAACATGTTTATTTTCTAGCTAGTGCAATTAAGTTCGAATCAATTTGAGCTCGAGGTCAAAGACTATTGTCGGATTCAAGCTAGAACCAAGGCCAGCTCGAGTCGATAGGTACGATGGAACACCCCTGACGCCATGGATGATTAAGTCTATCAAATCGATACATGAATATCTACCAAACGATGAATAGTACATAGACATACATATACAAATATTGTCGCGAGATCGATAAATATACATATTCACTTAAATGACCATACATGATCCTAGACGTAAGCATCCAGCCCGATCCTCACACTTGAACCTAGCTAGCTCGCTTATAAGAATCTAGCAGCAGCACATACAGCATGTATCTAAGTAATACACAAACAGATTCAGATACAAATACAAATATAGATGCAGTTAGACAGATTGTGTCTTAGGTCAATTTGGGTGCATCCGCCGTCCCCCGGAGCCAGCCTCCCTCTGGCAGTTGAAGTACAAGGCCGCGACAGGCGTGCCCAGATTGTACAGCTCCGCAAAGCCCCTGGTGCTGAAGTTCCGGCGCTGGTCTGGGCAGTAGACAGTACTCCTACCTACCTGTTGGTACAGAACAAACACGAGCCTGTGTATCCCCAGCACAGGACTGGGGCTCTCATAACACATCAGCTCACGTCCTATACATAGACATAAGAAATTAGAAGAATCATGAAGGTGTGATTAAGATCAATTGCCGATCAAAATGGGACCGCAGGTGATGTAAATCACGTCCACTCACCAAAGATTGCCCCTGTAGAGCCTGGAATGTCCGTCACCAGCCTAAAAAATGCAGAGGTCGATAAACATCAAATAATACATGCATGCCTTGATAATTTCGATGTCATATCTGCGTGGTTTTTGTTTCCATATAAAAGTTCAATATAATTAGGATACGAAAGCGGAATTCGCGGTTCTCGTCGACTTAATCGGGCATGATTAAATGATGGAGGTGAAGTACCAATGCAAATACTCCCCAAGGCTCGGATTGCTAGGGTTGGGGGCGTAGGGGTCGACCATAAGCTGCAAGGTCCGATGGAGTCTGTTACTTGTATGTGAGTGATCATAGTTGGGATCCGATCGTCTGCTGTAATCCACTTTTACAGCCCCTGCTGCAATGAATGAGAGCCGTCAGATGAGAATCCGACGACGCTCAGAGGGGGCTGGGGATAGTGGGTGCGGATGTCGAGGTTGGGGCGCGCATCTCAAGGGCTGGGGAGAGCTGTCGGATGCTGATCGGAAGGCTGGATCGTCTGCAGCAGAATCTGCTGTACAGCAGACGATCCAAATTGATCATTAGTTAACGTGATGCAGTCAAACTTACCAGAGTGTAGAGGCCCCTGAGATCCACTCCGCCGATTGACATGCACGGGCGGCGGGCAACGGCGGATGGCCTGAACCCGCGGCCATTGATGACGTCCACGTTGTTGTAGGAGATCCTGAGCGGCACCGTCGGGTTGAACGGCTCGAGAACGTCGCCGACAACCCTAGAGAGGACCAATGGATCTCGGGGCGTTTGGGCCATTGTCAATAAGGCTGCTGTAGCTCTCAATGCTCAGTAGATGTGGGAGTGCTTTGCTCTTGCGTTTGCAGATGTATTTATAAGTGTAAAATGGAATCATGTTTTAACTTTTGGGGATTTACATATATGATGGATAGTATTTGCGAAGCGCGAGTCTCGCCAGTTTATCGAGCAGTGCCTTTTTTTTCCAGAAACGATTTTTTTCAACAAATAAGCTCTGCACTTGAAGAAGGTAAGCACATTGAAGCAAAGGAAAGCAGCTTGCATGCAAGTTGCGAATTAAAGGAAAAAGTATACATGCAAGTTGTTTATTAAAGGAAACTTATATATGGACGCAAGTGGCAAATGAACATCAGATGCGTACCTTTTCAATGGATGTGCCAAGAGATAACAGTCTTGTTTCCATGTCCGCCGGCCCCAGCTCCATCTTTGTCTTCCCTGAAGTCGTACGCGCACTCAATGGACAGAGTTTCGGGCCACAGAAAATCTGATGGGGCTTATAATGCTGGGCTGCTCCATTCCAACTCATGTTCGATGTTGATGCAGAACACCCAAAAGGGCATGGCTGCAAAATATCTAGCAGATTTTCTCAGTTCCGGCGGACATAACTCATGCGTTACAACTAAGCCACATCTAAGTGTCATTGCATGTAAGCAGGTGAACATCACACCTGCCATTTACTTCGTCTCCAGCGAGTATTAATTGCTATTACATCGGCTGTTCATCGCATGCCATTAGCTTACACTCATCACTCGCATTCACATTTAAAATGGTAAAAATGGTTCAATTGTTTCAAAAGATCAAATCGGCCTCTTTCTAACACTTAGGGCCCGTTCAGTTCGGAAATAAGAAGGAATAAGGATGGGGAATAAGGAGAATAATGGTCTATTCTTTGTTCGGCTGGAGGATAGGAATAAGGTGAAATAAAGGTAGGTAAGGTGGGATAAAGATAGGAATAAGAGTGAAATAAGATGGAATAATGGGGAATAGTCGTACCACTGGGAACCGTGTCGGGAAGAGAATTGGCCCCTTATTCTGGGGCTTATTCTCCAACCAAACAGGGCCTTAGGCACACCATAAATCACTTAGACTCCTGTTAAGTAGTATTTGCATCACTAATTTCATTTCGCATTTTAATCATTTTTATTATTTTTAATAATTCAAAAACACCAAAAATGTCTTCTGTTTGCATTAAAAATTAAAACATTAAAAAGTTCTCTAAAAATTCTAACCAATTATGTTATTTTAATTTATTTTATTTTCTGACCAATTTTCATTTGCTAGTTCTTCATAAAACAAAGAAAACAGAAAAACATTGAAAATATTTGCACCATTTTCCGTTTTGAAAAATATTGAAACATTTACGAAAAATACAAAAAATTGCAAAAATCTTTTGTGGAAAATTTAAAAATATTCTTTATGATTGTGCATGTTTCATAATTATTAATTTCTTTTCTATTTTTAAAATCCAAAATCATTTGTAGCATTTTTTGTTGCTTATTTTTTATTTATTTGAAAGCCTTTAAAAAAATCAAAAACACCTTTTTATTGATATCAAGCACACATCCGACCCAACATGGACGTCACATGGAGTCTATGTTGGATTTGGTTGTGTTCTTGGGTACCATATTGGCTATATACACTTGTATCTTAGTTGTAAAGATAGTTTGCAGACTATTGCAGAGAAAAAAGATAGGTAAAGAGTTTCCTATGCATAAGCCACATCAGTTTCATGTATGCCATAGTTTGTATGAGGTCAGATATTCCTCATGCTTGGAGTTGTTAGTAGGTTATCTAAAATCTAAGGAAACAATATTGGGAAGCAGTTAAATGGATCTTGAGATATCTTCGATGTATTAGCAACTACTCTATTTGCTTTGGAGCAGAGTAGCTTATTCTTCTTGGGTACACAAACTCAGACATGACAGGTGACATTGAGGGAAGAAGGTCCAAATCGGGTTACATGATGTCATTGGTAGATGGTGTGGTTTCTTGGCAATCTTCACTTCAGAAGTGTGTTGCTCTATCCACTACAGAAGAGTGCTATTCACCTTGACAAGAACTCCACATTTCATGTAAAGTCGAAGCACATTAATGTGGAGTATCATCGGATATGAAATGTCTTAGAAGTGAAGCAACTTATTATTGACAAGATCCACACAAATGTCAATGATGCTAATATCATGATCACGTCGTTGCCTTTTGGGAAAATTTGAAGATTGTTTCTCCATTGTTGGATTGGAGTGGACTCCTCGTTGCAATTGATGAGAGTGTGTATGGTGAGTTCCTTTCCATGTAGGAACTCAATCATCATGCTGGACCTCAAGAGTCCATATTCTATATATGGAGCTTGTTGATTGGTGTTCTCCTTCTCATGGGATGGAGAGGGAGATTTGATGGGTCGTATCCATTCCAAGTTAACTCCAACCCATGCTGGATATAGATGTAAACTGCCTAAAGGGCATGGATGCGAAATACCTAGCAGATTTTATGAGTTCTAAAGGACATAACACATGCACTACTCCGCGACTTTTGTTCATTGATGTGTTTGCAAGGGTTAGGTTGCACTTTCCCCCTATCATATCCTTCATTCTTCTTGGATCGGGCCACACATATTAGCTGGAGATCGTATTGTAGAGGCATTGGGAAGGAACAACCGTAGAGCAAGTTAGGGCAGCAATTAGGATGATATTTGCTCCACCTTCTCCCTTTTTTATTTGTGTTGGTGTGGTTCTTTGTTAACACACCTTTAGGAGAAAGATTTGACTTTGTATAGTCTCTAGGAATAAAATTTTGATTACCAAGATCAGTGGAGAAGTTTGATTGGGTCGTGTAGGCTTCATGGTTTTTTACCCACTTATTTTAGGGGTTTCGACGTTAAAAACCACTGTGCACTTTGTGGTTACGTTCTATAATTGTGGTTGTGGTTGCTTGCTTGTCATTTGGATCACTTGTTGTTAATGTGCCATACTTCTTCATTGTTTGTGGGATTACTTGTTCCCACCGGAGTGGTATCAAAGCGTGTTTAATGGTCGATTACAAGTCAGAGTTTAGTTCAAGCTAGATGATTAGTCTTAATGGGACTAATTACAATTTGTGGAATAACAAGTTGAAGAATCTTTTATATGTAAAGGCAATGCATCTTCCGTTATTCATCATCCTGAAGCCCGAAATCAAAACAAATGATGAATGGGAATTTGAACACGAGCAAGTTTGTGGTTTCATCAAACTGTTTATTGATAAGAATGCCTACAATCTTGTTCAAGATGAAGGCCATGCTAGAAGCATGTGGTTGAAGTTGGAAAATCTTTACGCCTCCAAGATGAGAAGTAACCAATTATTTATTCTCAAGAGAATGACGAACTTTGGGTTCAAGGAGGGCATCTCCATGTCAGATTTTCTGAAGGATTTTCAAGGCATTACAAGTTAGTTGACGAGCATGGACATCAAAGTTAAAGATGAGGTGTTGGGACTATTGTTGCTTGTTACTCTACCAGATTCCTAGAAGACTTTCATAGTTTTACTTACTAACTCTACTGTTAACAGGGTTGTTTCGTTGGAGACTGTCAATTATGTCATCCTCAATGAAGATATGCAAACAAAATACCAAGGAATCTCTTCACAATCATAGGTTCTTGTTACAAAGAACAGAGGGAGGAGCAATATCAAGAATAATAAGAGTAGAGACAACAACATGAGAAAGTCAAAGTATAGATAGTAGAACGTGAAGTTCCACTATTGCAAGAAGAAAGGGAACATCAAGAAGTATTTCTTCCAATTCAAGTGCGATAATAAGTATGGAGGCGACAAGCTATAAAGAAGAATGACAAAGTTCTTACAGTTGCACAATATGAACACCTCATTGTTTGTGATGATGAGATCGTGGATGTTTTACAGGATGGTACTTCTTGTCTTGTTGATAGTGGTTCTTCTTTGCATGTTACATCTCAGAGAGAGTTCTTACCTTCATGTGCATTGGGTGATTTTGGGACATTAAAGATGGGGAATGGTTCTTTGTCTCATGTTATTGACATTGGCAATGTTGCATTGCATAATGTCAATGGAGCACTATTGACACTCAAAGATGTGAGGTACACACCAGGTATGCACACTAATTTTATTTCTACATGCAAGTTGATGATGAAGGACACCTCAACACTTTCAGTGGCAGGCAACGAGAGCTTACTCGAGGATCCTTGGTTGTTGCTTATGGTAAGAAGTATAGCAACAATCTTTTCATCATGAATATATATATATATATATTTATCTTGATGTATAACACATGGCTCAAGATGCCAATTCCATTGAGTCTTGGCATTGACTACTAGGGAACATGAATGAGAAGGGATTATAGTGCTCGGTAAGAATGAATATACTAGAAGATGTCAAGAAAGAGAAGTTGGAGAGATGCACACATTGCTTGGTTGGGAAGAAAACGAGAGTCTCTTTGAAGAGCCATCTACTTTCAAGGAAGATACATGCATTGGAGCTTGTTCATACCGATGTTAGCGGACCATTAAAAGTAAGTTCCCTCAGTAATGTACTTTATTTTGTTACATTCAATGATGATTTTTCAGGAAAGTTTTGGTCTACGCCTTGAGAGGAAGTACCAAGTCCTTACGTTCTTTCAAGGACTTTTATGCTCTTGTGGAGCAACAATTTGGAAAGAAGGTTAAGTGCATCTACAATTACAATGATGGATAATACATTGGGCCATTTGATGAGTACTACAGATCTTATGATCTCATGTACTAGAAGACTCCATCCAAGATGCCATAATTGAATGGCATAGCAAAGAGAACGAACAAGACCTTGATATAGAGAGTTATATGTCTCCTTTCTGATGTTAGGTTTCCTAATTTCTTTTGGTGTGAAGCACTTTTAACTCATGTTAATCTCCCCACATATAACCTTGGATGGTGATGTTCCTGTCAGGGTTTGGCATGGCAAGGATGTCTCATACAACCATTTACGAGTCTTTGGATGCCACACATTTGTGCATGTTCCCAAAGGATTAACAGTCCAAGTCAGATGCAAAGATGAATCATTGCATCTTCTTGGGATATGATCAAGATGAGATTGGCTACATGTTGTATGTCCCAGTTGAGAAGAAGCTGGTGAGGAGCAAGGATGTGGTCTTTTATGAAGACCAAACTATTGGTGACATTTAGAAAGTTGCTAAGGACTTACGCTCGAGCAACTATGAGCCAGATGATATAGATACAGTATCTTTGCAGAGTGCCCCACATGTGGTGCCAGATGAAACTTATGAGCATGTGCCAGATGCATGAGATGAGGTGGATGTGCCATAGATCTCCACTCTTGATGATGATATTGATGCAGATGATGGTGGGCAATATGATGAGAGCTCTTCCGCTTCTGATGCTCTCTTACCGTAGAGACTTGTGAGGGATATGCGACCTTTTACTAGATATTCTGCATGTGAGTACATTTTATTGACAGATTGTGACAAGCCTGAATGATATGAAGAAGACGTGCAAGATGCACACAAGAAAAAATGGGTAGAAGCCATGAAAGAAGAGACGGAGTCCCTTCATGACAACCACACTTTTGAGTTTGTGAAGTTGCTCAAAGGAAAGAGAGCACTGAGAAACAAATGGGTTTATAGAGTGAAATACGATGATTACTCTACAAACCCAAGGTACTAATAAGTCTCCACTTCATCACCTTCTTTTTCATTTGGCCTTGAATCCCTAGCCAAATGCATGTATATACCATTAATTTATACAAAATAACATCCATTATTTATTCCATTTATATTGTATATAATACTATATTTACTGCCAAAATAAAAGAATAAAGTAAGAAAAGAAAAATACTGGAATATCAAAGGCATTGAATGACCCTAAACCCCGAGACTAAGTCAAGAATTGACTTGGTCGGCCAAGAATAAAGTAGGGGGAGTTAAGGGCTGGAAGCAACAATAAAAACCCTATTTTTTATTCTTCAATATTCCATTTTGGGACCTATTTTATTCTTTATTATTTACACATCAAATCAATAAACTTTGTACATGAAAGTTGTAGATAAAAATACATAAAAAATACAAAATTTATTTCATAAAAATAATGCACGGTGTACCCGAGACACAAAATAAAAATACAAAATCCTAACTTGACAGACTCATATCTTCTCCATATGAACTCAAAATCCATCAAAATCATCTTTAATTGTATATAACTTTTAATTAGCTATTTAATGAAGATGGATTTATTAATTTTGGAGTCAAGATGCGAAAGTTGTGTTTTGGACCCATATTGCACATTATAATAGAATAAAATATTTATTTATTTTTTATATTCTTTCATATTTCTTATTTTTATAATTTTGTAAATATTATTTATACCAAATATACATAATTATAATAAAATAAACCATTAAAAATATACTAAAATAAATAAGTGTACAAAATACATAGATGAATTGTACTTATATAATAAATAGATATAAATAATTAAGTGTACAAATCATATCAAACAAATAAAATAAAAATAAAAAAATATTTATATAGATTTCATTAAATATAAATATATGAATTATTTAAATAAAATAATAAAATCTAAAATACAAAATAAAAATAAAATACATAATTTATAGATAAATATACCGATGTTTATACTTGTAAAAAGAAACTAGTCAAATTTGTAAAAGTAAATAAAAATTGGATTAACATACTAAATAAAACAATAAATAATTTTTATCTTTTAACAAACATAATAAATTCATCTATTATTTTTAAACTAATTAATAAGGGATTAATTCCCTATTTTTTCCTGTAGTATGCTGACGTGGACCAATAGGGGCCCAAGGTAGGTGATGAGTGACCCACCAACTAGGGTTAAGTATCAAGAAATAACAAGGTCATTGCTGCCCCAATTGACAAGTTGGGCTCAATCAAGAAGAATAAACCACTCAGAACAAATCAAACAATCAACACAATGTAAGCAGTTTCGCTATTTATTTTACATGGTATAGAAATCGGGGTCAAACACAAGTAGCACGAGGAATCCTATGAAGTAGTCAAATCTCAGGAATCAAACAATATATTTTTGGTGGTTTCTAATTTTGCAAAATTTTGTATTTTTAATAAGGAAATGAAATCAACAATAGAAAACAAGGCAACTAAGCAATCTTTTTGTATTTTTCTTTTTAACTAAAAATGCTCAGAAAATTAATGCAAAAATATTTGAGTTTTTAAGATTTTAAAATGTTTTTGGTAATTTTATGGAGTTTCGCAAATGTTTTTTTTATAATTTAATAAAAATCAAAGAGTGACTACGAGGGCAAACAATGCACAACCAGGATTGAATTGCAAATTAAATATAACTAAAATGCCCTAAAATCCTGGGGAGCAATTTTATGACAAAAAAGATATAAAGACCTGCAGACATGAACTGAAATTAGATTTTTTGATTTTTCTTGAATTTTCTATGATTTTTATAATTTTTTAGGTCTTTTACAATTTTTAGGATTTTTATAAGGGATTTTCAAACAAAATTATATTATAGGCAAAACATACAAAAACTCACTAGCTGGATTTTTTTAAGGATTTTTAAAACAATTTTCGAATTTTTATGGATTTTCCAAAATAGATAAAACACTTTTTATTGTTTTTTGATTTTTCAAAAATAATAAATACGATGAAATTAATCCAAAAAATTATACTAAATACTACATATCCACAGGTGTCAATAGTAATGTTTAGGATTAATTTGATATTTATTAAATTAAATAAGAGATAGACAATTTACATGGACCTACGTGAAATTAAACTATCGTACGGGGCCAAACAATTACACAGATGGAAAGTACATGGTCTTAAGTGTAAAAAATCCAAGCAATCATGCACACAACACGTGAATCAGGCTCGCAGGGGTATAAATGCAAATACTAAAAACTTATCATTCATTTCATAACAACATAGAAGTTCAGACTAAGTACTGCAAATAACCCAAACAACACGTAGGGATACACATGAGTTCAAATAAATAGGACTAAAGTGCAAATATCAAAAACTACGAGGTCCAAACTGCAAAGTATCCAAAGTAAATTAAACTACGACAAATATTTATAGGACTAGATAATAAATGCAAAATAGAGAGGGGACTAAGTGAAATTTACCCCTTATTAAGGCGCTATCCAACGGACAAGAGATCTCCACTTATGGATGGACAGTCTGGATCTAAGGGTATCCCTTCGATGATGAACGACTCTAGTGCAATCCCTAAATGGATCCAATGATCCGGGATCCACAAGAATGGATGATGACAATTAGAACTAGCAAGAGTCCCGATCCAACGGTCGGGAGGCCACCTGGATGAATCGAACGAAGAACTCACCGTCAATGAGTTTCAATCGGCCAATACACGCAACGTAGGTGATCTCCGGAGCTGCTCTGATGGGGGAAACATTGCTGATGTCTGTCCGCAGTTGCTAGGATGCTCAGAAGGGTCCATGACAAGGAGAAGGTCCTAGAGAGGCATGACGTCATGGAGCTGCTGAGCCATGATGCTTTGACCTCCAGGAGAGGTTCTCTGGTGCTCTAACCTGTAGCAGAACTTTTGTGCTCAAATATGAAGCTCCAATGAAGGATTAGGGCACATATGTTTATCGAAAATAGGGGAGAGGCGGATGGGTCAGATCTCCGATGGGTAGAGGATTCGACCTGATGCTCGAGTCCAACCCAATGGTTGGAATCGAGGGGAAGGTTGCGGAGCGCAGAGCAGAAATGGATGAGGTTCGTATGAGGGTGTGCGAGTGTCGGAGCGAGGCAACGAACAATGGTTTGATATGATCGTCGGAATGAAGAGGAAATGTGAGTGTATGGATGAATAGAGCTGGAAATGAAGGTAGATGGAGTACCTAGGAGTGAAGGAAGACGCCTAGGCTGGTGGGCAGAGTCCACGGTGGTGATGGCCTCAATGGGTGACACGACCAGAGGCTAAAGCTCCTCACGGTTAAGCTGAGATGATGCGTCGCCGAACCTGGGGGTGCAACGCTCCAAAAGACACCCGCACCCGCTCCCTCTTGCTACTATCACTCTGAGAAGGTGAAGTCGATGCAACGGAGGTGGTGGAGCAGACGAAGGTGATCAAAAAGGGGAGGGGGTGAAATGGTTTTATAGGTGTGCTAGGTCCGAATTGGGGGAGGAAAAACCTGCAAATCGAGGCGCGGATTAGAAGGGTGAAGATCGAACGTGGATTAGGGATCTATCTCCTCTACTCAGAGCTGCTGATCGAAGAAAGACTCAATCGGATCGGTCGAGAAAATTCAACAAAAAATGGAGCAGACCCGGTCCGAGAGGAAAAAGGTGTCCGGGGGGGGGGGGGGTTAGTTGACCTTGGTCAACGAAGATGAGTTGGCCAATCAGATGCGACGGAGGAAAAGGACAAGATATGCTAGAAGACAAAATAGAGAGTTAAATAAAGATAAATGAATTAAAAATAATAAATAATTCAAATTAAAAAATATATAAAATAAAAATGTTTATTTTTTTTCAAAGTATTTTTCTGTAATTTTTAATTATTTTTATGAATAATAAATTAATATATATACAATATATAGTATTATATACAAGTATAATATACCTATGTATTATGTACACGTATTTTTTATTTTGTTAATTTTTACCAAAATACCTTTATTTTATATTTTATTTATTTATAGCATATTTTTATGAATATAAATTAATTTTTATTTTATTTTTATAAATGATTTAGAGTATATAATAAATAGCGGATGTAAATTATACACATGTCTTTTACACAATGATTGGAGGATTTTATTTTTATTTTTAATTAATTTTTCTGATTTTTATTCTATTTTATATTATTTTTAGAAATGTATACAAGGGTGTGAAAATAATAATTTAATTTTATTTTGTCAAAAATAGATGTATACTTAATAAGTACAAATATAGGTAGTATATACAATACATAGTGGACCCTATCTCTCTTTACTTATTTTATTTTGCGATCAGGTCAAGGCTTGACCTTCTCTGGAGGTTTGGGTCACTCTGTATTTATTCCAAATACATCATTCTTTTTCTTTTCCTTTATTCTTTTTTTGCCAAAAATGCATGTTAATTATGCAATCTTAACACAAGCATGCAATTTGCTAAGTTATTGTATTTACAAGAATTTACATGATGTTTTTCCAAGAAAAAGATCTAAAATAAAAGAATAAAGAGTGAGAATCGTGGATTCATCACCCCCTATATTTTACTTTTGCTAGTCCCTTAGCAAACACTTATTTGAAAAAGAAGTGACAAGAGAAAGAAAAGAAAAAAGAATCAAGGTTGATTATTAAACTTATCTTCATTAAATTGAAATATGGAGCTCAGTCAAACCTTTGGATTATTAGTTTGTCTGAACCTTATTGAGATATAGGTTTAAAACTTAACAACCTCTAAGTTCCACCATTCTATGGTCAAGACTCCTCAATAATCCAGGTCATAACAAGTCTACAAACACAAACTCTAATGACTATGCATCTTTCCTTGTACTGTTTAAGTGATATGTAGCTCCCCACTTCATAAATGACAAAAAAAACAGCCTCCCTAAACAAGGTAACACTATTTTCTCAGTCTAGCAGCTCTTTCCTTGAGGAGCGGGGTATTCCCTTCTAAGTTCAAGTGCAACCAACTTAGAATAGGGGGAAGAAGAGAATGTAGCCTAACCAGTGTAGCTAAGTCTCCCGCTAAAGCTTTATGAGATGAGAAGGTTTAGTACATAATCTTTGCTTTATTTGACTATACACACTCCGACATGCATTTTATTTTCAATCAGGTCTGTCCACTTTTTTGGAGTTTTTCTTGATTTTGCACATTTTTTTGAATGCGCATATGCACAACATATCTACATGGTGCATCATATAGACTTTTTCTTCTTGAGCCAGTATACTATCCCTATTTTGAAGCATTATTGCAACCCACAACTCCTGTCTTTAGACCTCAGTACCCCTAGACCAAGTTGAGGCGCACATCCCTCCCTAGAGGAAGACGAGAGGTTCCGCCTAGAAGTACTACCCTTGTATGCTACCCTAGACCAAAGGATTCTGCCTCCTCATCACCTCGTCTGTGTGAAGCTATGTGTAATGTGTTGTTCCAAGTAAAACCATTGTCTGTAAGAGTCATGCGTGCGTTGTTAAGTGTTCTACTTAGCCTCATCAAGATGACATATGAACATAGCCTAGTGGACTCAAAGAATTTAGTCACTAATGGACATGAAAAGTCTTAATCCCAAATCCTATAAGGTTCCTCTGAAAGTTAGGTGGATTAAGGTCTTAACCAAGTTCCATTTTCCAATTTAATTCAAGACCAGTTTAAGTGTCAACTATGATTAAGAAGAATATACAAGTAAATATATATAAAACTCTTTTTAATGCAATTTTCAAAACATGCAAAATTTTATGAAAAATATTTGAATACAAGAAAGAAAGGAAAGTTTGGCAAAGTATTTACAAACATTTACATACAAAATTTTGCAAACTTTTATTTTTCAAACATTTTTCAAAAATTTTGTACGATATACATAAATTTGATGCAAAAATATTTACAAGCATTTTACAATCATCACATTTTTACAAATATTTGTACAAAATAATTTTTTTTATAAAAAGGCTATTTACAAATTTTCATATGCAAGAATGAATTTTATATGCAAGAAAATTTTTTAAAAATTTGTGATTTTTAAGTTTGTGGCTTTTAGCCATTTTATTTATTAATACACTCACACAAAGTACGAGTTATAGCTAAAGTATATATACAATATATATGACACCCCCTATACTTATCTCGAACGATGTCCTTAGAGTGATCAGAGAGCGATGAAGAAGACATAACTCGTGCTGAGTATCGAGAAGTGAAAAGAAAGGCTATAATAAAAGAATAAATAAAAGAATATAATGAATAGAGATCGGTGATACCCCTATACCTAGGATCAAGTAATCCTAAGTATAGAAGTCTGCATTCAAGGAGAAAACCGAGGGTTAGAATGTACAAGGTCTACCTCCGCTATACTTATCATAAAATATCCCTAAGTATAGGCAGCGGAACAGAGGCAAAAAGAATCAAAAGAATAATAAAAAATCTGATATCCCCTATACTTAGGGTAAAGTACACCATAAGTATAACATAATCATAAGATGAAGATGGGTATTAGACAAAAGAATGTGCGATATGGACAGCTGGATCTATACAGATGCCGGAGAGAAGTGATAATCAAGCGTGAGATGCAAATGATGCGAATCAAAGATCACATCTCATGCGAAATGAATAGGGGCAACAACAACGATCAATAGATCATGACCTAGATATGTCTTCAGGCGTTGGCCGTTAACTCGAAAGGTGGAATCCGATGACATCTCGGATATATCAATGCTATCATTGTCGTGCACTTTTCAGACCACGTATGGTCTCTTCCATTTGCTCTGCAGTTCCCTGAAAATAATCTCAACCTGGTATCGAATAACTATACTCTCTGATTTGGCACGAACTGTTTATGGCTGATATGAGAATCATGCCATATCTTCACTCTCTCATTATACTGTTGGTTACTCAAAAAGGCTATATCTCTAAGCTCCTCCAAGGCTACCAACTCTGCCTTCCTGTGATCTCCTATACTCTCTGGATCCAATAATAACTCAATGACTACCCATAGTGACTTGTGATTTATCTCCACAAGTAAATGGAATGGCTTGCCATAAACGAGACGAAAGGGAGATGTCCCCAAAGGTGGCTTGAAGGAAGTCTGATAGACCCACAATACCGAGTCCAAAAGCTATGACCAATCCTTTTGGTCTGGGTGGACGACCTTCTGCAATATAGTCTTGATCTCCCTGTTCGATACTTCAGCAACACCATTGGTATGAGGTGATATGGAGTGGCAACTCGATGGTCTATGTTGAACTCTTTAGCAAGGGCTCTTACCTTGTCATTGATAAAATGAGACCCCCTGTTAGATATCAAAACTCTAGGAACCCGAACCATGAAATGATATTTTTCCTCAAAAAACGACAAACAGTCTTAACATCTGTGGTTCGGGCGGGGATGACCTAAACCCAACGACTCACATAATCCACAACAAGTAGAATGTACTCGAATCCCTGACTCTTAGGGAATGGACCCATGAAATCAATGCCCCATGCATCAAAAACCTCATAGAAGTGAATGGGTGCATCAGCATCATGTCATGCTGTCCACAAGTGCCCATCCTCTAACAGTCAGTACACCTCTTCACAAATTCATCAGAATCCTTGAAGAGGGTAGGCAACCATAGGCTAGATATGAGCACTTTCTGTATTGTCCTCCTCCCAGAATGATGTCCTTCTACCTCAAGCTTGTGGCAGTATGTGAGGATGCTATGGTGCTCCTCCTGAGAAATGCACCGATGCCAGACACTATCCCCTCCTTCATGATAAAGAATTGGATCCTCCCAGTGATACGACTTGACCTTCGCAAGGAAAGTCTCAAATCATTGCCTGGTCCAACCATGTGGAACTTTCTTGGCAACATGATAGTTCACAATGTCGACGTACCATGGAAGTGAGGCGATAGCAAGGATCGCCTCATTTGGGAAGGTCTCTGTAATAGGTGCCTGGAGACTGGCCAAGGCAACCCGGGTTAAGTAATATCTAAGGGTCGTTGCTATTGGACATGCGAGCCCACGACGAGCCATTATGCAATAAATATTATTGCAAATATCATTCTCTGATATGAAATGAAGAATAACTAATTTGCATAATAGGTCCCTTAGTACAATTAGGGTTATGTACCATGACCATCTTAATGATCATGCATCTGTTGATTCAATAATTGAATCATAGAGGCTGGTGCTTGGATGAATATCAAAAGAGTTATGTTGAGGACTCATCAAGCACCGTCAAATGATTATTAAGAGATGATCTCCAGCCTGAGGAGGAGATGGCGATCCTCTCTCAGAAGGCTGATATCTAACCGACCTCTTGATGCAGGTCCTCTGCATAGGAATAGAGATTCGAAGATTTTAGATAAGTCAGGTCAAAGAGTTGACTTAACGAGATTGAGATAACCAAAGCCCTATATCATATGATGTCACGATATAAGCACACATCCTCTGACCGGAGACAGATGTGTTACTATATGTCTAAGTATGTACATTTGGCAGACCAATAGGCTGATGACCTAATCAAGGTCTATACACCGACACACTGGTGTGCATGTAAGGGCATATGAGTAATACGATCTCTCAAAGGGGTCATACATGTTCAGCTATTGAATCGGAAGACATGAGATCACTCATGAGATATTGGGAAGAATCAAATTCTGTGCACGGTCGTCTCGCTTTGGAAGCTTGACTGAATTTGTAGGTTCAATATATACTTTTGGAAAGTATATGATCAAGACCTAAGTATGATATATGCTTTTGGAAAGTATATGATCAATACCGACTCCCAATGATCGAATGAGAAACTTACAGAAAAAATCATGAAGTAGACAATGTAAAGTTGATCTAATACGTCGGGTTTATTCTGGGTCTTCCAGTGTGCAGGATGTACATGTATTGGGAATACCTGAGGGTGATGTGATCATAAACTATTGTATAACCATGACGCTTCCATTCCTAGGGAGTGATGAAATGTATCTGGATTTTAGTGACTCCTCTTAGTAGAGAAGTAATCTCATCTTGGTCCAGATATTGGACATTGATCTGAATGTGATTCAGATGCAATGAGAAGATTAGATTTACGATCTTGATTTAATCAAGCATCTATGAGAGGCCCGAGATCTGGATTAGAGATGTGATCTCAATATCCAAGTCATTATACGTGGAACAATACAATCGCCCTATCCTTATCTCCAAGTGTTCACGGAGAAAGCACATTATCCGTGAAAGAGTTCAGGATAATTTAATTGTTGATATTATATATTCGAGCATTGATAAAATTGATAATTAAATGTGATTTAATTATCATGAGCAATATGAATTTGATTCATATTATAAAGAGAGTTATTTAAGATAATTAAATGTGATTTAATTATCAAAAGATGTTAATAATGTGAATATGATTCATATTATTTGAGCACAAGAGAATATAGATCCAAGATGATTAAATAGGATTTAATTATCATGGATATGAATAATGTGGATAGAACTATTCATATTAATTATATATATTATAAATGTGATTTATAATATTTAAGAGAGAGCCATTTGTAATTTACATTTGTTAATTAAATGTTGATGTGAATTGGATTCACATTGGATTATATTTAAAATGTAATTTACATTTTATTTTGGATTGTGAATGTGATTCACAAATTTTCCAATGGCATGATTGCAATGTTCACAAAATAAATTGGATTTATTTGTGAAATAATTTGCAACAAAAGTTGTGTCAAATATTGGAGAGAATCATGAGATAATGTCATCTCATGTAATAAGGAAAGGAGAGCCACCTTCCATAAAGGAAGAGTGGACGGCCACAATTCCTATAAGGAATATGGTGGTCGTCCATACTCCTTATGGAAGGAGGCTTGCCTCCTTCCTATTTCTCCAATGGAGAATGATTTGATAAAAAATAAAATTATATTCAATATATATTTAATTTTATTGAATTAGTTATTGTTGTGTTTTTAACGACAAAATCATGATCATTAAAAGAAACACAAATCAATATGAGCCATTGGATTTGTATTGTCCATGGATTGAGATCTATGGATTCCCAAAATATTATAAAACGAGAGGCACCCCTTGCTCTTCTTGGTTACAACAACACAATGAGAAATATAAGCTCTCTCTCTCTCTCTCCACACGCCCTCTCTCCCTCTCTCTCATATGGCCATCCACCATGGGATGCCCTAGAGAGAGTCTCCATCGTCGCATCATTGTTGTTATGCTGCACGATCATTTGCTCGTAGATCTCCGTCTACTTCGGCATGCCTTGCTCATGAAGAAGACGTCGGATCTTGTGTGTCGAGATCAGGAGATCTGCTGCTTGGATCATTAACATGGATTACGAGTAAGCACGTGTTTCATCAACACGCTCGCAAGCGTCTCCTCCGTCGGATCGGACTTGAGACAGGAAGTCTCTTCGTTTAGAGACTCGATCGCAACCACGCTTCATGAGGTAATCCTATTACTTGTTTTGGTTTAGATGAAACGATCCGAGATGTGTTCTTGGATCATGCGGTTTCGTCATATGAAAAATTTTAATTTCTGCTGCAGTGAGCAACTGGTGCGACTAGTCACTCCCCGATCGCATATGATGCGATCCTCATGATTTCATGATGCTCTTAAGGATCTTACCATATCCTTCAAGTGGTATCAGAGACTTAGGTCGAAGGTTTTGGATACGATCCATAAACCTAGGATAACTTGGGTTCATTAGGGTTTGCGAATGTTTTCTTGCATTTCATTTTCGAATCTCTATTCAGTGATTATTTTCTACCCTGTTTAATTTGTTTAAACACGAAAATATTAATTGGATTTTGTTCCCCATTAAATAATAAAACCTTAGGATCTGAGTTTGCGTGATTTCGACCCGTAAACTCAAGTTATGGTCATTTTAGTGAACATGTATCCACAGTTTCGGGGACTGCAAATCTCAACGTAATTAAAGAGTTAATTGCAGTTTTGAAACGCCTTGAAACGCGTGAAAATCACTTAGGTTCTGTGTTAAATCAAATTATCAAATATTAGAAACTTATTTTGCTTAATTTGGATTTAAATTGGTTAAGATATGGTATTTTTAGTAAGTGAGGGTCACTGCTAGAATTTACTTTCCTAATCAAGAACCTAGTGAGTGTCATTTAAGAAATTAATGAAATTAAATGATTTAATTTCCTTGAATAATTATGAATAAATATTTTGAAATATTTGTTGATAATTATTTCCATAAATGACATTGTCTTAACCAATAATTGATTAGATGTGATCTAGCTCAAAAAATTGGTTACATGATCTACATGCTCTACATTCCAACAAACATGTTGCTTGAATAAGATTTGGGATTTGTTTAGAAAATCTTATTATAATGTTAATCAAAAATATTTTGATTATTATTAATATTATATAATTTCGTTTGAAAAACCGATGATCATCTCAAGTACAAAGTGATCTATTTTGCATTATCCTTTCCCGAGGTGGATATGGTGTCTAGTCGGGGAGTGTTGGGATAGCAGGCTGCACCGTGTACGGTCTGTCCCACTTCCGTTGGCACTGGCCATGACAACGAGTAGGGTTGGAATAATGCTTAAGAAATCATAATGTATTTCTAATTATTAAAATTCAAAATAATGCGTATTTGAGATAATACCATAATTCAAGTAACAATAAAAATTGTTTGTTGTATATTAATTGGATCATTAATTTAATATGATTAGATTAATTGGAATCCAATTAAAATTAAGACACTCTATTATAAATAGATGTGTTATTTCCCTTGGAAGAATTAATTGTAATGAATATGATTCATAATGATTAATTAAATTTGAACATGATATGGAGGGATCACATAAGTGACATCCATGGTCTCCCGTCAAGGCGAAGGGTTTCGTCGCCAGATATTGTATGTAGGAGACACCTGTCCGAAGTGACATCTCCTGCATACAATCTATTTGGATCGGGATCTTTGCTTCTCGAAAGAGTAAGGACATATGCGTAGTGACCCCAATATTGGGTTCTCATATTATTGGGGCGATATTGGATTGCGCATAACGAGTTGTATTCCTGGTGACGGTTGGTTCAATTAATGACGGGTCAACATCACCTTAGGGGTGGTGGGCTCGGGTGTTAAAGACCGAATTGGAAAATGCAAGTTGGACTTGCAAGGCTGAATGTGTTCCCGCTTCTTTTTATCGGAGTCACAGGTTCTCATATTATTGGGATGTGACAAAGATAAGGAAGGAGATCCCAGATCCTGATGAGATATAATGGTAAGTATATCTCTTACGTTGAAAGTGATTAAGGGAATGAACTTTCAGTGTGTAAAATATGTATATATAATATATATACACACTTATGCCAATTTCTTATTTCAGATAATCCTTCATTAAACCCATTCAATACTATACTCAATAATAACCAGTATAATATCATGAATTGGATTCATGATCAAGATATTGTACTTGCAGTTGGACACATAAAGTATGTGGTTGCAATGTGCAAGTTTCCTCACATGAATGAGGAATGATAAATAAATAGATAATAGGACTTCAAACCTAGGGTTTGTATGTCTCTATGATCTTGATCTCATCAAATGTACTTTGGAAGTGACATGTCGATGATGATCATAATTGTCAATTAATCCTTATAAAATCTATGAAGATGTTTTTGGCATACACATGTGTTATTGACATTTAATCATGAGTGACATGGTTCTCTGCATCATGGTAGCTCTGTATCAGATGATGTATTCAAAATGTTTGAATACCTACCTGAACCAAAGTCTTTAAAAGTTAAGATGTATGTAGATATGATGATTGCTATCATTCTGCTATCTATACTCTAGTCATTCATGAAGCTTCAAAAGTATTCATATTGTATGAATTGAATGAAGCATGAATAAATGTTGAAATCTCTTACATTGAATTCTTTTGAGTCTAACATAAGAGATCCTTGGTCTTAAGCAATGATTGCTTATAGATGAAGGGAGCGCAGTGGAAGCATGAGTCATACCCAAGATGAGAAGGATAGTCAAAGAGTTGACCGTACTTCTATGACTTCTATATGACATCCAAATAGTTGGATAAATGCCAATACTATAATAAGTTGATGTGTTGATAGCATGACTATCAAGTCTGTCTAAAATCCTTAGAGAAAGACTCGGATAGAGCATCAGAATAATCTACATAAATCATTGATATTGACTTGCTTATTGAATAAGATAAAGTCTTATAATTGTATCTCAATCTTCTAACAACACTTGCAATGGGTTGCATATGTTTTAGAAGATTGGAAAATATGATCTTAAGGTTTATATTCACCCACATGGATATTGATGCAATTGTTGCAACAATCTCTCTTGGATTGATAGAATTCTCAATTTCAGTAGGAGAGCCTTAGTCGTAGAGAATGTCTCTATGACCTAGATATAAGAATACACTCATAGTTTATTTCTAATTGTTGGAAATAAACATGAATTCTGGAATAAACCTATCATAAAAGGTTATGATGGACATATTTCAGATAGTAATCTGACATCTAGTGGACTCTACTAAATTAGAAAATTAATGAATGTTTCATTAAGATTTCTAATATTGAAATTAAACCTTTAAAAGATCAATATGAGGATGAAAACCATTTAACAATGATCTGGAATCAAACCTTGGACATTGATGAGATCAATAGACTAGTAAGAGATGACTCTTTAGATTGTCTATAAGTTCAAATCTTACATACTTGTGAATATTGTATTCAAAAGTAAAAATGTCCAATACACCCTTCCTTGGGAATGATGTAAGATGTCAAGGTATTCAAGATCTCATACATGTTGATGTATGTGAATCATCTGTATCATAATAATCATTATGGATATGTGATATCTATTGATGATTATAAATGATATGAGATTTCTTCTCTTCACCTAAGAAACCTTTGAAATGTTCAAAGATTTCACAATTTTGGTTTAGACCCAAAATTTGAAGGAATATAAAAATGAATTTGATCTAACCTAGGTAGCAAGTACCTATTAGATGAATTCATGGAATACCTTACGGAGAAAGGAATATCATTCCTATCTCATTCCTCCTGATAAATCTAAACTCAACTGAGTTATAGGGAGATACAATTGTATCATGTGTGACATGATTCGATCAATGATGTTTTTTAATTACTTCTTAGTTTCCTGGTATATATGTAGTAGAGACTACAATATATATATATTTAATAAGGTTCCATGCATATAAGCTGGAATCTAGCACCAGTGAGTGCTACTTCATTAGGGAAATAAAGGATGGTATTGGATACCTACTTTATGACCTTAAGATTCTTAAAATATCTCATCTCTGAGAATGTGATTTTTAGAGGTTGAGACTCTTGAGAATCAAGATGAAAATGAAGTGAAGGAACTCATTTAATATTAAGAAAATAATGAGGCTCCTGAAATCGGAATATAAAAGGATAATAAAAGATGAAACACCAATACCTCTTCAAATGAGTTTGAGGATGTATTCCATGTGTCAGTTAAATCTGACATGATCTAACTTCATATGATGAAGTTCCTGAGGATCATGACATGGAAAGATGGATTTTAGAAATGAAAGTCTAAAGTAGACTTCATATACAAGTGTTGTATATGTATCCTCGAGGATCCACCTATAAGGGTTAGACCCGTTAAGGTGTAAATGGATCTTCAAGAGAAAGGAACCTGATGAGAAGGTAAAGACCTTCAAAATGCATGGTTCGTAGACATGAGCTACACACCGGAAGAGAAGACATCGTTTGCGATGAGACTTGCTCTTTAGTGACCATGCTTAAACTCATCAGATCATTGTTGACTATAGCTACACAACTTGACTTTGACATCTTCAAGATGAAAGTCAATACTGCATTCCTATGTAAATACCTCTCTGAGGATATTCACATGAAGTAGCCACAGGTAAGATGTGCAAACTAAAGAAATCCATCTATGGACTCAAATAAGTTTCTTGTAGTTGGAACATCATATTTGATGAAATTATAAATGTTACGATTTCAGATAGAATTTTGATGAATCATATGAATTAGTGGGAGTGCCTTTGTGTTCATCGTGCTAAATGTAGATAATATCCTAATCATTTAAAATGATATAAAGATAATAATAAGTGTTTTATAATATAGTTGTTCCATAATTTGAGATATGATCTCAAGGATACCTCTTGATCATAGTTCTGAAAGTGTTCAGAAGTAAAGAAAAGAGGGTATTAGGATCGTCACATTAGTAATACATCTTGGATGTGTTCCATCTTTTGGAAAATTCCAAGAAAGGCTTCCTTCCCTTAAGATATGGTACTAACCTATCTGAAGGAATATCACTTCAAAGAGTTGAGGGAGTGAATGCTATAGCTGCTTGTCCTTGTGCATCAGTTATGAGAAGCTAAGTGTATACTAGATGTGTACAAAAGCTAGATATTACCATGCAATGGGAGTAGTAAACTGTTACTAATCCTATTATGGTGATAAAACACTTGATTGCAGTAATAACAATATCTTCAAAGATGACAAGACTTTAGAAATAGTGATCTCTAAGTCTTATTGTCAAGAAACTAAGACTTTATAGATGATGATATATAAGGGTCTTAACTGTAGATACCTTTGGAGATAGAGATCTCCAAGAATAAGGGTATTCTAATAAGGATTATGGAAATACTAGTTATAATAATTATTGAGCAATAGTGTCAAGGACACTATATTTGTTTTAACAAGATTGAGTATCGGTTGCATAAAATGCAACATTCGTATTGGATGCGAGCAATGTTGCTATGAGATATGTAAGTGCCGTAAAAGGACTTGGCGTAGTCTCTTGGGAACAGAGCGACTGATCAGCTTACCTAGCTATTTTTCTAAATAGCATATGATTGCATATGAGTGCGGGTTTAAAGATTAGCCCATTAATGGCTCTTTGGGATAGTGGGAGATTGTTGGACATGCGAGTCCACGACGAGCCATTATGCAATAAGTGTTATTGCAAATATCATTCCCTGATCTGAAATGAAGAATAACTAATTTGCATAATAGGTCCCTTAGTACAATTAAGGTTATATACCATGGCCATCTTAATGATCATGCAGCTGTTGATTCAATAATTGAATCATTGAGGCCGGTTCTTGGTTGAATATCTAAAGAGTTAGATTTAGGACTCATCGAGCACCGTTAAATGATTATTAAGAGATGATCTCTAGCCTGAGGAGGAGATGGCAATCCTCTCTCAGAAGGCTGGTATCTAACTGACCTCTTGATGCAGGTCCTCTACATAGGAATAAAGATTCGGAGGTGTTAGATAAGTTAGGTCAAAGAGTTGACTTAACGAGATCGAGATAACCACAATCTTATATCGTATGCTGTCACAATATAGGCACACATCCTCTGACCGGAGACAGATGTGTTACTATATGTCTGAGTATGTACATTTGGTAGACCAATAGGTTGATGACCTAATTAAGGTCTATACACTGACACGTTGGTATGCATGTAAGGGCATATGAGTAATACGATCTCTCAAAGGGATCACATATGTTCAGTTACTGAATCGGAAGACATGATCTCACTCATGAGATATTAGGAAGAATCAAATTCCGTGCACGATCGTCTAGCTTTGGAAGCTTGACTGAATTTGTAGGTTTGATATATACTTTTGGAAAGTATATGATCAAGACCTAGGTATGATATATGCTTTTAAAAAGTATATAATCGATACTGAATCCCAATGATCGAATAAGAAAATTACTGATAAAACTATGAAGTAGACAGTATAAAGTTTATCTAATACTTCAGGTTTATTCTGGGTCTTCCAGTGTGCAGGATGTATAGGTATTGGGAATACCTGAGGGTGATGTGATCATAAACGATTGTATAACCATGACGCTTCCATTCCTAGGGAGTGATGAAACAGGTCTGGATTTTAGTGACTCCTCTTAGTAGAGAAGTAATCTGATCTTGGTCCAGATATTGGACATTGATCTGAATGTGATTCAGATGCAATGAGAAGATTAGATTTACGGTCTTGATTTAATCAAGCATCTATGGGAGGCTCGAGACCTGGATTTGAGATGTGATCTCAATATCCAAGTCATTATATGTGGAACAATACAATCGCCTTGTCCTTATCTCCCAGTATCTGCGGAGAAAGCACATTATCCTTGAAAGAGTTCAGGATAATTTCATTGTTGATATTATATATCCGAGCATTGAGAAAATTGGTAATTAAATATGATTTAATTATCATGAGCAATATGATTTGGATTCATATTATAAAGAGAGTTATTTAAAATAATTAAATGTGTTTTAATTATCAAAAGATGTGAATAATGAGAATATGATTCATATTATTTGGGCACAAGAGAATAGAGATCCATGATGATTAAATGTGATTTAGTTATCATAAATATGAATAATGTGGATAGCACTATCCATATTAATAATATATCTTATAAATGTGATTTATAATATATAAGAGAGAGCTATTTGTAATTTACATTTGTTAATTAAATGTTGATGTGAATTGGATTCACATTGGACATTATATTGAAAATGTAATTCACATTTTATTTTGGGTTGTGAATGCGATTCACAAATTTCCAATGGCATGATTGCAATGTTCACAAAATAAATTGGATTTATTTGTGAAATATATTGCAACAAAAGTTGTTGCAAATAATTGAGAGAATCATGAGATAATGTCATCTCATGTAATAAGGAAAGGAGATCCACCTTCCATAAAGGAAGAGTGGACGACCAGAATTCCTATAAGGAATATGGTGGCCGTTCATGCTCCTTATGGAAGGAGGCTTGCCTCCTTCCTATTTCTCCAATGGAGATTGATTTGATAAAAAAATCAAATTATATTCAATATATATTTTATTTTATTGAATTAATTATTGTTGTGTTTTTAACAACAAAATCATGGCCATTAAATGAAACACAAATCAATGTGAACCATTGGATTTGTGTTGTCCATGGATTGAGATCCATGTATCCCAAAATATTATAAAAGGAGAGGCACCCCTTGCTCTTCTTGGTTACAACAACACACTGAGAAACATAAGCTCTCTCTCTCTCTCTCTCTCTCTCTCTCCCCACAAGCCCTCTCTCCCTCTCTCTCTCATATGGCCATCCACCATGGATGCCCTAGAGAGAGTCTCCATTACCGCAACATCGTCGTTATGCTGCCCGATCGTTTGCTCGTGGATCTCCGTCTACATCGACGTGCCTTGCTCGTTAAGAAGACGTTGGATCTTATGTGTCGAGATCAAGAGATCCGCTGCTTGGATGATCAACATGGATTGCGAGGAGCACGTGTTTCATCAACACGCTCGCAAGCGTCTCCTCCGTCAGATCGGACTTGAGACAGGAGATCTCTTCATTTAGAGACTCGATCGCAACCATGATTCAAGAGGTAATCATATTGCTTCTTTGTGGTTTAGATGAAACGATACAAGAAGTGTTCTTGGATCATGTGGTTTCGTCACATGAAAAAAAAATTATTTCCGCTGCATCGAGCGACTAGTGCAACTAGTCGCTCCCGATCGCATACGATGCGATCCTCACACTTCCGTGATGCGCTCAAGGATCTTATCATATCCTTCAGTTGCAACCCGAATCACGAGTCTCGATCAATAAGAAAATCAAGACCACAAATAGGACAATCACAAGCACAAAATCTAATGTTAGCGGTCTCCTCTATTTATTTAACCTGGTATAACGACCAGGGTCGAACACAAGGAGCACATAAATGTATGAAGTAGTCAACAATCGGATGGAATCAAAGCATATTTTTGTGGTTTTCAATTTGGAAATTTTTTATATTTTCTTACAAGAAAGCAAACAGAAAGATAAGGCAAAAACAAGTTCCACCCATTTCTATTAGGTCTGAAAGTACTCCAAAATTAGAAACAAAAATATGTTATATTTTTTTAAATATGCATATGTTTTTTATTGATTTTATGGGATTTTTCTGATTTTTATACGATTTTATAAAAATGAAACAAACATAAAACGTCAAGGCAGTTACAACCTGGACTGTAGGGCAAATTTAAAATATCGAAATGCCCAAATATCCTGGTCGTAATTTTTATGATAAAGTAGATAAAAATACCTAACTAGAGCAACTGAAATCTCATTTTTTTTAATTTTTATAGAACTTTTAATGTTTTTATAAAATTTTGAGGGGTTTTGATAAAGTGATGCAACAAAAATGAGATTGAAGTAAGAACACACTAAAACAAACACGCTGAAATTTTTATGGAATTTTTGTGAATATTTTTATTTTTTTGGTGTTTTATAAAATAGACAGATACATTTTTACGGATTTTTGTTTTTAGAGAATATCAAATAAAATTAAATCAAGTCACAAAAATTACCAAAAATATTACACGTTAGCAGGAGATAAGGGTAATTTTGTGGAATTTTGGAATCAATTTAATAATTATTTGATTAAAAACAAGTCACATGGGTTGTAGGGACCTAATTGCAGTTATCCTAAAGTTTCTAGACTAAACATTAACGCATACAAGAAGTTCAGGGGCATTAGTGTAAAAAGTCCACAAATAAACACATATGCTCATTAAATCACGCACAAGGGTATAAGTGCAAATATAGGAAATATTTCATTTAAACCATAACCATCTGAAAGTGCAGGACAGTCCTGGCAAAAATACCATAAAAGCACGTGGGCATGCACTGTATTCATACTTGAAGGACTAAAGTGCAAATACAAGAAATCTATAGGGCTCATATGCAAAAAGTTTGAACTACAACTTTATTTAACAAACTAAAAGGTAAAACATAAAAATTGCATGGAAGCAAGTGTAAAATACCCTCAACGGGCGTATGCGGTGCACATGGGGGACACGTGGCGTGCCCTGGTGGAAGCGGGGGTATGCGGTTCAGATTGTCCGCTGCATCAGATCTGATGCCCCAGAGAATGTCAGGGACGTGGGGCGTAGATACGTCAAACATTAGATCCAACGACCTAAAGGCTGCTCCGATTGGTGGCTAGGATCAGATCTAGTAGAGGCGGGCCGATCCAACGGAGCAGAGAGGATCTGGAAGAACATGATCCCGACGAACTTCACCCGACTCTCAGATGCGCTCTGCGACTCCGATGAGCGATCGGAAGTGTCCAGCATGATCATGGAAGTCACCCGCATTGAATGCTCGGGTCCGATGGGGAAGCTACTGGCCGGATGTGCGTGGCGGAGAAGGTGGACCTGGAGCTACTCCGACGGAACCTCTGTAGGCTGGAACTGGAATCCCTGCATGCGCAAACACCTGCGAAGGCAAGCTCGACTCGGGGAGAATCTACGGTCGGGGTTATTTGAGCAAAAACTGAAAGAAGCGACGGTGGGGTGGTGTCCGATCTCCGACAAAAGTGGTAGAGGAGATCTGTACCTCAATCTCGACCTAACGGTCGATCCTAAGGATGATCAGACTGCGGAGGAAGGGTGAGCGTGCGTAAATGGTTCAATCGATAACGATGTGACAATGAGATGGGGCTCCGACGATCAGAGTCGAGTGGAGGATAGTACGGAGGTGCAAAATGGAAGAACGAGTCGAATAGGGAAATGAACGAGAAATGAGGGGTACCTGAAGTTCGAGATAAAGTCTCGAGCTTTAGGCGAAGGTGGCAAGCGAGGTTGTGACCTCGACCGAGCTGTGAAAGGTCGGGAGGCTTGTCGCGGTGGCGCACGCTAGCCACGGGGCTGAGCTATGTCTCCTGACCACCAAACTTCACTCCGAGGGGCTCCTCCGGTAGATGTCACTCAACCTGAGGACGTTGGGGGTGGAAGAAGAGGCAAGGAACGAGCTAAGCTGCAACAGAGGTGGAAGAGACAATTTATAGTATTCCCAGGGGGCTGGAAGACTCGGGTGAAGGCACACAAGCCTAGGAAGATCTGCGCCTTCATAGGGATCCGTGAAGGTCGTGAATCCAAGGAGAGGCCACGGGAGAAGAATCGGGATGGGGGGTTGCATGACCCAATTGGGAAAATAGGGAGAAATTGGCCCGACGAACAGGGTCGGGTCGGGTCAAGCCTGGAAGAAGGCATTGACTCGAGTCAACAAAATGACCTAGACCAATCAAAAAATTCGAATATGTAAAATATTTAAATACTCAATAAAAAATAATAAATTATTTTAAATCAAAAAGTTTTCAAAATAAGAATGTTTGTTATTTTTCAAGGAATTTTTCTGTGATTTTTGATTATTTTTACGAAAAATAATTTAGGGTCTTTACAGTATATAGAAGGATATACGAGTATAATATACCTAGTATCTTGTACAATTATTTTTATTTTATTATTTTTATATAAATACCCCCATTTTGTACAAATGAGAGATAATTTTTTTATTCTTATTTTGTTTTTCTGATTTTTATTTTATTTTAATTTCTTTTTAGGAAAGAATACAAGGAGGTAAAAAGAATAAATTATTTTTATTTTGTCAAAAATAATTATTTACAGATATAAGTGCTATATATACAATATAGAGTAGGCCCTATCTCTCTCTACTTATTTTTATTTGGTGATCAGGTCAAAGCTTGGCCTTATCTTGGGGTTCGAGTCACTCTGTATTTATTCTAAATACCTCCTTCCTTTTTCTTCTCCTTTATTTTTTTATTTTTGCACAAATGCATGGTAATTATGTGGCATTAAAACATTCATGCATAATGCTAACTTATTGTATTTACACCTATCTACTTGATGCTTGGTCAAGATAAATAGCTAAAATAAAAGAATAAAGAATGAGAATAAAGGATTCATCACCCCCTATAATTTACCTTTGCTAGTCCCTTAGCAAACACTTATTTGAAAAATAAGTGAAAAGAGAAGGAAAAGAAAAAGGAGGATCAAAGTTGATTATTAAACTTGTCTTTATTAAATTGAAGTATGGAGCTCAGTCAGATCTTTGGATTATTAGTTTGTCAGAACCTTATTTTAAGACTCAATAGCTTCTAAGTTCCACCAATCAATAGTCAAGAATCCTCAATAATCCAGATCGGAACAAGTCTACATACACAAACTCTAATGACCATGAATTTATTCTTGTACGGTATGAGTGATATGCAGCTCCCCACCTCAGAAATGACAAAGAAACAACTCCTCTCAACAAGGTAACTCTAATGCCCTAGTCCAACAACTCTTTCCTCGAGGAGAGAGGTATTCCCTTCTAAGTTCAAGTTCAACCAACTCAAGAAGAGGGGAAAAAGATAATGGACCATGACCAATGTAGCCATGCATCCTCGGGAGCCTAGCCAGTGTAGCTAAGTTTCCCGCTGTAAGCTTCATGAGATGAGAAGGTGTAACATAAGCTTTGCTTTATTTGGCTATATGCACTCCGATGGGTATTTTATTTTCTATCAGACCTGCCATTTTTTTTGGAGTTCTTCTTTCTTTTGAACATTTTTTGTTGTTTATATGTACAACATATCTACATGGTGCAACATATATACATAAGGACTTTTTCCTCTTGAGCCAGTAGACTATCCCTCTTTTGAAGCATTATTGCAACCCACAACTCCTGTTTTTAGACCTCAACATCGCCAGACCAAGTTGAGGCGCACTTCCTTCCCTAAAGGAAGACGAGGGGTTCCTCCTAGAAGTACTACCCTCGTATGCTACCACAAGCCAAAGGAAACTGCCTCCTCACCACCTCATCCGTAGAGAGCTATGTGTAAGGTGTTGGTGCAAGTAAAGGCATTATCTGTGAGAGTCATGTATGCATTGTTAGGTGTTCTACTTAGGCTCATCAAGATGACATGTGATCATAGCCTATTGGACTCAAAGAATTAAGTCACCAATGCACCTGAAAAGTCTTAACCCCAAATCCTATAAGGTTCATCTTAGAATTAGGTAGATTAAGGTCTTAACCAAGATCCATTTTCCAATTAATTCCAGGCTGGTTTAAATGTCAACTATGATTTAGAAGAATATACAAATATTTACAAAAATCTTTTTATGCAAAGTTTTTGAACATGTGTAAAATTTTTTGAAAATGTTTGAATGTATGCATGAATGCAGAAGTTTTGCAAACTATTTACAAATATTTGCACACTGACTTTTACAAACTTTTATTTTTCAAACATTTTACAAAAATTTTGCACTATATACATAATTTTGATACAAAAGTATTTACAAACATTTTACAAGCAAAACATTTTTACACACATTTGTACAAAAATAATTTTTATAAATAGCTATGTATGTGCAAGAAAGAATTTTATGTACAAGAAAATTTTTAAAATTTTTGTGGTTTTTAACTAATGGATTTCAGCCATTTTATTTATTTACACACTCACATAAAGTACAAGTTATGACTAAAGTATATATGTAATATATACGACACCCCCCATACTTAGCTCGAACGATATCCTCGAAGTGATCAAAGAGCGATGAAGAATACATAACTCATGCTTAGTGTAAGGAAGTGAAAAAGAATAATATATTACAATGACGAATCAAAGAATACAATGCAAAGGTCTCAGTGATTCCCCCTATACTTAGGATCAAGTAATCCTAAGTATAGCAGACTGTACACAAAGGGAAAAATTGAGTGAGAGAATGTATAAGGTTTACCTCCCCTATACTTGGGGTAAAATATTTTGAAGTATAGACAACAAAACAGAGGTAAAAAGAATCAAAAGAATAATTGGAAATCTGACACCTCCCTATACTTAGGGTAAACTACACCCTAAGTATAGTGTAATTACAAGATGCAAACAGGGCGTTAGACTAAAGAATTAGATGATATGGACAGCTGGATCTATACGGGATACAAGATAGTGATAATGAGGCACAAGATGCAATTGATGGGAGTCAAAGACCACATCTCATGCAAAATGGACCGGGGCGACATCAACGACTCATGATCTAGATATGGTTTGAGGCGCTGACCGTTAACATGAAATGTGGACTCAGATGACATTTCGGATATGTCGATGCTACCATTGTCATGCACCTTTCAGACTAGGTATGGTTTTTTCCACTTACTCTACAATTTCCCTAGAAATAAACCCTAGAAATAATTTAAGCTTAGCATCAAACAACCATACTCTCTGATCTAGCTCAAACTGCTTATGGATGATATGAGAATCATGCCATATCTTCACATGCTCTATGTACTGAAGGCTGCTTGAAAAGGTTGTGTATCTAAGCTCCTCCAGGGCTGTCAATTCTGCCTTTCTTTGATCTCCTATACTCTCTGGATCCAATAATAAATCATGACATCCCATAGTGACTTATGCTTGATCTCAATAGGTAAATGGCAGTGCTTGCCATAAACGAGACGAAAGGGAGATGTATCCAAAGAAGTCTTGAAGGAAGTCCGATATGCCCACAAGATCGAGTCCAAAAGCTATGACCAATCCTTTCGGTCTGGGCAAACTATCTTCTGAAATATCGTCTTGATCTCCATGTTCGATACTTCAGCAAGACCATTAGTCTGAGGACGTTATGGATTGGCAACTCGATGGTCTATGTTGAACTCGTTAGCAAGGGCCTTTACCTTGTTGTTGACAAAGTGAGACCCCCCGTCAGATATCAATACTCTAGGCACCTCGAACCGTGAAATGATATTCTTCCTCAAAAATCTACAAACAATCTTAAATCTACAAACAATCTTAGCATCTATGGTTCGGACGGTATGGCCTCAATCCAACGACTCACATAATCAACAGCCAACAAAATGTACTCAAATCCCTGACTCTTAGGGAATGGACCCATGAAATCGATGCCCCATGTGTCAAAAATCTCACAGAAGTGAATGGGCTGCATCAGCATTATATTACGTTGTCCACAAGTGCCCATCCTCTGACAGTCAATACACCTCTTCACGAATTCATCAGAATCCTTGAAGAGGGTAGGCCACCGTAGGCCGGATTGGAGCACTTTCTGTGCTGTTCTCCTCCCAAAATGATGTCCTCCTGCCTCAAGCTTGTGCTAGTATATGAGGACGCTATGGTGCTCGTCCTGAGGGATGCACCAACGTCAGATGCTATCCTCTCCTTCATGATAAAGGACGGGATCCTCCCAATGGTAGGACTTGGCCTTTGCAAGGAAGGTCTCAAGTCGCTGCCTGAGCCAACCTTGTGGAACTTTCTTGGCAACAAGATAATTTAAAATGTTAGCGTACCATGGGAGAGAGGCGATAGCAAGGATCGCCTCATTTGGGAAGGTCTCTGAAATAGGATCAATCTTCTCGGATTCCTCAAGATTTTCCAATCGGGAGAGATGATCCGCCACCACATTCTTGAATCCAGGTTTATCCTTAATCTCAATATCAAACTCCTGGAGTAGAATGATCCATCTAGTCAGTCTCACTTTGGCATCCTTCTTTGCCATAAGGTACCTGATGGCCGTATGATCGGTAAAGATAGTCACTTTGGATCCAAGAATATATGATCAAAATTTGTCCAAGGCAAAGACTATAGCTAACATCTCTTTCTCTGTGATAGTATAGTTCTGCTATGCGACATCTAATTTACGGCTAGCGTAGTGAATGGCAAAAAGTACTCCATCCCTCCTCTGTCCTAGCTCGACCCCTACAGCAAAATCAGAGGCATCCGTCATGATCTCGAATGGGAGAGACCAGTCCAGCGGCTGAAGGACATGAGCCTCAATAAATAAGCTCTTGAGAGTCTCAAATGACGTAATACACTTATCATCTACAATGAACTCGGTGTCTTTTGTCAGCAAATCAGTCAACGATCGGGCAATCTTGCTGAAGTCGTGAATAAAACGTCGGTAGAAACCGACATGCCCCAGAAAAGACCGTAACTATCGCAAGACGGTGGATTGAGTTTCCTGATAATATCCACCTTGGTCGGATCAACCTCCATGCCCCTATTGGATATGATATGACCAAGCACCGTCCTCTTGGTCACCATAAAGTGACTCTTCTCCCAAGATAGAACAAGATGGACCTCTATGCAACGCTGAAGAACGTGATCTAGGCAATCAAGACAAGCATCAAACCCATCGTCGTAGACCGAAAAGTCACCCATGAAGACCTTTAAACAATCACCCACCATGTCCAAGAATATGGACAACATGCACCTTTGGAATGTCACTAGGGTGTTACATAGACCAAAGGGCATATGTCTGAAAGCATAAGTCCCAAACAGACAGGTGAATGTCATTTTGTCCTAGTCTTCGAGTGCTATGGCCACTTGATTGTATCTGGAGTACCCGTCGAGAAAGCAGTAGTGACTCTACCCATCTAGCCTTTCTATAATCTGATCAATAAAAGGCAACGGGAAATGATCCTTCTCCGTAGCCTGATTCAATCGTCTGTAGTCCACACACACCCTTCAAGAAGTGGGCACCCAGGTAGCTATCTCCTCTCTAGACTCGCTCACAACTGTAGGGATGCCCATCTTCTTGGGCACCAAATGTAATGGACTAATCCACTTGGAGTCGGAGATGGGGTAGATAAAATCGTCGCTCCACCATTTCGATATTTCATTCATGACTACCTTTCGAAGATTCGGGTTCAATCGTCACTGGAACTCACACGATGGCTTGGCGTCCTCCTTGAGATAGATATGGTGGTTGCACAGAGCCAGACTTATCCCTTGGAGATCAGCTACACTCCATCCTATTGCCTTGTGGTTCCTTTCAAGAACCTCCATCAAACACGATTCTTTCTCTCCAATCAAATCGGTTAAGATAATGACTGGGTACATCTCATGCTCTCCCGCAAGGAATCTATACTTCAGTGACGATAAAGGCTTCAGTTCATGACAACCGAGAGTTGGTAAGTCTGTCCTCTGAAAGGTCTGAGTGAATGCAACCAGATCTGAATGAGAGAACTCTCACTAATTACTAAAATTGGTGAAGATGGCCCAGCTAATGCATATGTACTCGGTGCTACCACGGTCTCCATCCTAAATGTTGGCTCTATGGGAATAAGATAAGATAATAAATCATCAAATTCTGCCCAGTTAATGTTTTGAATATGAGGGATCAGAATCACATGATACAAAATCTGCTTCACTGTCCTGAACACGGTCGTCAGCCTCAACAGTATCCTCGGCCAAGAGTGTGCTCTCCGAACTCTTCTCTGCTGGAAATTGTGAATCTGCATCCTCTGGAGGTGAGAGAAGGGCTCGTGAAACGGGGTCGGTCCAGGAAGCTTCATCATCGGGGATCACAAAGTCACACTCCTGGTGGACGTCTTGATCTGCTTCTGTCGTCTGCTCTGAATCGCTGCACTGCTCTGAGCAAGCTGAATCTTGTGTTGTGGTCTCATCAATCGTATCTATTTGTATACTCTCTCCCTCGACGTGAAAGTACACCATCCCACTATCATGGTCGGATACCGCCTTGGCTGTGGCCAAGAATGGACGTCCTAGGATGATGGGGGTATCGATCACAGATTTAGGGATCTCCATGTCCAACACAACGAAGTCCACGGGGAATTTCAGACCCTGAATTGTAATGAACATGTCCTTCAACAACCCCTTTGGCCTGTTGACAGATCTATCAGCGAACTAAAGGACTGTCCTGCTCTGTCGAAGAGGGCCAAACTCGAATTGGTCGAGTGAGGCCACTGGAAGGAGGTTGATGGAAGAGCCACTATCTAATAGAGTACGATCAAATCTCATCTCAGGAATGTGGCATCTGACATAGGGAGCTCCTTCATCTAGCCTCTTGGCTAGCAGACGGTTTTGAATAGCGAAACAAGTGGCACGAATCAACACATGTATTTATTCTTGATGGTTCCTCTTCTTCTTGCAGATAGTGGTCTTCTCTCTCAAGTTCTTCTCGAAGAGAGGGATGTGCTCAAGTACCTCCTGTAGAGTCAGCTGGATATGGAATCTATCAATCATCTGCTGACTGAACTCTGTTTGCTGCTCTTTTTTTGGATTTTCTTTTTTATTCCCCTTAGCCATGCGGAGTGCTTGGGGGAAGGGGATGGCTGGACCCTCCTCAGGAAGAGGGCTAGGAATAGGTTCATGATGCTGCGAAGGCATGGAATCCATACAAGTATCATCAATCATCACATATGGACTTGAAGATGAAGAAAACTTTTCTTTATTAAACCTTTTTCATATAGTTTAGGGGATGTGGGGCGCCGATACGTTAGGTGTCAGATCCAATGGCCTAAAGGCTGCTCTGATTGGCGGCTAGGATTAGATCAGGCAGAGGCGGTCCAATCCAACGGAGTAGAGAGGGTCTAGAAGAATAGGACCCTGACGAACTTCACCTGAGTCTCAGATGCGCTCCGTGACTCCGATGAGCGATCGGAAGGGTCCAGCATGATCTTGGAAGTCACCCGCGTCGAATGGACGGGTCCGATGGTGAAGCTACTGGTCGGATGTGCATGGCGGAAAAGGTGGACCTAGAGATACTCCGATGGACCCTCTATAGGCTGGAACTGGAATCCCTGCACATACAAACACCTGCGAAGGCAAGCTCGACTCGGGGGGAAGCTCCGGTCGGTGTTATTTGAGCAAAAAGTGAAAGAAGCGATGGCGGGGTCCGATCTCCAGCAAAAGTTGTAGATGAGATCCGAGCCTCAATATCGACCTAATGGTCGATCCAAAGGATGATCAGATTGTGGAGGAAGGGTGAAAGTGCATAGAGGGTTCGATCGATAAGGGTATGCTAATGAGATGGGGCTCTGATGACCAGAGCTGGGTGGAGGATGGTACGGCGGTGCTAAATGAAAGAACGAGTTGAATAGGGAAATGAACAGGAAATGAGGGGTACCTGAAGTTCAAGATGAACTCTGGAGCTTCAAGCGAAGGTGGCAAGTGAGGTTGTGTCCTCGACCAATCTGTGAAAGGCTGGGAGGCTTGTCGCGGCAACGCACGCCGACCACGAGGCTAAGCTATGTCTCCTGACCACCCAACTTCACTCTGAGGGGTTCCTCCGGTAATTGTCACTCAACCTGAGGTTGCTGGGGGTGGAAGAAGAGGCGAGGAACAAGCTAAGCTGCAGTGGAGGCGGAAGAGACAATTTATAGAATTCCCAGGGGGCTGGAAGACTCAAGTGAAGGCACACAACCTTAGGAAGATCCGTGCTTTCCTAGGGATCCGTGAAGGTCGTGGATCCAAGGAGAGGCCACGTGCGAAGAATCGGGGTGAGGGGTTACATGACCCGATTGGGAAAATTGGGAGAAATTGGCCCGGCAAACAGGGTCGGGTCGGGTCAAGCCTGGAAGATGGCATTGACCTGAGTCAACAAAATGACCTAGACCAATCAGAAAATTCGAATATACAAAATATTTACAAACTCAATAAAAAATAATAAATGATTTTAAATCAAAAAGTTTTCAAAATAAGAATGTTTGTTATTTTTCAAGGATTTTTCTGTGATTTTTTGATTATTTTTATGAAAAATAATTTAGGGACTATACAATATACATAAGGATATACATGTATAATATACCTATGTATTTTGTAAAATTGTTTTTATTTTATTATTTTTACATAAATAACCCCATTTTGTATTTTATTTATTTACAAGATATTTTTTGGAGTCTAAAATAATTTTTATTTTATTAGTATTATTTATGTACATGTATATAATAAATAAGGAGTATTGTATGTATACATGTTTTGTAGAAATGAGAGGTGATTTTTTTATTCTTATTTTATTTTTTGATTTTTATTTTATTTTATTTTTAGAAAAGAATACAAGGAGGTAAAAAGAATAAATTATTTTTATTTTGTTAAAAACAATTATTTACAAATATAAGTGCTATATATACAATATAGAGTAGACCCTATCTATCTCTACTTATTTTTATTTGGCGATCAGGTCAAAGCTTGAGCTTCTCTTGGGGTTTGGATCACTCTGTATTTATTCTAAATACCTCCTTCCTTTTTCTTCTCCTTTATTCTTTTATTTTTTTCACAAATGCATGCTAATTATGTGGTATTAACAAATGCATGCATAATGTTAACTGATTGTATTTACAACTATCTACATGATGCTTTGCCAAGATAGATAGCTAAAATAAAGAATAAAGAGTAAGAATCAAGGATTCATCAGTGCCATATGCTCTGAATCCTCAAGGTTCTCTAATCAAGAGAGGTGATCTGCCACCACATTCTTGACTCCAGGCTTATCCTTAATCTCAATATCAAACTCCTGGAGTAGAAGGATCCATCTGGTCAATCTAGTTTTGGCATCCTTCTTAGACATGAGGTACCTGATGGCAGTGTGATCAGTAAAAATCGTCACTCTAGATCCAAGATATAAGATCTGAATTTATCCAAGGCAAAGACTACAACTAGCATCTCCTTCTCTGTGACAGTGTAGTTCTGTTAGGCGACATCCAAAGTACGGTTAGTGTAGTAAATGGCATAAGGAAATCCATCCCTCCTCAATCCTAGCACAACCCCTATGGCAAAACCAGAAGCATTCATCATGAACTAAAATGGGAGAGACTAATCAAGTGGCTGAAGGACATGAGATTCAAAAACTAATCCCTTGAGAGTCTCAAATGATGCTAGACACTTATCATCTACAATGAACTCGGTGTCTTTCATCGGCAGATCAACATTCGGTCGGGCAATATGACTGAAATCCTGAATGAATCATCGGTAGAAACCGACATGCCCCATAAAAGACCACAACTATCACAGATTAGATGGTGGATTGAGTTTTGTGATGATATCCACCTTGGTCGGATCGACCTCCATGCTCCTGTTAGAGATGATATGGCTAATCACTGTCCTATGAGTCACCATGAATTGACTCTTCTCCTAAGATAATACAAGTTAGACCTCGATACAACACTGAAGTACGCGGTCTAGGCAGTCAAGACAAGCATCAAAACCATCGCCATAGACCGAGAAGTCATCCATGAAGACCTCTAAGGAATCACCCACCATGTCTAAAAAGATGGAAAATATGCACCTTTGGAATGTAGCCGAGGCATTACATAGACAAAAGGGCATCCGTTTGAAAGCATGTGTCCCAAATAGACATGTGAATGTCATTTTCTCCTGGCCTTCGGGCGCTATGGCCACCTGGTTATAGCCGGAGTACCCGTCAAGAAAGCAATAATGACTCTTCCCATCTAGCCTCTCGATAATTTGATCAATAAATGGAAGCGAGAAATGATCCTTCTTGGTGGCCTTATTCAACCTTCTGTAGTCAACACAAACACTCCAAAAAGTGGGTACCCAAGTAGCTATCTCCTCTCCAAACTCGCTCACAACTATAGTGATTCCCGTCTTATTGGGCACCACATGTACCGGACTAACCCACTTGGAGTAGGAGATGGGGTAGATAAAATCGACACTCCACCATTTCGATATATCTTTCATAACCACATCTCGAAGATTAAGATTCAACTGTTGCTAGAACTCGCGTGATGGCTTGGCATCCTCTTCGAGATAAATATGGTAGGAGAACATGGCCATACTTATCCCCTAGAGATCATCTATGCTCCATACAATCACCTTGCGTTTTCTTTCAAGAACATCCGTCAAACGAGATTATTGCTCTCCAATCATCCATTGAGATAATGATTGGGTACATCTCTGGCTCACTCGCAAGGAATCTGTATTTCATCGACTGTGGCAAGGTCTTCAACTCTGGGAAACTAGGAGCTGGCAAATCTGGCTTCTGAAATGTCTGAGTGAAAGCAACCAAATCTGCATGGGAGAACTCTCGTTGTAAGTGAACATCTGGCGAAGATGACCCCGCTAGTGTGTCTGTAATCTGTATTAGCTCAATCTCCACCCTAGCTGCCAGCTCTGTGGAAATCAGACAAGGTAAAAGCTCATCAAAATCATCCCAATCAATGTCTGAATCCAAGGGATCTGAATTTGAACCATATGAAATATACTCTGCCTCGCTATCCTGCCCTCGATCGTTAGCTTCAAATGTGTCCTCTGCTAAGATTGTGCTATCCAAATTCTCATCTGCTGGAATATGTAACTCTGTAGTATTTGAAGGTGAGACAAGAGATCGTGAAATGGGGTCAGAGCAAATAACTTCATCATCTGTGATCACAAAATCACACTCTTGGTGGATGTCTCGCTCTGCATCTGTTATCTGCTCTACATCACTAGACTTCTAAGAGTAAGCTGAATCTCATTCTCTGGTCTCATCGATTGTCTTTATTTGTACATTTTTCCCTCGATGCACTATTGATGAGCCACGGATCTAACCTTTTATATGTGTCTAATTGACTATTTCGTTGCAGTCAGATAGATCCGCATCGATAAAAAATAACCGCACAAATCGATGAATCGTCGAATGAATTAACGCGCGGTTTTATGTTTATTTAGCCTGAGCAAGCCCCAGGGTCGACTCAAGGAGGCAAAGGAACAACTAGGGATCAGAATAGATGGATTAGATCGCTGTTTTCCAAGTGGATTTTTTTGATATTTTTTATGCAATAAAAAATGCAGATGCACCGATGCGGATGAACTGGGTTATTAAGAAAATAAACGACTTAGTCAAATTTAATTTTAATGTAAAATTAGTTCAATTCAGCCAAGTGATATTTTTCCTAAGGACCTAATCCAACAATGAATGCAAAATGTATTTTTTTGGAATTTTTGGGTTTAAAATGCACAAATGAAAAATACAAATTTTTTTGGGGGTTTTATGCATTTTTTTGTGCAAATGATAAGCAAAAATAATGAAAAATTTACTGGAAGTTAAATATGATGAAATGAAGGTACACTAATATTTTTGGAATTTTCTGACACTTTATGATTTTTTTATGATTTTTTATTGAAAACAGAGCAATTGTGACTATTTAATTCCTAATAAATCCACAAAGTTAAATTATCGAGAGATTGATTTATCTCAAATAGATATTTCAATAAAGAATCCAGGAGAGTTGAAATTTCTTAATAATCTTATTCGTGGATTTAAAAAAAATCATATACAGAAATCGCTAAAGAATTTATTTTATGCACAATACAACTCCTAATTGGACGAAATTTGGAGCGTAATTAAAGCACACTTAAATACATCATTCACAATTTTTTCACAATTTTTGGAGCAATAAATGACTATGTGCGAATTTCAGAGCTTAAATGGGCAAAATATCACTAATTTTCATTCTTTGATTTTTAATAAAATATCTAATGCTCAAAAAATGCAAATAAATAATCATAAGATAAAGAATTCCTTGCTCTACACAATGGTATTTGTTTTATTAAAAAGTGATACAAGATGGTTGTCCAAATAAATGCTCAAATACAGGGTTGTTCGTGCAATTACATAATCCAAATGAATGACTGAAATGTGCTAAGGATACTTTTGGAATTAAATAAAGATGACGGGCTGACTATGCAATTTTGACAAAAAAATAAAATAAATAAAAAATGGACCTGACGTGAATCCACCCCCTTCCCCACGCTAGGGCACGCGAGTGGGGAGGAAATATGCGACGCAAGGGGAGTTGGAGCGGCGGCTGGGGCAGCCGCGTCGGCGATGCTCGAGCGGTGGATCAGCGCGCGGCTGTGTGACGAGGTTGAGGAGGAGGACGGCGGGCGGCGCCGCTCGAGCGCGACGAGGCGAGCGCAGCGTCGATCTGGGGACGGTTCTTGGGCGCCGCAGCGGCAGTGCTCCGCTGGAGGGGCTCGCGAAGGGCGGCTGTACGAGGTGCCACCGCGGGGGCAGGGGGCGGCGCTTCGCGAGGAGGTGGCCTGGGCAGGCCGCGCTGCTCGAAGCAGCGGGTACGGGTGTTCTGGGAGGAGGCGGTGGCCGAATGGGGGTGAACGCGCAGGGGCGCTTGGCGTCGGCTGCAGGACGGCGGGGGTCACGCGCGAGACGCGCGGCGCAAGGTTGCGCGAGCTACTGGCGGCGCTGGGCGTGGGCCACGCACGACCAACGCAGGGCGGCGTGGCTGGTGCACGCTGCTTGGCGATGCACCGACGGGCGGCGACGGGCTGGACGTCGGTGGCCGGTTGGAGAAGAAGGACGAGCGACAGAGGCTGTTGCACCTGTCCTTTTTTATTTTTTTTGCATTTTTTTGCAAATTTTTAACAGAAATAAAAAGTGAAATGAATGGAAATGAAAGGGTATGTGTGTGATGGTGATTGTGATTGTGGTTATGTTTGTGAAAAACAAGGAAGAAAATATGTTAGATAAAAAATGAGATGACAAGATGAATATAGAGTATTTACCTGCGGTTCGCCGGATTGTAGAGCCGTGTCGTACGGCTTCCGTCGTGGCCTCGAGGAGATGTCGGTCTCTGAAGCTTGGCAGCGAGTTTGGAGAAGCTGCTGCTACGTGGGCGGTACTCCACAGATCTCACCTAAGCCTTGTCGTCGCTCGACCTACTGCGCCAAAGCTGTCACCAATGACACATCAAAGGGGGCTCGGGGCTCTCTTTCTCTCAAGAAAGGTGGATGAAGAACAATGGAGGTGGGGATGGGATTATAAAGAGGAGGGAGTTAGAAAAGAGATGGAGAAAGTGGAGAAAATAGGGAGTTATTGGCTTGGAGTGGAAGGCAAGTAAGGGGAGAAGAGGTAAAAAGGAGGGTAAAATGAATAATTAATAAAATAATATAGTAGACTATTAAAAATAACAATAATTAAAATAATAATAATAAAATAATAAAATCCGAATATAATAAAATTTAAATCTGAAAATAAAAAATTAGGGTGACATGTGACGGCTCCAGAAGCTGCCACATGTTGCTCCTAGAAAATTCAAAAATTAAATGTAAAGAAAATAAAAAAGAAATAACAAAAAGGATTAAATCAAAAAGTGGTCAACACAAAAGTTGCTCGTCTCAATGAGATCTACAACTTTCGTGAAGGATCGAAAATCAAAGGAAGTGATCTGTACAAAAATGTATTTTTGGGTGGTATCTTATAGATATAAAATACCACATTTTATCTTTTGTAATTTTTTTATCATTTTTCAATAAGAGAAAAATCAAAATAAAAATAGAGAAAATATGAGAAGAATATTTACAACTTAATCTATTTTTTTTGGATTTTTAATAATGAAGAAAATAAAAGGATAAAATACAATGGTAAAACTGTCAATTTGTACAATATACAAAAGGGGCCCAAAACCCAAATTTTGCATACGAGCTCCAATTTTAATGAAATTGGTCTTGTTTCGAAGATCTCTGAATGTATATTACTTTAAAAGTGAGCAGACCTAAATGGACATTGCATGAGAGAGATATGTGCATTTTAAAGCTTCTAGTTTTAAACTTGGTTTGGGGGTTTATTGGTCAATTTTACAAGTTAGTATTTTTTTGATATTTTTCTTTAATTAGTGTTAGTAATATATATACTATGGAATTGATTTTATTGGATTCGGAGTTAGTATAAAATATATACAAATAAGTGAAATATGGTGAATATATAGGTGAATATTTACAAGTGAAATTGGCTTCTTATTTTATGCAAATATGAATGCTAAAATGCAGATATTATGCTTGCATGCATGAATGCTAATTGTGCAATATAAGTGGAAACACGCATCTAATTACTCGGGAACAAAGCTCTATTTTCAACTTTTAGAGTGATGAATCGCAGATTCATCAACTATCATTATGGGACACCGCCATGGCTGTGACCAAGAATGGACATCCTAGTAAGATGGTGGTATCTGTCATACACTCAGGGATCTCCATGTCCAGTACAACAAAGTCCACGGAGAATTTCAAGCCCTGAATAGTGACGACCGCATCCTTCAACAACCCCTTCGTCCTCTTAATAGATCTATAAGCAAACTGAAGGACTCTTTTTCTCTATCGAAGAGGGGCAAACTTGAATAGGTCGAGTAAGGCTGTTAGAAGAAGGTTGATGGAAGAGTCGCTGTCTAATAGAGTCCGATCGAACGATTGCTCATGAATATGACATCTGACATATGGAGATCTTGCATCTGGCCTCTTGGCTGGCAATCGGTTCTGGATGGCGAAGCATGTGGCACAAGTGAGCACATGTATCTCTGCATTGTGATTCCTTATCTTCCTACAGATGGTGGTCTTCTCTCTCAAGTTCTTTCCGGAAGAGAGGGATATGCTCAAGTGCCACCTGTAGAGTCAGCTGAATTTGAAATCTGTCGATCATCCGCTAGCTGAACTCTAGCTGTTGTGTCTTTTTTGGGTTTTCTTTTTTATTCCCCTTTGCCAAGCGAAGTGCCTGAGGGAAGGGGATAGCTGGACCCTCCTCAGATAGAGGGTCAGGAAGAGGCTCCATTATAGGTGAAGGAATAGAGTCCATATCAATATCATCATGCAACACATATGGAATCGAAGAAGTACAGGAACCTTTCCTTTGTTTGTAA